>CM055192.1:21418738-21584625 GCA_029224185.1 Karalla daura
CCGGTGAGCAACTCATTTGTAATTTACATGCATGAGGGAGCCTGAATACATGTGTAATGATATGTTGTAGCACATTCTACCTCTTTCAAGCTCCTGTGATTTGGATCAACTACTTCGTCGATTTGGTCACAATTTTGGATTTTGCCACGTTTTAAAGGCATGTAAGGGGTTGCACCTTGTGTAGATATTGCCAGTATCCTTTTATTGTTATTCCTTACACCCCTTTGTAACGCTGCATGATTTGTCATGATCAAATTAAGTGCTTTGAATCTAATTAAATAGAATTCGATTTTCCTCCAGAACGGGAGGATAAAACGAATGGGCTATTTAATATTGATATTAACATTTGACATTAACATTTATCCATAATAATTTCATATTTTCCTGTTAAAATAAAAATGGTCTGCATCTGAATACACTGAGGAACAATTAATAACAAAGATTGCCTCATAACTGATTCTAGGTCTATTCGATCCATCAAATTCCCCAGTGTCATCTACCCTTTTTTTTTGCATATTCTCTTCAGAAACAAGGCCCACACACCAACTTCTCTGATGATTTAATTATGATGTGAGAGAGTTCATGTCTCTCCTTCTCTCTAATATTATACGCCAAGACAAGAATGTCAGATAAATGTTGTCTTACAGAGAGCTCTTTGAAAAGCACACTGCCTGTGGCTGAGGAGATCGATATTGACCTGTTTCACCTCATGCTGAATAAATCATGGGTTCCTCTTGCCACTGACAGAACAAGAAACCAAAAGACTTTGCCACTGTTTTAATGCCTTGTCTGATAAAGTCAGAATAAACTTGTTGTTGTTCTTGGAATAAACAAGTACTTACAATGTACAATATGTCTGCTGTCTTGCTATGCCTTGCTATCATATTAATCATTTATTATTTCCATCTTTCTCTTATATCTGTCGAAAAAAACCTCCACATGAACCGGTAAATGACTTTGAGCTCAGCCCTCAAAAGCTTCTCACACTGCCATGATTGAGCTCATCATACTAGAATCTAAAAATTCAACAATATTCGAGAACCAAATATGATCTACTAGATTCTGATTTCTGGACCTTACCCTGCGCAAGTCTCACTTGAAATAAAATGTGAAAATTGAAATGGTATTTTATGTTGACTTTATCCTGGCAAAGAACAATGCTGACTCCATGTGAATACGCTTAACATGACAGCGGATTCACCCCAGGGTGGCTGTGCAGAAAGATGCATTATTAAAAATATACACTGCCATGATTGTATAACAGAAAGAATATTCTACTCTAGAAATCTTTCTTTAATAGATCAATCAATAATGAATGAGCAATAGCTGGACTAATGTTCTCTGCACGGGCTACAGCCCAAGCTGAGAGGCCGGTAACGTTTTACTGTATATGATTTAATTTGATGAGATGGTTTCATGGATTTGAGCATTGCATTCACACGCTTGAATCAGGAAGACAGACTTACCAAGAATTTGAGGGGAGGCCTCATGTTCTTGGATGATCACATGTCTAGCTCCGGGAGGAATGTGAAACATCTTAAGGTAACCTTTGTGACGTTTGTAGCAGCGGCGGCGGAAGCAGAAGGCGGTGTTAGGAAAGATGAGACAGAGAGAGGAGAGTTACGCACATACAGGGATAATGTGTTTGCAATGGTGGACATCACGTCGCATTTCAGATGATGTGTTGACTTTGCTCTACAGAGGTGCTAGAAAGGCTTGAAAACAAAACAAACACAAAAAAAAAAACAACATGTAAAAGCCTTTTTCAGTGTTTGGTAAAATGGCCATTGAAACCAGGCTTTCATTCACATCTTTCTGTTGCAGTTTTCTGGCTTTTTCTTACAGACATCCATCTCACCTCTTTTTCACAGGATTTAAAATGCACAGACAGGATATGAATGAAAACCCTGATGTTTCAATAGGGCCGGAGCAGCTTGTCGGACTAAAAGGTAGCAAAAGTCAGCTTTTGTCAGTGATGTCCACCATTTACAAACCTACTGTGACTCACCAAGTACATTTCTAGAGTCTTCAGTTTCATTTAAAAACACATTTCGAGCTCCCTTGGGCAAAAAGAAGGCTCCTCTGGTCTTCCCTTGAAAATGAAATACATCAGTTAGTCACACTGCGTTTCCTCTTCATTTCACTGTGTCACTGTGTCTCTGCAACATCATCACCTACAGTGGGAGCACATTTAATTAGCATAGCAGGCACCAGATGAAGTAAGCCCCCCCCCACCCCTGAGGAGGCAAACTATTTTTGCTGGCAGGCTGATGCTTGCCAGTCACCAGGATGGGGGCGCGGACGTGTAATTACTAGCCTTTAGAACTGACAGGCAGTCCCAACACCCAGGGCCTCCTGACTCAGACGCATCGATGCTGCTGCTGAGCTGATTACGAACACAAACAACTGGCAAACTGCGGCAGGGCTGCTGCAAGGTCACCTCGGGTCGCATGATGGAGGTAGAAATGTCGCTTTAAGAAAACGACAAACGACGGCAATGATCTTGCTTGTGAGAGAGCATCCTGTGACGACGGCCATTGTTAGAGCCGCCACCACTCGATATGTAATGATGGAGATTACAGCGGACACAAATTCGGTGTCTGAAGAGTCTCGGCGGGGTTGTTTGCGTGGAGCCGAGCATCAGATTGCCAGTTGGAGTTCAATCAATCAGACTAGACATGGCTAAAAACATCCCAGGACTTTGGAGTTAGTTTGTTAGGCTGTTGAAGCAACTTTAGGGTGACCACACACATACATATAGATTTACTTCAAAAACAAAAACAAAAAAAACAAAAAACATTTTAGACTGTAGTAGAGACTTGACGAGAATAAGCACCTAGAAAAAAAACAAACAAAAAACTAATGAGACAATTAGTAATGAAAAGCAGCTTATATCTCTCAGGTCTCTATTCTCTATAGCGTTAGGCATCCATCTGCACTAGAAGCTGCACAGAAAACAACAGGGAAGAGGTGGTGAGGGATTCAGTAGCACTGGATACTTGCATATTGTGTTTTCCAACAAAGGGGTTTCTTTTTGGGCTCTCTTGCTTAACTGTTTCCCTGTCGAAAAATGTGAGTGGTTAATTAAGAGCAAGATGTTAAGGGAGGGAAAAGAGAAGTAATCACAGTTTCAGTATCCTGGAACGGTTTGATGAAGCCATCATGTCTAGAGTCCGGGTAGGGCCATTTTCATTTTTCACTGAGGCATCATGAAACCATTCAGAGTTATTCTCTTCATGTTGGCGTTAATGCAAAGACACATTTTCACAAAAAAAGAAACTAATTATTTAACTCTGGACTCTCATTCAGCTTGACACCACACAGTGGCTAAGTGTGTGTGTGTGTGTGTGTGTGTGTGTGTGTGTGTGTGTGTGTGTGTGTGTGTGTGTGTGTGTGTGTGTGTGTGTGTGTGTGTGTGTACCCTGTGTCGCTGCAAAGAGGAGATAACCTGAAGGAAGCTGCTTGAATTAAAGAAGTTGATATAAAGGGACAGCGCGGCTTAATGAACTTCTAGAAATGATTAACAAATAAACGAAAAAAGGGGAGCTTCATTATTTCTCTGTTTATCAACAAGAGCCCTAATCCAAAAGAACCTGACAGCTGTGACGGGTGTCAGATGCTCAGTACAGCTCCATGTCACTAAGCACTCCTGACTCACTCTCTGGCTGCAGAAATCAAAAAAAATATATGCAGAAGGTGGAGGCTCTCTCAAAACGCTGCAAGCGACAAGCCTGGGCAAATAGGGACAAGGGTATGATTTTATTTTTCCTTTTCTACTTGGGTTTAACTCTAACCACATCTATATGAGTCAGTGGCAATGTTCCCATAGAAACTGATGTAGGTTTCACAAAATCTGAGGACTCCAGCTGCTTGAAATACAGCAATGTGGAGCGCTGAATTACCGCTGTCATTGTTAAAGTTACATTCTGTCTTTTTTATTTAAAGGACATTCATTAAATTGAGCTCAAAATTGTCAGCGTGTTATTCTCAGCGTATGATTGACAAGAGACTGCAGTCCAATGTACAGCCTACACAGCCAGAGGAGTCTAAATCTGGAGTTGGAAGTCCATGCACTGGTCTTAGAGGCTCAATTAGGATGATTTTAGAGACTTTTAAACCAGGTAAGAGTACAGGTAGGAGTTGGAGCAGAGAGTTTAACAGCATCTTCGAGAAGACAATGGCAAATGAATCACATTTAGGCTTTTCTCCATATTCTAAGCTTCTCAGGTAAAGGAACAAAACATGTCTCTACTGAATCCACAGGCACATAGGTAAAAATTGCACTTAATCTGCTGAATAACAGGTCCGCACAGATTTAAATGGAGCACAAGAGGAGAAAACTTCCTTTACCCTGAAGGACCTTAACTAATTTCACAAATACAGCAGTGTAACATATTTCCTCACTGATTACAATATAACAGAAGAGTAGAGCTGCTGGCATAGCAAAAACAAGGTGACTCCACCTTCAGGTGTCTTTCGACATTTCAACAATCATGTCGCAACCTTGAGGCTTTGTCTCACATTTAGAGTAGTGGAACAAGCTCATCCTGAGTTAGAGTGACTGAAAAATATTAGAAAATAGCATTTGTGATGTTATTTCAAACAAGATGCTAGTACACAGAGATGAGGCTACAGTGAAACTGTATTTGTCCTAATGCTGATGAATCTAAATGGAAATCAATAGTCAGAAAGTACAAATTAACTTGAGAACAATGCCTGTGGATCCAGAGCCTGATGTACTTTCTACCTGTGTGCCACTGTGCTCTCCTGCCATCCAGAGTTGATTAAAAACACATCAGTGCTCTCTGATACTGCTCTATTTTGACTAAATCCCACACCGACCGTCCTAACACTTTCAAACAGCAGTAAGCAAAGAAAAAAAAACAATCTATGGAGCTGTTTAATAATCTTAAAGACTACCCTTGGGGCTTGAGGCACAGAGATCAGGGAATCCGAAAGGCCTAACTTGATATATGCGATTCACTCCAAGATGCCCTGAAATAATGATTTGTATCTGGACATGTGTAGAATAAATTCATGTAAATGTAAATAACAAGTACAGTATATGAGTCTGATGAAGGTGAAACATTTACTCATAGCACTACCATGGGATGTGCATCACAGGTCACAAGCTGAAATCATCAAAAGGTCAGGAAAATCCATCCATGTCAAACACATTTCTATCACGTGTAGCAGTCAACAACTGTTTCCTCTTGTTCTTACCAGCCTTCTTGGGTGTCCGAGTGAAGGTTCCTTTAACAGTGCGGCAGTGAGAGTTGTCTCCTCCACAGACGCCGCATTTGTCTTCAACTTTGTTTGAGCCGATCTCTCGGTCACAGCCAACTTTCTGGAGACCAGCAAAACCATTACAGATGAGATGAAATTCTGTGTTTGCACTCAGACCAGAGCGAAATTCAAAGCTTTTCCTGTCTTGATGCTGCTTAAATTAAAGCCCATCTATCATGTGAGCTCTTCGGATTGTGACCTCATTCAGTGACTCTGAATGAGTCCCTCTCACCTCAGCTGTGGTGATTCACTTTGCCTGGAGTGTTTTTAACAGCAGCATATCGGACAGACTGCAGTGAAATTGAAGTTTTACTGGGGGATAATGAACAAGTCATTTCCATCCTGGTCTAACGGCACCAGAATTCATTAGGTACTTTTATTCTGATTAATTTACCTTGTTTTCAAATTTCTTCTCTTCTCTCTGCCAAAAAATATGTGCTGGCCTCACCAGATGGGATATTTAAATAGCAGAATAACTTAATTAAAAGTAAAACCAAAGTAAACACTTAGCAAAATAGATCTTTGGTCACAAGTGGCACTCACAATTATACAGCATAAACACACCAGACTTTTTGCAGTAAAACTTCATGGAAAGACCTCTAATGCCAACAAAATGTAATACCTCATTAAATCTTGATTGAGACTTTGTAATACTTTTTCATTTTCCCATAATTGGTTTATCAGATCTTAATACCTTTTTAGACCTCAATTGGCAAATTCAGCTATTCTGCACATATCACATATTTTTAAAACAAGCCATTAAGTACATAAGTAGGTTTATATGTGAACTGCTTTAATAAACGGTAATTCTAAGTAAACTTGATCCTGATCATGTTGGGCACCAACTTGGAGTCTAGCAGAGCTGTAAAATACAATAATCCTGCAGCTGCTAATGTACGTCAGTCTGCTCAATAAAATTTCTATTGGGTCAAAATCATGTAGCTTAGCTGAGTCCTTACCACACATTCCCCACGCACGCAGATACTGTAGGCATCTTTGTAGGAGCACCGTGTACCGTCATGCACCAGCTGCTTCATGTACGCCACGTCCCCTGTCTCCTTTGACTGGCAGTACAAGTGGCATCTCTTGTTAGCTGCAAAAACACATTATCGTAATGTTAGGGAATGATTTGGTATGACATGTAAAATGGATAATCCATAACACCTTGAAGCAGTTTGTTGTAGAGTGTAAGTCACACATGTATTATTAATTTTAAAGAGTATACAGCAGCTGCCTCAAGAGTTAGAAAACAGAAAATAATCATAACAACTTTCAATAACTGCACCGGTTTATGCTTTTAAGTCAAGTGCATTTTGTTTTACGCACCTTAAATTTTACATTATTTTGGCCAAATGACATTGTGCTACAAAAAATGCAATTAGAAGCTTGAAATTAACACAGAAATGATTATGGATGTTCCCTGACTGAGGACACCATGCCCCAAGCAGTACAATAATTAATTAGCAAAAGTGGTACAGCTCACACAAGCTTTGATTAAGTACAGGTAGGGCCCCCACTTGGCCTTCATTAAATCCAACCCTGTGGTGTACTTTAAGGACAACTGGACAGTTTGAAGCCACAAGACAACAAATTGGACTGTTTTGGGTTTTTTTTCCACATTATACCCGAACAAATGGTTTGGAAGAAGACCATACACCATGTGTATCAGCGATTATTTGCATTCATCGATCAAAAACACACAAAACATTTATTTATATAAGCCTTGACATTTACACTATACTATGAATTGTTGGACTTTCTACTTTTGTACTTTGGACTTGAATGTCAAATTGCTCTGCAGACATTTGAAAAGCTCTAACATAGAACAATAGCTTGCCTGCAGTTTCTCAGTGGGATTTCCCCCTTCTTTTCCACTTGGCTGACTTTAAAAACCATTAGGTTCAATAAGTGGCAAGTAGAGCCAAAGCACAAAGCCAGGCAAAAGCAAGGTCTGATTAAATATGAAGTGGGACATGGGTCTTGTAAGCTCCACTGTTGAGGGCCACTGCCTTCGCATAAAGGACATATGTTGAGCTTGGGTGGTTTTAAACCTTACTTATTATTACAGTAATGGGAGACTAAAAAAGAAAACCAGACATCAAGGGAAAATGTTCCATGTGATGTAGTTGAGGGTCTACAGCAACTAGAAATGTCTGTATGCACCTTTAAGAATCCAGCTTCCCTGTCCTTGCTGACTTCCACTATTCTTTTTCATCTTAATAAAACCACAAAGACAGAACAACACAAAACACTCATCTTCACATTTTTGGGGCTTACCGTCGGGATGCTCATATGGCAGCCAGTGGTGTTTGGCATTTTGGAACTCAAAGTGGGAATTGCGGAGCTGGCACTGCTGGGCTCGGAAGTCTTCAAAGTGCTTCGGGCAGTCCTCAGTGTTGCACAGCTGATACTCATAGTTTACTCCGGGGCAGTCCTGGCCACCGTTAGAAGGTCTGGAGGAAGGAAACAGTCCAGAGAAGCTGACAGAAGTTTGCACAGTGTGTGAATTCTTTGAAAACCACAAATTTGACTTTAAAGCTTCTGTCAAAGGGTGATGCCAAGAAACTGCAGAGATTGCAATCTGCACGTCTGATCTGCAGTCAGGGTAAAAATAAGCAAGGATGTACCGATGTATAAAAAGAATCGGCCCACATATCGGCTTCAGATCTATGACTGACGTCTAATTTCTCATTTCATTTCAAGTTTCAGCAACAAAGTAGGGGCACAGCCATCATTAATAGAACAAAGTGTCACAGAATGAAGTCGTGTTACTGTTGCATTTGCCACTCACGCAGGGTTGTTGCACTGACGCGTCCGGAAGCGAACTCCAGTTCCACACGAGCGCGAGCAGGAGCCGTATTTGCTCCAGGAGCCCCAGGCGCCATCCTGCTTGACCTGATTAGGGTTCTTCCACATGCAGTGACCTTTGTAGCACCACTGCAAAGGATGAGAAAACTCACTAAATGGTAATGCAGGGAAAAATTTGAATACATCATGTGGCAACATAATGTAATGATGTATGTTATACATTTTTCCATCCACTTTGGCCTGAAGCAAGAGGACCTAAAATGAAAAAAAAGACTGATACCATGGCCTATTATCCCAGCCAAAGATGTGATGATGAATTTATTCATTTATAAATTCATCACATCCTCGTTCATGGTTGTAACAAACAAGAGTCGGTATGTGACAAAAAATATGTGTGATGAATACCATACCACCACCACCTCTAAAATACTTTTCATGGGATGGATGTGTATGCACACCATGGGTTGTGTGAAACGTATACCTATAATCATTTATTTGAGTTGAAGCCAATTACATGCCAAATAAACATGAATGTGCACAGGGATCTGAAAATGGACCCTGGGATATTGAAACCAATTTTCAATAGCTTCCAAGTTAAAAGAGAGAAGAGAACAACAATAAATGGTCCTTCAAACCTTTCTTTAACCATCCTTTCTCCCCTCTAGGTTTTATGCTAAATATTTTCAGATTAAGGGAAAATGTATATTGTTATATAATTTTAAAAAAAAGCCACTTAAGTGAGGAAGAAAGTGCTTTACCTCAACCCTATCCCATCAAAGAACTCAATGTTGATGACCTTAAGTACAGCACTGGACATGTTTCTTGTTTCTAAACAGGAGCACAGCTCTCCAACATCTGGTGGGAATCGTTCCCTGTTTTCTGTCTAATCAACAAATCAATCACCTCTGTGTCAGGGCACTTTTGGCCATGCAAGCACTATACCTGATGGATGAACTTACTTTGCCTGGAGCACATTCGGTCCCATCGAGAGGCGGCCCCTTCTTGGTTTTGCAGAAGTACGGGTTGTCGGGGTGACTGCACCACAGCTGTTTACATGGATCGAATGTGCGGAACTGGAACACAGAAGAATGAAAGATCACGTGGGAAGTTACGTGAGCTGGTATACGGCATATGCAAATTAAAGTGAGGCTACAATGCTCACACTGTCATCCATAACCGAGAGGCTGTCACATATTCTGAGGCTTTGTATAATAACACTGACTCCAAAGTGGCATTGTGACATTTCAAAACTGTCTCTGCTGAAGATCGCAAAAGCGCTCAATATTATAACCCACTTCACTGAAAGTCAAGGCTGAGTACTGTGGATTAAGATTCTTAAAATGGGTCCGACCATCAAACAAATAGTACTGTTGCAACAGACCCCTGTCACTCACAGGTGACAGGGGTCTTGCTATCACAGACAGTAAAGCTGAGTGGATTACAAAGGGTTTCTTTTGGACAGCTAACTGGCAGCCTCTCCAGAGACGGCAGTCAAACATGTTTTTTTTTTTCCCTGAGGATTAGAGGAAATCATCAGAGTGATTTGAGAGAAATCCAAAATGAGCCTCTCAACTGCCCAGAGCATCCCAGTATCGACAGGATCTGCGAAGATCATGAGCCCTGAAATTACCTTTCAGACACTGTCTCTTCCAAGGGGTGGAGAAACAACTCTCAAATTGATGAATGGCATCCCTATTCCCTTGCTCTTTCTCTCTGAATGGTTCGTTCAGTGCTCTCCACAGAATCCAGGAAAGAGGAAAAAATAGCTCCAGTTTTAGCTGCTGTAACCTGCACTATCATAGCATTGCTGTTGAAATCATTATATCCTCACATTAGCAAACACCAGCAGCACTGCTGACCTATATCCCGTCCCGACCTTGTCACTCAGAAAAAGCCCTCCTCAGAATACAAAATCATTCGCTGGCATTTCAGCCTCTGAACTCTCCACCAGGAACACATCTTGTGCATGTTTGAATTGTATGATGCACTTAACATGGAGCAGGGAAACATGTTAGCACATTAACCTTTAACACAGATGGGAATAAAACATCATTGCCACTCATGGCCTTTGGAGTCAGGCTGGTATCTCTCAAACTGAAAGGAGAAGGAAGTCTGGTCTGGCTTTTGCTGGCTCAATATCACCACATGGGACATACTGTAGGTAGTTATATAATAGATGGAGAAAGACTACGTTCATGGCAAGAAAAAAAATTATCTGGATTACAGAGCAGGCAAAAAGGCTTCCGTGGGGCCCAAAATCTCTTCAGTGTCCTCAAAATAGCCTCAGCTTACTGGGTGGCAATGATTTGTATTAATTTTGCTCATTTCCATTTTGGGCATTTCCACCACCAAAGGGAGCGAAGAGGACCTTAAATTTGGCCCTGCTCTATTAAACCTGGGCTCATCAGTTATTCTCAGAGTAATGTACCCGCTGGATAGAGAGTGAAGGAGTAGGTGGTTGATACGATCCCAGCAGCTCGATCCAGTTGTGGTTCATGGATTTTAATGGAGTTCAGCAGCAAAAAAACATGATATTAGCTGGGAGGAATAACTAGTTACAGTTGTCAAAAACATGCAGATATCATCTCATTACTACTTCACAACTTTTCTGTTTTTTGTCTCAGCTCTCCAAGACTTTATGTTGTCCAAGAATGTCTAATCAACTGCACATTCATCCATTATTTTATCTGCTTTGCATTTTAATAATGTTGCAGTGGTCTGATGGAGCGTATCCCAGTGCATGTGTGGTGTAGGGGCAGGGAACACACCCCGGACCTCCCAGTCCATCGCAGAGCACACATGAAACAATTCACTCTCACACTCACACCTACGGGCAATGTACAGTCTCTTATCGACTGAAATTCATATTAACGTCTGCCAAGATGAACTGGGCTGCTGTGAAACTGTATTTCATAACGCATTCAGCTCAAGTTTGCTTTGCTGCAACCTCAACACAATCACTCTCTAATGTCAAGGTCAAACCACTCATCCACTGTGACATCCAACCCTCTGTCCAATAATCACATCTCACCATTTAATAAAATCAGTACCACCTGCATGAATAGTTGCTTCATGCCCCCAGACAGAAAGGTTGTATTGAAATAAATGTTTTTAACTAAAGTTTGACAGGCCTGAGAGAGAAGCACTACAAGAAAAAAAAACAATGATTTTCTCTCAACTCGACATAATGCTACTCATTTAGATACTCTAAAAATGACAAATAATTTGTAATGCTTTGCCTGAGGTTAAATATGTCACCACTGAAAGAAGCGTACATTGGGCCTGATTTACTAAGATCCCAAATAAGGGGCGCTAAATTGCGTGCTACTGGTAAGATTTTGCCTGCTTGATTTGCGTGCGTTTTGCAGGTGATTTACTAAGGGAATTTGCCGCAGTGACAACAGGTGCAAACAGCAGTATGTAAATGAGGGGTTTGCCCGCTGTCAGCCTTTCATTCATAGCGAGTGCAGAGGAAAGAGCAAGAATAAATATGATTCCCTGGAGTTGGAAGTCCTTGTAGCTGAGGCAAACAAACGCATCTGGCAGGAGAAAGTAAAAAGTTTGCTGCTCTCGATCACCGGGCAGCTGGTCAGCACCGTGTCTGGACCAGTGATGGCCATATAGTCACTGAGTAGAGGAGTGGAAGCTGCAGTGCAGGCAGTGGCCGGTTCTTCCATCAGCCTAAGAGCTGAGGGACTGGAGGGACTGGGGCAGGGAGGGACTGGAGGGACTGGAGCAGGCAGGAGAGAGAGGGAGGTGGAGGACCGGAGAGCGCAGGACCAGTGCCCACGCTGCGTAATAGTGCTGTTAATTATGTGTTTGGTGCAAAAAACAACCCAGAAAACAGAGCCACAGAGATGTCATGTTGACAGGTTATTCTTGAAGAATATGTTTAATCACGTTCGCCATACGTAACATCTTATTTCCCTGTATCCTTTTGCTTTTTTGTGAATGAAAATGAAAATGCACCATAAACACCTCACATAAATTAATTCAGAATCAAAATTCGTTTTCTGCAGCCATTGTGCGTCAAACTGGGAGGTTTTGTACCTTCCTTTCAGACGTGTTAAATTTAGCCGCAAAAATAGTCACCGCAATCGTTTCCGGGTTTGATAAATCGCCGTGCGTGTGCTAGTATTTCCAATCTGCATATTCTCCTCCCAGGATTTTGCACGCACGAGCTGTAACGCCCCATATTGCATATGCATTAAGGCCAAGGTACTAAATAGGCAGTGCGTGCTATTTTCCTCACTTAGAGGATGCAATCCAATGTGCGCACCGTTAGTAAATCAGCTTGCACATTTTTTTGCGGGTGACAGCGAGTTTGCACATGTTTTTATACACGCAAAGCTTTAGTAAATCAGGCCCATTGTCTCTTTGATGAACTGACCTTTAATCCCCATATCATGAACATTTTGACGTGCATTTTCACTAAATCACAACCTGCTCAGATTAACACTGATAAACAACAGCCTTAATTAATTTCTTCTGAACATAGAGTGTAATACATAATTGCTCCGTAGCAAAAGCCTCTATTACCCCATATTACTGTGCCTGCAGATCTCCAGCCTGTTTACATGGAGAGCAAACAGTGGAGTCTGGGAACCTGCCTGCTCAAACCGCTCAGCCATGACAGTCACTTCGGGTTAACTATGGAGGCCTGCCTGCATGACTACAATTGGTTGCAATGGTGTCTGTGCTGAGTGTGTAAATGTATGAGGACAGCTATCAATTATTCCACCTATTGCATCCATCTGTGCAAAGTCAAAGAAAATACCTGATAATTCACACTCCCAAAGACCCATAGAAAACCCACACAGACACTGACAGAACATTGCAAATGTATTGTTGGACTAATAAAGGAATATCTTAACATGCAAACTCTACACAGAAAGACTCTTGAACTGTAGAGTGAAAACCAAGTCCTTCTTGTTGTGAGGCACCAGTGTTACCTAGATTTTCTTCCCCCATCTTAAATCAGTGTTAAATAAAACAACATCATTTTATCCTGTGAAGTAAGAAAAACACAATCCAATGTGCTCAAACTTGATTGGAGTTTGAATACATTTTCTATTGTCAAAACTTTACAATCGTCTATTCACTCAAACAGTTTTACTTTGGCTATAGTGTTCGAGAACAGTTAATACCTTTCTCCCTGCAATCAGAATAAGATGAATACTGCTGCTTTGGCAAGTCTTTCAGAAGGATAAATTCCTCATTGTAGTGGATGGAATGAAAGAGCAATGTGACAGCTTACAAAATAAATTCAGTCTGTTCTTCTTTTTTGCCCCTATAGTTATGTTTTTTAAACCGATATCTGTAGACTGAGAATGAAGAGCTAGCCAAACAATCACAGGGGAGCATTTGTGAAAGTTTAGGTTGGCACAACAGCCATTTTACCTTCAGAGATTTCAAATGTTGGCCATTTGCATCTTCAGTCCTGGGATTATCTGTCAGTAATTCCAGCGCTATACACCAAGCCTGGTCCTGTGCAACTCTACTGTCAGCAGAAATCAAAGAGCCGTGGAAACAGGCCAGTGCTCAGACTTTGGCCACAAAGGGCCTGAAATCAAAATACTCTTTGTGCTGCCAGGTCCTGAATGTTCTCCCACAGACATCCATTATTAGTGTGCATTGGTTTGGAATTAAAAAGTCAAATCAATACGCCAATAAGCGACTCAAGACTTTCTGCCAAGTCATTATCTGAGGTGGGAGATGTAAAGACAAAAGGCTACTGTTTTCCGCTCGCCTCGGGAATGATCCATGTTTACAGTGTTTGAACATTTACCATGATTCGGGTTTTGTATAAGCTAACTGAATTAACATGTCAGTGAACATGAAACACACTGCCTGGAGTGAGCATGTCCTGCATCGATGCACTCTCATTGACTCCTGTGAGGAATAAACATCCCTCTCATCCTTAGATGGTCCCACTGCAAGCATGGTCTTCGTCAGCCAGCAAGCTCAAAGTAAACACAACGGCCTTCTATTTGGCAGGACTCCTCCAAATAGCATTCAGCACTTTTTACAAAGGTGTAATCAATAGTTAGTGAGTTTGCTTTTAATTTAGACTGAAATTAGTGCCATTGACGAACCCAATTTGCCCACAGTTGAATGTTTCTATGTCAAGCTTTTTCAGGTGAAACACCAGTCATGCATCATATGCCAACAGTATATATAAATTAGGATTCATTTAAGGGTTTTTTTTTACGTTGTGGAACAACTCATAGTTATTATAAGCTAACTTTGTAGCAAACTTCTGCTTGTTTATGCAGAAGGGAGATGCAAAGTAGTATCCTATTTAATTCAATATGATGTTTATTGCATCATTTGAGTTGTTTTTTCTTTCTCATTTCCTGATATATAATAAACATAGCCCTCTGCAATTTATCCACAATTTATTCATTTTTTGCACACTTTATCCATCCTTGTTTGACTTGAGGCAATGTGAGCTTTTTCTCTGAAAACAGCTGCAATATGGCAGGTGACATTAAATTTTAAAGACATGGGGCGCAAACAGGCTGTAAGAAGTTGAAAACCCAAGGTTTCAACTTCAGCTTTACAAGGAAGACTTGATGGTCTTGTTAATAGGCCAGGATGCTGTCAGTCTTGCTTGTTTCCCTCAAGCTAATACAATTTCTGACTTTTAAAAACCCACAACTCAAAAATCCAAGATCAACTTCTCCATACACATTTAAAACAGTTTGTCATTCCACCAATCTGAAATATTAACATACACATTTTTTGCTCGAAAATTCTCACTAATCTAGCATATAATCTGCTCATATTTTCACTGACACTTGTCAGTCAGAAGCTCTCATCTCAAGTATTTCTAAAGACAGATTGAACTTTCAGCTGAATCGCGTCTTACATTTCTTCACTCCTCAAAAGTTTCTTTGACTCTCACTACCTTCAGCTTATCAAACTTGTACTCGATGACCCATTTTTGGGGGATGGAGCAAATGTTGGGCAGGTAAAGTAGAGCCTGTCCTCCAAATGGAAGGGCCAGGGGCTGTACTCACTGAAGTGCAGATCTTGTAGCCCACGCCGAAGTCGAACCGACACTGCTCATCCATGGAGTAATTGATGCCGGGGAGTTCAGGAAGCTGCGGCCAGTCATGTTTGAATGGGTCGTCCAGGAGACAGTCATACGTACTGCGACAAAATAAAAGAAAGGGAAAAGAACAGAGACTCAATTTTGCCTTTCTAACAAGGAAAAATAAGTATAAATATGTATATATATATATATATTTTATTTCTGAAGAAATTCTGTGGCTTTATGTGCCTCGCCAACAGAGAGAAAATTGACTTTATCACCTCATATCACAACTACTCTCACATGCATGCTGATTTTAGTGTTAGTCCATATTTTTGGACTGAAACAGGGAAGCTGGAGTACCCAGAGAAAACCCACACAGTTACATGCAAATTTTACTCTGAAAGGCCAAGAAGGACTAGACTAGGACTTTTAAAAGCGGTTTAGTCAGACCAACAACCATAAATACAGAAACGTACTGTAGTCTGCAGTTCTATAAAGAATAAAGAGGTGCAACAAATCCTCCTGTTGGAGAAAATGAAATCAATTGACTTTTTTTTTTTTAATGGAAGATTAACAAACGCTTTATTCTTTGCTGTCCAATTTATCGATCGGAGCGTTGCGTACAATTAATTTCCATAGCAGTAAGAGCGTCAATCCTGCAGCACAGTCCTATCATACTTTTGCTGTGGGTTTTAGTCACAGCAATTTAGAAACTGCTTGAGGAAAAAAAAAAACTAGAACAGCAGAGTTGAAGTGATTACAAACTCAGCACAGTGGTGAATCTAATCAACACTGCCGTTCCTACTGAGTCTGTCCTAAAGACAAGTAAAAGCATATTCTGCCACATAAACGTGATCCATTTCTTCAGAGATAATTCACCTCGACTTGCTGTTTTCTGGTTGTGGGTTTTATTTAAGAACGCCACATCTGCTTGGTTTTTGAGGATTGCACTGAGCTTAAATTTACCGCCCAATTAGTCGCTGAATAAATGAAGAAAAAGTCATGTTATGATAGATTCAACAAGGAGCTGCAACATATCCGACAATTAAGTGTGAAGTTGCCACAGTTTGCAGCTGCTAATTACTGAGTTGTTTAAACATGAGCCATTTGTGAATATTCAGATTGCACACAACTCTCGGAGAGATTCAACAACTTGTTTTACATTTAGATTTCAGGCTAAAAACAGATTTGTCTGCATGTAGCCAGGTGGTCGAGTGGCTCGACTGCGGAAAGCAAACATTCTCCTTTTAAGCTTAAAAAAGCACAGCCAATGTCAGTCACAACACATATGTGCCTTTTGTGTGTGTTTATGTCTTTGTGTGTGTGTGCAATGATTTTCAGCATTAGAAATTTCACCAGAGCAGCTGCTTCATGACACCGTCTTTTGTCCTCTTAGAGGCAAACAACTGTGATCATGTTCAGTGTCACAGAGCAGTAAAACTCCCCGTGATGTTGATTCAATTGATCATTCTGTGCAATGTTTCCAACTGGAAAAAAAAACAAAAAAAAAACAGGATGTTGATTGATTGCACATCGTCTGTGTCATCTCCAATCCAGTCGTTTGATGTCCATGCTCTGGTGGACTCTCCCTGTCAAACATTGATTATTCTACAGCTCTGTGAAAAACTCGATGCTAGTGAAGTGAACACGGGTCAGACATCCGTGCGCTCAGGCACATGGAGTGGATGATGAATGTTGTTCTTAAAGGAACATATTTATACAACCAAAGCACGTTCGTTAGTGTCAGACACTTCAGCTATGGCTCAAAACTACTTGACAGTAAAATTTTTTTAAAAAAGTGCAGAAATTGAACAGAGACTGTACTTTTTATAAGCCTTGTATTATTACCAATGTCCCTGAAAACACTTCAGTGTCATTGGCACTTACTGGAAAATACGTCTATATCTATATTAGTCTATTGTCTAGTGTTGAACAAATGTCTGCAGAGTGCTACTATGTGGTTATTCATGAAGCTCTTGTAATGTTGGCTCCTCTTGAACTGCAAAATGTACCGTGTTCTTCATGTGTCCTTTTTTGCCTACAACTTTCATTCATTGTGGCCTCACAGTGTGCGGTTGCAAATTATGCAACTATGCAGAATTACGCAAACGTGTTAACAGGAAGTCAAAACGAGAGACCAGCGTTCCTGTTATTTAAGTGGACAAGTCAGAGCAGTTCATGATTTTTAGCACTCACTGGATGTATCTCTTCAGCTCCTGCCCGCTGCACATGGACCAGTGGTATCGATGGAAGGCCGCCTGCACCAGAGGAGCCATTACGCTCCCCATTGTCGTCTCGTCCCCACAGCGATTCCCTTGGCCATCATGCTCCATTCCTAACCTGCTCGTACAGGCAGATACAAACAAATATATACAAACCTGATGGATATCAAAACAACGATGATACAAAAGATGTTGATACAGAGTTATCTTTGCTTAGACATCTTGTACTCAAGCTTGAGAAAGTATCTTCAATATGTTAGTGTTGTATGTTAGTGTTCCTTCCTTCTTGCTAGTGTTCCTGCTTTCTTCTCCATACCATACTGTAGCAGGTCAGATAGAATTGAAAATGCAAACTGATGGTCCACTTTGAGGGCTACTGTAATACGTGACCCACATTAAATTCCACGAACCAATGACGGCAGGTCAGCTCACAGATCAACAGATTTTGTTCACAAAGATCTTGGGTGCACTGAAGCATTTACCGCACACACTACATAAATGCAGTCCTGCTGTACAGACTACTGCCATTATGAAGAATGGAGATGACCAGAGCTATGGCAGAGGGCACACAGCATTTACAGAAACATGCCCTTTTCCATGTACATGGACAGCAGCTGTTCTGGTAAAGGTAAAATCTTATTGAATCTTATTGAAAAGCGATCTCAAGCTCGAGAGGTTGTGTGACTAGCATTTCCGCTGCAGTTTACCCCAGCTGCAGCGAAGATTCAATTTCCATTTAAGAAAAACAAAGCATAGAAAAAGAGACCTTGTGAGCACTCCTAGACACAATATATTTTGATGGGACAGGAATAGAATAGAATTATAATTATATGTGCTGTGCATGTGTTATTATATCTATGCCTTTGTTAAAGCTTACAAACAGGTCAGCTTGAACCTAAAACATATTGCTTATATTATGATAATATAAGCATTAAGTTTTATACTTGTACTTTCCCAGGTTTGTGGTTGTTCAGCTTTCTTTTCACACACCGGACCAGGGGCTCAGTTCACACAGCAGGTCTTAAAGCATAATTCTGATCTTTGTTATGTCAATTACAATGTCATTTATCATCTAATGCAGTTACTGTTTACAAAAGTCAGTGCTTAATACCGCTAAAAATATGTTAATTTCCTGTTTTTGAGCAGGGGAAGACTGCAACTATATGAGCAAATTTGTTGTGGTCATCATCCATGTCTATTCTGCAGTTGGACTCAGTGCAGAGTTGTTACGATCATGATCACAATCATTCTAGAGTGACACAAGGCTGACATGACCATTCATATGGTATCTATTTCAGATATGTATCCGATTCAGGAGCTGAGGAGTGCGACCCCGGTTGGATCAAAAAAAAAAAAAAATCTGGTGTGAATCCTGCTGGGAACGGACTGAAAAGCAGCCTTTTTGCGGTTGTTTATTTCACACCAAACTTTGGGTGAAAAGTTTGGTTCTCACTGACCAAACTGAACCAACCCAAACACGGGTAAACAAAACTGGATCTCAACACATTGCACATTGCAAAACAACATCAAAACAATGCATCCCAAATGATCCCAATGAAATAGAAGGTACATTTTACTTTCTAAATTCATCCACACGGTTGAGGCCTTTTTTGAGGCCTGGAGAAGACGCAATAATGACATCATTGCATCAACATTTTTAATGAATTACTTTTTCCAGCTGAATTCAAACCAGTGTCACAGTCAAAGGTCATTATTTATGAGGGTCTGCTCAGAGGTTTCTTTTGTTCCATTACTGCCTCACAGGTATTGAACTTAGAGATCAGAGCCTTTAAACCTTTAAGCCTCCAAAGTGTCACACGGCATCCATATTTAATTGTGCACTGTGACTGCATCCTTAAAATCCTATCCTATATGAGGAAGAAATCAGAAAACTGGGACAAAGAAAAACATGTTAACAATTTTCCAAAAACTAATCTGCCTTCTTTCCTTTCCTTTTTTCCTTCCTGGATTTGGAATCCAGCTTCAGTGAAAATTCCTAAGGACCAATCAAAATGAGGCTCAGTACTGTGTGTGACCTCCTCCAGCCTGTATGACCTGATGGAGCATGCCCCCATTGTGAGACCAGCATATGGTCTCACAATAGGTCTGAGGATCTCATCCTGGTACCTAACAACAGTCAAGGTACCTCTAGCTAGCAAATGGTCTGTGTGACCTTCCAAGGAAATGCCTCCCCAAACCATTACTGACCCACGGTTATGCCGGTCATACTGGATGATGTTGCAGGCAGCATAACGTTCTCCACGGCATCTCCAGACTCTGTCACGTCGGTCACATGTGCTCATTGTGAACCTGCTCTGATCTGAGAAGAGCACAGGGCAACAATGGCGAATATGCCAATCTTAACGCTCTCTCTTCGCCTCATGTTACCTCCAGGAGTTTAACACTGATAAAATGCAAATGTGACCGAAACATCAGCCAGAAAGGATTTGCGCAACAACAGGTGAAATGGATTCACAATCAGTGTTGCTAACTGGACAGGCTGATTTCACAGAGGTGTGATCGTCTTGGAGTTGCATTGTGTTGTTTTTGTGTTCCCATTATGTTTTTGAGCAATGTAGATGCTACAGAGGAAGGCATGTGAGATGTCTACAACATGCATAGACTCTTGTTAACATGCTGGCAGGAACAAGACAATAAATGTTTTCTATTTCAGAGAGACATCAGACCCAACAGACCGAGACTGCCAGATTCTAGTTGTGACTCCTTTAAGTACAAGATAGTGATGCAGAGAATAAAAGCGTGGGACAGATGATGTTCTCAGCGACTTCTTACTGCATAGCTCCTTTGGGCTTCAACAGTCGTTAAGCATCATTTGTCCTGATCTTTGTTTGCTTCTGTGTCTGCTTCTCAAGTCTTTCGTGCTGATATACTAGGGACAACCTATAAATCCAGTCTTTACACAGAGCCTTGTTTGATTGTTGCTGGTGCCTGCCCTTTTCTAAATGATTCAAAATAACTACGTTTTTGTACTGTTGTATTGTTTTTCTATTGCTCACAAAGCTTGATTGAATAATGAGGGAGAGGACCGAGAGGAACAGCACTCTCACACAGTGTTCATTATGTCCTCATGTGCATTACGTGCTGCCCTTTCTGTCAATGGGAGGTCACGTTTCACGTACTGTGCAGCAGGCATCAATGGACGCTTGTTTCAGAACACAGAGGTGTCAATACTGCACTTTTCCAATGGCACCGACACAAAAATCTCATTCAGCTATTTTTAGAAATGCATGAATTGTTGAGAGGCTTCCGCAGCTGTACAGTAGCATCAGTTTGTGAAACTGTTGCTGACATGTGTCTGCTGTTATATAACATCACCTCTTCTGCGTTTTCAGATTACTTCACGGCTCAACGCTTCTAAAACATTTAGACTGATCCTTGTAAATTATTGTTGGAGGAATCACTTATGCTACTGCTCACTGCCATACCAGTACTGTGCAGTGTTTCAGTGCAAACATCTTTAAATGCCCATATTATGGTTAAAACTCTGAGCCAATAAGATGGTCCCTCTGACAAACTAAGAAGAAGTAAATTAAAGACATGAAATCCTACAAGGCTCAAGAGGACTTGAGTTTTTCAGTGTTTTTTTCAGTGCTGTTTTTCTGTGACTCAGTTATACATTTATATTTAAAACATTTTATTTAAAACCTGGGTCAACACAAAAGTCAAAGTTTTCTGAGAATTTTTGGGGAGTGACAAGACTCCAGAATGTATTAACTAATTAAAAAATACTAAAGTGCATTTTTCTGTTGGTATTAAGAAAAATTATGTACCTGTTATTCCCTGATATAATCCATGTTGTTTCTGATATTATATAGACATTGATAGATCATTTTATAGATCACTGTAATGGTGCGTCATAGAAATGTCAGGAATCTTATATGAATCTGTGTACTGGAAATTCTCATCTACAGCATTATTCTTAAGACAATCTGTGTCACACTGTGCATCAACTGCGTCATCCTGATATGTAACCCTACGTCTGGGTCATTTAACATTGTTCAACACATTAGCGACCAGAGACTCAGCCTCTCTCTGTGGTCCATGGGCATCTGCATGAACACATGGTCAATAACGCCAAGGTTGAGGCCGGAGCAGTGGCCTGAATTGCCGTGTCATCCCTTAAGACGCTGTTTTCACATCCATGAATAAGTCGACGTGTAATTCTGTTAGATAATGTGTGACTATCACATTTAATTCGGTGCCTCCTTGGCTCTGCATTCATTTGCTCATCTCAAGTGCAAACACTAGGTTTAATGGTGCAGACAGAAGGAGTTGACTTTGTGCTCTGTTCCCCCGAAATTGCCACAACAAATAAGACCCAGAGTGACGGAAGCAGTTACGTGTGGAGACTTGAAAGTGAAATTCCTATCTGCTCCCTCACATGTTCATCTTTGTGGGCGCATTTGTGACATCAGATTGTGATGTTGTAAACATCTGTGGCGCTGACCATGGCTACAAACTATCTTTCTCCAGCAAAAACATGTGATAAGGCCAGCACACATTTGCTTTTTGCACTGGCGTCCCAGGTATTCATTTCCACCCTTCACTTTGTCAAAATGCTATCAGGTATGTGCAGGGCGGTAATAATTCAACACCATTTGCACCAAGAGTGAGTGAGTGTTAAAAATCATCCTCTTTGTTGCCTTTCCAAGTGTGTGTCACTCAGCCTGTGTGATGTCTGCTGATTATTAAGGCTCTGGGGAAGCTACTCCACCTCTGTGGACTTTGTAATAAAGTGAAACAAAGATTTCTTCTGAGCATGGTTAGAATATGGTGTACTGTATGTATACTACACTGCAATGTTAAGCCAGACCTTTAGTGTCAGTTGCATTTTAAAGATGTACCCTCCCTGGATCATGAATTGATAGTTGGTTTCCTGGAGACAAAGAAGGGCCTCATTTAAGCAAACACTCAATTTGCCTCAGTCTCTTTGTAGGATTAATGATTTATGCCAAGGAAATAATGATTCTGCACTTCCATATGACATCCTTCGTGACACCACATTCAATAATAGGTTTTATCCAAAGTAACAGGTTAATTAAAAATAAAGATATGCTGCTACTGGAGTCTTTGATCCTCTGTGACTCATCAATGAAAATACGGGACGCAGGAAATCTTGACACGCAGTCACAGCACGTTGTCATATGACCAAGATGTAATTATTCCACGAGTGAAAGGTGACTATTTGCGTTATATTACTACTGTGTTCATTTCCTTGAGTGCAGATGTTTAGGACAGATTTTACAGGATGAAAGGCGAGGTAAAAAAATAATGATCCATTCATAGCTGTAAAGACATCATCTTTATGCAAAATTACATGACGAGCTCACTAAATAAATAGACAAATGTGCTTTGATCAGCTCAGTGTTGTGTTCTATCAGGCTCCTGGTTTATATAATTTCCTGTATTATCTTTTTCTTTCCTCCTAGGAGGGTTGTTTGATCCCTGCAGATGAAACCGTACGCTCACTTGGCCGCTGGGTCAGCAACGGAGCAATAGCCGTAAAGTTGGAGGATTCAGTGTCTCGCTCGAGGACGTTTCGGCAGGAACGGCACTGTCTGTCACCGCTGGTTGACTCTGTGAAGCCACCGCTGCTCGTCCTGAAGGGCAGCTTCTCTTTTCCACACCATTTTCATTGCGCTGCATAAACCCTTCACATGTGTGTGAGGCTGCACTTGGCCGACGGCTGAATGTAAACACTTTAAGTTCAGTCTGACGTTGCTACATGTGACGTGCCCTCCCTGCTGGCTCTATTCTCCCAATTACAGACCCTAATCTCTTTAGGTCTGGCTGAAATCACATCAGCTCATTTATCTGAAATGTTGCTGTGTGTCTCGGGATAGGGCGGCCTATTAGGGTCTGAATTTGATTGACAGTAACAGACAGGCAGTGTGGGTGTTTTACTACAGGGAATGAAATGCAGAATACATAAACATGCAGCAAGGGTGGCATTAATGTCAGGGGTGCTTTGCAGTGGAGAGTATGGAGCATGGGACTACGAAAGTGTCTGCCTTTGCATGCTGTGCAGTTTGGTAAAGCAGAGCAGGTAATTTACACATATGTACATTCAGTGACTCATCGACAAGCTACAGTGTATAAAAAAGGAATTCACTTGCAGCTGCAATTACATATTCACAAAATCAAGTTATTTCCCTGCCAGATGTTTACTTCTCATCGTAGGGGCTAGGCCCATCAAACACAATTATCCATTAGTGTCATGTCCAACTAAATCCTGAAACAATCATTAGACGCTGAAATAAGTTGTCAGTGGTTAATCAGGAAGTACAGTAGGTTTATTTTCAAGGTTAATATTCAGTTAAGTTTTAATCCAATACCAGGGAAAATCAGTCTCTTCAGTATATTTTACCCAGCTGTGATTTCTGAGTACATACTGTACGTATTTATACATTCACTGCAAACTGTGTGACATGTTTACACCCAGAGGAGAAGCTGAAGGTCTGGCACCTTGGCTATGTTCCTGCCAGTATCGAGGATCGAACACGCGTTCCTCCAAATACAAGTCCAATGCCCTGGTGGTGAGGACTCATTGTCCCCTGTAGTGTCCTGGACACTATGTTGTGAGCAACTACGATGGCTGTTTGAAAAGGCCGCTGCAGCACAGCAGCACTGCATTCCAATCGAAATATGAGCATTAGTTAGAGGATTTCTAACCCTGCAATTAATCATCTGTGTGTATGTGTTGTGATTGCTGATGCAGCTTTATCTATTTAGTGGCCAGTTGCACTGGACTGCACATGTCCTTTGAACATGCTTATGGACACTTCCCACTCAGAGAACATTAGAGCCAAAGGCTACAATATGCTGAACGGACCCTCATGTCCCTTAGCATAGTGTTCAAGGATAAGTTCAAGAAAGATGTTTACACAAACAGTACTGCAGATGTAGTATCGTGGGGCAGAGACAACCATTTTACAGGGCGACACAACTTCATAGTGCCACCTTGAGAGACAGAAGAAGTGTTCAGAAATTTACCTGCATACACAAGAATGAAAGGTGGAGGAAAATAAACCTACACGTGTCCGGTCTCATGCGCCACTACGAAGGCTGAGGAGAAGCCGTCTTCGTGGTTGAGGGTGCAGCTCCGCACTGGATGACACATTCCTGTGACAGGGGCGTAGCCTGAGGGACAGCAGAGGACACGCCAGGGTGAGACATGATTCCAAGACAGACGGACCTCACAACGGCTTCATTTTCACAAAACGATCAAAACAATAATAACATTAATACAACTAAAAACAATAATAAAGAACAATATTGCGACTAGCAGATATGATGTAGATGCATATCACAGATTCAGTAAACAACTTTTCTGTTATGCTATTTCTTGCCTGTTGCTATGACCTAAAACTAGAAAGGGTGGTCTTCTTTTTCTTACGATACCATGCATTTGCTAATAAAGACAGCCTCTCTCTTACATATAAAATGAAATAAAAAAAATCATAAAATATTTCTCTCACTCTCTCCTTGTTGCTTCAGTGAAAATTTCTGTGAATTTCCAAACACAGTTGTAAATGCCCTGAATACTTCAATCAGCAGACCTCGATACCTTTTTTTTTTTTGGAAAATGCCTTACTGCATAAAGAATTATCACATATGTCTTTTATTATCCAGTGTAACTAGGACACTTTTGACACAATGGGAGTGTCACTAGCAAGTGGTTAGTGTTCAACTCCTAGTTTTCCTCCAACAGTCCAAAACCATCCAAGTTTAGGTCAATTGGAGACTCTAAATTGTCCCTAAGTGCGAATGTTAATGTTGTGTCCATGTCTGGACTCAAAGCCTCCGGCAGACCCTCATGAAAGAAGGAATAAAGAGGATTAAGAAAATGGATAGGTGGAGAGTACATCGTTGAGTTCTTGTATAACTCTCAAATTGAAAAACCGGAAAGAAAGAAGGGGAAACAGGGATGTGAAAGGCAGATGCCTCAGACGAGAGTGCTACATGCAGAGCTTTAATACACTTGCATGAGGTGGTGAACCTTTAAGTAGGGTAGCTTCATATGCATTTCTATTTACGTATAGAGTGCATTTACAGTACAAAGGGTTTCAGGTGTGCATGAAGAGGATAAAAGTAATGATGAGCCCTGCAACAAAACAGGAAACTGATAATATGAATGTTGCAAAGGGTAGAGGCAAAGCGTGGGAGAGGGAATGAAAGGAAAGAAGAATTTTCATGTTTCATTACCGTCATAGTTGTTTCCTGCTATAATTAATCTGCATGATGATGTATCGGTTCTTGAAAACCCAATTCCACGCAGAGAGTCAAAGCCACACAACACACCACTACAACACGACTACAACAAGCCCAAACCACACCACAGGACCATGCAGTGATGGCCACTGAGAATAAACAAAGAAGTTTATCGATATCAAACTTCTTGGTTGAATCAACGTCTCTTTCTCTCTCTGATGTGCTGACATTGTTTCATCAACTATCAAGGAGTCCATGGGAGATTCTTCAATAAGACGGAGGGAAAGACATTTAAAAGGCATTTACTATTTGTGCAGTATGTCCTTGTGAGTGATTACTGCACGAAACACCAGCTTTCTAGTCACTCATCCTTGAAATAATTCAATTTCAACAAAAAATTAAATTAGCTGCTGCTTCAGTAGGAGAAAAAAAACAGTACAAAAGATGCAAATAAACCTGCATGTTACATTGAAACTACAAAATCGGATGTATTTAAACCATCAGACTACAGTCCTCTCATTCACTTTATGGGCTCTAGGTTTTGCCTTTAATTTTGGTGTGACAGCTTGTAAAGCATTATTCTATCCACATGACAGATTGAACAGGCTTTATTGTTCCTATGCACTCCCACTGAAAAAAGAGAGAAACACATGGGATCATATGTGTTGGAGCATGTTTGCATACATACACAGAAATGCAAACTTCACAAAGAAAAGCCCTCAGTCTGGCCATGAGCCAAACCTTAACCATCCATCCACCTTGTGGCCAATCATTTCATCATTTTAAAAGTCTCAAAACTGATATAAACTTCTGGCAAACTGAACCTGCAAACTTCACTACGCCTTCAGTGCAAGTTTGCTAGTTTCTCTGTTGCTACAGTATGTTTTCTCTCCGAAGCTACAAGCTCAGCAGAATCACTCTCTAATGTCAAGGTCAACAGTTCACTGCTTTGCTGCTTCTCTGTGAAAGCAAACGGCAGGAAACGAGAACAGAAACAACTGAATAGTGTCCACAAGGCAGCTATGCCTCAGTAAATCCTAAAGGAGAACAGCATGTGTGACATACTGTGTGTTGCTTCAGAGTATTGGAGCATCACTAACATAATAATTAACAAAGCACCAATATTGAAAAGGAAAAAGACAGAGAAGGACATGTGTGAATTACACAGCATGGTGCAACTATGCTGTAAACAATAATACAGAATATCTCTAATAATACACAACAGTACAGTGTGGGAAGAGTGAACATGAAAATCACCATAATAATGAACATCTTCTCAGCAGATGTATGGTTTTAGTCGACACCTGTGAAAAAAATTCTGGGAATGCTGCTGGGAAGTTTTTGAGCTAGGTTCTGAAAACATGTCAGAGGTGGAAATTTGGCCTAAAAGAAAACTTCAAAATTGTCTGTGTTGTGATCCGAATACCATGGAGCACCGTGGGGGCTGAATCTGACCCCCGAACCAACCGGACTCTGAAACTGTGCTGATTTAATGAATACTGAAATAGATGTCTATGAAGTGGAGCTTCTGCTTGCTGTCAGCAGTGTCTGGAGCACGATATCCTCCAGTTAATTGGCCCTTTCTTATCCAAACGTTCCTTGTTGCCTGGATGACTTTTTCTGCCATTAGTTTCTGTTTGTGGTCTTTTCAATGACCTTTTACTTTATTTATCCAGGAGATGGATATTTTTAATGCTGTTGCATTCATCTGTCGCCTGCTTGGTAATGTTGTGTGTTTTTTGTTTTAACTGGTCACTATCTTTTATCTTTTGTAAATGTTTTGCAAACACAAGAAGTGTTTTGACTCTCTGTTTAGATATTTTTTCACTCACAGTATGAAATCCTTCTTGATGAAGCACATTTTGTTATTTACATCTGCCCATCATACATAGTTATCAGAGATAGTTATCATAGTTATCTTACAGTAGGTAGTTACATAGTTAGTCATTAGCAGAGCAGCTGGTACTAAGACAGAAGCTGAAAATCTATCAGTGCTGTGTTATTAGAGATTATACAGGTTAATAGGTTAAATTTTGACTGGATAAAGGAGCAGAGACATTCTGAGTGTAAGGTATGTTTGTGTAAGCACATTTAATGACCGGTTGCATAACATGACCTCTTAGCACAGGATCTAGCGTAATGTTGTGGGAATAGGCCTGTTTCCATGGAGTCTGAATTAAATTTGATATTTAAGAGGCAGAGCTGGCATTTCCATTCGTTTCCATTCGTGTCCATTCATTTCCCGTTATTGCTGTTCAACATACACGGGGTGAAACATGGTCAATTAATTCTTGCTTCTTCTTGTTTTTCAGCCAGCAGAAATTATTCAGTTTCAAAACATGTCACACTCAGACAAAGAGGCTAAGTGACAACTTGCTCACACTGAGGCTCAGCGATTATCAAAACCTAACAATAACTTGAAGGAAGATCACTGAGAAGCAATTGTAAGATG
The DNA here is from genome assembly GCA_029224185.1 of Karalla daura. NCBI lineage: Eukaryota > Metazoa > Chordata > Actinopteri > Chaetodontiformes > Leiognathidae > Karalla > Karalla daura. The sequence continues at coordinate 21,446,778 of CM055192.1, forward strand.
TATTCCCGAGGCAGCATTGAGACAGTTTTTGCAAGAACCAATCACGTCCTTGATGGTATGAAAGCCTACTTTGGCGTTGGGAACTTGATTGATACACCATGATAGCAATTATTCCCCCAGTAGATTCCAGCTTTAAAATGATTGTAAACAGTATGATGAATTATTAAAAGATATCTTTGCTATTATTATTTATTTATTCTGAAGTGAAAGCATTAACGACAATTTGGTACCCGCAATGGCTGTGCTAATAACTTCACAGAGTTGAAATCCTGGGCTCCCTCAACAGCCAGTCAGAGCTGAAGAAGCCTCTTAGACAAGAGTTCATCAAGTCCATTTGCCACAACCCTACAACTCCTTGAATAACAAGGGTTTGACGCATGTTTCAGGTCACTTGTATTTAGACCATGAGAGCCTTTCAAAGCCACACTCAAAAGAGACTGCGAAGTCACTGACAAACTACCTCAAGAGCCTGACGTAAACCGGAAAGTAAAACTGCTTCAGCGCAGCTTTGATCTTTGTTCAATTCCAGAGCATCCCCCATAGAGAGCAGACCAATACAGTCTGCTGGCCTTGTAAAGTGCAGGAGTCACCAGATGATCTTCTCTCTGTAAGTGCCGCTTCGTTGCTCCTGCTCACACTGTGAAATATGCATCACTTGCTGTACATCAAAACAGAGAAGACAATGACCCTTTCTATCTGTGCCAGGGCCAGAGGGAGGGTAAAACAATCCAGGCGTCCTTTTAATAATGGTCCTATAACTCCACGTACGAGGTGACTGTGAAGTGAAGGTGAAAGGGGGAGAGGACATAAAGGATAATTCTATATGGAAAGCACAGTGGCACATTAAGTCAGTACACAGCTGTGCACTGATTATTAATTATGAATGCATTGTGCCTAAAAGGGTTCAGTCTGTTGCTTATGGGATCAAACCGAAGCACTGAACTTGATTCTGACCTTACAAACTATGAACTGATGATGATACAGGCAGGCAGCATGGCGTCCTGTTCATTTTATGCTGGAGTGAGAATGTAGCTGAATCTTCCCCTACATAAAATAACCAGGCTGGGATGCCTCTTTTTTCTGTTGTTGTGGTTGTTGTTGATCAAGTGACATAAATAGCTACAATTAAAAAACAACACAAACAAAAAACAACAGGTCTTTATCATAGTGATGTAAACATCCTACCAAACCCTGTCAGAGTGATGTGACAAAGATGTAACAAGGAATAATCTTAATATAGAAATTTCCGATCTCCATCTGCTTGCCTCTGGGCCCCTACATGCCATCTACTCGTGTACAAAAAAACTCACAAGAGCATAAAACAGTGATCTATTGTATGAGTTGGTGATCTGAAAAATTAGGGTGGAAGACCAGAAGTTATTGTAGCAGTCAAGAAAGTGCAGGCGAGCAAGTGTGTGAGGTGTTTAAGCTTAGTGTCTGTGTTTATATGTCAACATAGATGAACCGAAACTGAAGTCCTAACGTCCGATTCCTCCTCTCATTCTGGTTCAAACATATCAGGCTGGGTGTGTTCGTGCTCCCTAGCTGCATCAGTCCTGCTGGTGCTTAGTTTGGGAATAACTAAGTACCGACCTCCATTGTTCAGCAAGGAATGTAAAGTCATGCCATCCTTCATTTCAGTCAAGACGCAAAGACAACCGATCAAACTAAAGCCTTTATGTGGTTGCCAGATCAGCGCCACAGTGAAATATTCTGACAGCAAAAAAACTTTATAATAGTGATTGAGGCAAGAGGCCCTCGATATAGACAGCTTTTCTATTTGAGTGGATCACACCAAACTAGAAATTGTCATTACGGTATCAGAATAAACTTCCATCAAACTTGCCCCCAATTGTAATAGGAGATGTCTCTGTCTCCGTCCCTGACAGAGATCGGGTCTGGAGCAGTAGCAGCACCTCGTCACCTCCCCCCGAAACAAAACTACAGGATAAAGCACTGTTGAACAAGCAAAGTAAACTATTGTTTGCTGTTTCCTTCAAACAGTGCGTTTATGATGTCATCTTGCGGCCTCTCATACTTATGGAAGTATCGTGCAAATTCAGCTGCCGTGCCCCTGCCGTAACACCCAGGGAGGGATATGGGACGTTTTACAGCTGCAGCTGTAAGGTTAAGGTTACTACCAAACTACCAACACGGGGGTGTGTGCTGTTTCCTGTGGACACGAATACAAATGTTTCTCCCCTGGGCTGCTTGTGTTCTGAAGCCGCAGGTTGTTTTCGTGTATTGAATCAAGTTTTGATAACGACTAAGCTGAGGGAGTTAAATTGGGAGACGCAGCTGTTGACTGCGGTGTATGTTATCTGACAGTGTGAACAGTGTGTGGGACTGGGAGTGATTAAAAATAATGAGCTGGTTGGATGGGATGTCAGTGTAAAAAAAAAATAAAGACAAAAGAAAAAGATGTCATTTTCTGGAAATTGCGCAATGATGAGGGGTCATATTTAAGTCATATTTGCGTAAGTACTGGCTTATTTTGAGATCTTTAACTCAGTTATTTACGATGTCACACAGGTTAGAGCCCTGTCAGACCCGTCTCATTAGTAACTATTTTAATGTGTTAACCTCGATGTCTTTTACCTAGTTTACGGCATGTCTCATCAATATATTAACACACCTTCATCTCTTTTCCCATGTGCTTTCAACCCTATTAGTCGCTCTAGCAGTTTTCACCTCAGTCTAAGAAGCACAACCAGACTTGTCTCTGAATAAAGGGGAAAGGTTTTGTCTGACAGCTTGTTTCTTAAAAAGCTGAAGTGTCAGTGGAATATTCATAAGTCACCTGCATCAATACCACCACAACCACCAAACAGCAAGCTCTGTGTCCTTGGTTGGACCACAGACGTTAGAAAAGAATATATATATCTCTTAGCATTACACAGTTTGTTTAACATTTGATTGAGACACTATGCTCTATGTAGAAGATGATCTGTGTCATCTAAGCACTATTCCAACTTAATTGTTTTCATATAGTTGACTGTCACTTTAATGACAAAGGCTTTCTCTAATTGGAAAAACCTCTTTGAAGCCGTCCTCTGTCTTCTTGTCTCCTTAAGGAACTGTGTGTTTTACCATACACACACATGACACATGTTCAGGCCACCAGACCTGTAATTTTAATTTCCATCAATATCTATTGATATAATGGTTTAGTGGTTAAAATTAGCTGTACAAGATCATCTCTGTAAGCCTACTAAAAAAACCCATCATCACCAAAAGAAGTCATTAACTGCTGACATCCGATTTCTTTTCTTAACTTGTATAACTAATTAAGCTAATGCTTTTAACAGAGGTTTTTAACAGAACTATAGGAAGGCCTATTTAAGTACTCCTATATAGTAAATGGGGAAAATTATTAAAATGAAAAGTAAATGGACTTGTGAATCTATGGTAATCTACATATATAACATATCTGGGGCATGCACAATCGTAGTACTATATATATTCTCTTTCTTGTTTCTACAAAGAAGACGGAAAATAATGGATCAGCTACGGCATGGAAACCAGCACGTGGTGGTAAATTAAAAAAAAAAGCATATTGTGGGGCCTTTAATCGAGATGCCACTGGACTGTCACTCTGTGACTGTCATGCAGATATTTCCATGAGCATTTCAAGGCCTATTTCTGGTTTGCAAACCTTTGCAAAGGTTATTGGAGACACAGTATTCTTTTAATTTTGTTTTCTTCTCCTATTTTTTCTTTTTTTTGTCTTATTTTTAAAATCACCTTATTGTTCTTTTCAGGCTGGCTGATTTCTTACAATCTAGACTTGAAAAAACAGCCCTTTCACCTCAAGCGACTGGGGCACAGGGAATTGTTAATGCAGCATTTAACAAGTACTTCAAAAGAATCTGGACACAATTCCCAGAAGAGGGTCGAGTCGAGTCTGTTATGACAAATGTCATAACAGAAAGATTTGCATAATGATTGAAATGTGAACATGGAGACTAGATGTGTAATCACTTCAGATCAATTAAACAGCAGTCCAAACCTCTGATAACCATCAGTGTCAAGGAAATGAATCAAAAGTCCTAATTAATATGAGGCAAAATGAATTGCTATGTCTCATGATGGATAGCCTCCCGCGCATGTACAGTATTCAGATCAAACTCATGTGTTAAGTCATAGCAGGAGATTTATGCTTTGAAGCAAAGCGTCCTCTGGGCTTACCCTGCATCCCTGTGGGCCCGAAGCCTTGGCGGGTGAGGAAAATTGCATGGTCGTGATGTTCTGCGTGATCGGGGTCGCCTTTTTGTTGCACAAACGCCCAGCGGCACACGTTTTCTAGGCTCCGTGACGGGTTGCCTCTCTCTATGAGGCTGATGGACTGACAGACACAAGGGACAGAAACAAAGCGAGAGAAGGAGAGTTGGTTAGAATGCTAGGTGGTATTTTGTGAGGTATAGTATGAACTGATGATGTTATAGGTTAAATACACAGCCTGCATTATACGTGGACAGCAAAATTGATTTCACCTCTCCAAAGAAACTGCAGAGAAATACACAATGAAAATGCTGTCGTTGATTTTGCTGGGTATTGTCTCCATGCAAATGCATATTTATGCAGCATAGTGTAAAAGACGTGCGTGTGACTGACCCCTGCAATCTGCATACATTTCCTCCCTTGCTTTGCTGCACCATTATACATTATTAATGGTGACGCATGTCACATGCATGGCCCAAGAGGTTCAAATAAGCACTTTTGTGAAGCAATTACATGCACAGAGCATCTCTCACTGAAATAAGAAGAAAAGGAGCTCAGACTCGTATACTCGTATACACATACGATAGCATTTTGGACTTAGAGGTGGAAATGGCTGCAGCTTTCTTCTTCTCTCAGTTTACTGTCAGAGACAAGCGATGGTGAGCCGATGCTTTGACCCCAGGGTCACAGCCTCTGTTTCCCCACAACAAACACAACAAATTGTTGTGACTAGGGTGAGGAAGGGAGCATTTGTGCTCCTCTGCATCAACACCTCCCAGATCTTCCCGATAAATTCTTATCATTATTTGAGCTACTGCACTGTCTACAGAGCAATGAAAAAGGAGGATCACTCGAACACATTTATTTCAAATGTTAATAGTGGAACCACAATGAAAATCTGGTTTGACTGAAGAGCAACCTGTGTGCAGTCTGCATGCTCTGTGTGAGTGTGTGTGTGCGTGTATGTGTGTGAAAGTGTGTGTGTGTAGTTTTTCTCCTTGTACTCCGGTTTCAGTTCAAAAGCATGCATGTTTAGGCTGATTGCCGGCTCTAAAATTGCCCTTACATAGATGTAAATGTGAGAGTGAATGGTTGGTGTATTGTGTGTGTGTGTGTGTGCGTGTGTGTTGGAGACACGCTGCAGCAGACTCACTGACACCACTGGCACAAAGCGGGTGAGATCATGGAAACACTCAGAAGTGGTGTCGCCCATGTGTGAAATATGGCCGCAGTCTCTCTTTGAGGGAGTTATGGTGTTGAATAATGGCCAAAATGTTGCAGTAAAGTAAAAAAAAATCTTAATATATTTGAGCGAAATCATTTATGTTTAATAGTATATAACTTATTGCCTCTGGCAATGTTAAATTATATCATTACAAGGCAAACTACAGGAAACTACACCAACTGTTCAGTGTTGCTTTGAGATGACTATAAGATTTATTATTCCTTTACCAACAACTTCTTTAATAATCACCAAATTGACAGAGAACTAATTGAGAATCCACTAACTCTAAAAGTTATTAATAGCAGCACTTTAACTCACGGGAGAATTTTCTGGTGTGTTAAATGATTCATTGCTTAATTAATTGCTAAAGAAAATCATGCGCAGCTGTTGGCTTGATATAAAAGCTATTTTAATATACCGGGACTCAAATTAGTTCTTGAATCAAACGTACAACAAGGCTGTTTGAAAATGCAGAAAATGCACTTTAAGGCTCACCTTGGCATATCCCAGCATGATCATCCTCACGAGGACCACATTGATGTGGACGCCCAGTGACTCATCGTGGTAAATTTCATTGACCTGAGAAGCAAAGGAAACACATTATCAACGCGGTGCAACATCATTGACTCACACAAACAGCCTCTAATTTAAGCCATATCATGTGACCGATGTTTAAAACGTCCCATCTTGTTTTAATTGGGGGTTCTACGTTCCATTCAACAGCAAGTGAAACAAACTATTCTTCTTAAATCACCCGTGGATGACTGTAATCACACCTCCTGCAGCTACTATTTTGAGGGTTTATGGGAGAGGTGTCCTATCATCATCATCATCTTCCTGCTCCCCCGCAACACACCGTAGCCATTGAAGAAAACGATCTAATAAAAGAGCCTGCAGCTTGCGTGCGCATTCAGGCTTCGTATTGTTGTTGGTTCAAAACGGTCGGTCGTGCTCACAAGTCTAAATCCTCTCAATATAGTTTTAAGCCATTTTTTTAAGAGATGGATACACAGATCATAAAGAATTTTTTTTGGGGGGAGGGTCAATGTTTGGTCCGATGCATCACCACACACACACACACACACACACACACACACACACACACACACACACACACACACACACACATAGAATATGATCCGCAGATTGAAATGTCTGTTCAAGGAAAGTCTTTGTTGGTGAGGCAGCCACAACTGCCAGGGGTAAAAAAAAAAAAAAAAGGCACTAAAAACAATAAAAACTCAATGGCAGCCTCAGCTGAAATACAGCCTCTTAGCAAAGAAAAAAAAAAGGTGCTGCGACTCTTTGAAGATGCACAATGAGGAGCCACTCGAACAGAAATGGGATGCACGGTTGAATTACTAGGAAGAGCTGTGCCAGTGCCACAAAACAGCCCACTCAAATTATGCCAAACAGCTCAGAGATAAGTCTCCAAAATTTTGGACCATGAATTGGGTGACGAGACCAAATAGACTGGGGAGAGAATGGTGGCGGTGCCGTTTGTGATTTGTAGGCATTGTGTTTGTTGTCTGTGTTTGTCTATGCTGGACATCTGATCTTCTTTGCAGTGATTAAGTGTTTTTCCTCTGTCTCAGGAGTCTATAGCTTCCATATGAATGAAGGTCTTTGAAAACATAGTTGCTGTCATAGCTTAAACAGATTCAACCTGGAGAGTCTTGTTTCGCAGGGATGGAGATGTGAAAGGGTAAGCTTTATAAATACTGAGAAAAAAAAAGATCCAGAGAGGAAAAGAGAGAATGAAACTGCATGTTTAGTATTCAGGCCCTGCAGCCTCGGAGCTGATGTAAAGAGGGTAAGTCCAGGAGCCTGACCGACGTTTTCCATCAGCTTAAATCTCTGAGCCTTTTTTTTTTTTCTTGTCCAGCCACTCAATCTCCTGCTGTGGCCCCTCTTTTTCTTAGTCAGCCATCGCACTCTCACACCTCATTTCTAACATTATTATCTTTCACAGAACTGTTTGTTTTTAATCAGCTGGAGAGATCATATTTCCCCTCCCCATGAGGGATAGACATCACTCACTGTATCTGCAGATATCTGGGACATATTAAATACACGGAGGGGGGATGCACTGCTGAATTATTCCATGTGCACTTATCTCACTGAAGAGACAGTGAGCCTGGTTTTTGACTGTATTGCTTTTTGCAGTACCAACAACATACATTATAAAACATTCAATGTTACAAAATAAGAATCGGAAATTAAAGTGGCATCACTTATGCTGTAATCGTTGGATGTAGCTTGGATTCGGGTGATAGCCAGTCAGCTGTTGTGTGAAGCAACAACCATAGTGATCGGAAGTGAAACAGCTGAAGCGAATATGAGTTCAGCGCTCTGCCTCACGTAGCGCAAAACTCAAGTCAAACGGATCTTGTTTTTGTGCACTGCACCATCACCTCTGAATTGAAATTATTCTGATGAGTCTGTTTATTATTATGAAACAATATTTTGTATTTGATTTCGATTTATAAATGTGTCAGATAGAGAGTGTCTCAGACACTCTTATTAGAGTAAAAAGTCTGACATGCCTGACACAAAGGTCACCTGCAAACATGCAGTTGTTTAAGGTTTAAGGTTGGAAATCTGTTTTAGATCCTCTATATGTCACATTTACATTTCTGTAAATATGAGCTGTGCAGATAAACAACAAACAAACAAGCTTGTTACTGAGCTTTACCAAGGGACCACTGGTTAATGTACTTTTGAACTTGGGGCACAGCTTTGTGAGCTAATCGCCCCAGCTCCATCTGAGTGTGGTGGTTTGATCTCCTCCTCTAACTCCTCTATGATCATCTATCCATTTTCTTCACCTCCAAATTGGCATTTAAGGGGTCTGCAGGAGGCTGTACCACCACGCTCACGGTAAAAGTAGGGAATAAACCCTGCAGAGGTTGACAATCTATCATGACACACACACACACACACAAACACACATCATTCACTCCCACATCCACAGGGGCACTAGGGGGACTGTGGAAAGAAACTGGAACACGTGGAGAACATGTGAACTGAACACACAAAGACAAGTCGAACCAAGCGACTTCTTGATGTGTCACTGATCAAAAATGAACAAAATGCAACTTAAATGAATTATACGATGTCGAGCACAGTTTCATTACTGCCTCTAATGATTTCATGTAATGATATCATATGACAGATCAATGCCTCAGACTACACCCTGTACTGTGCCGATGTACAGTACGATCCCTTTATTGAATGACCGGTTCAACATGACAGCTGACCTTTAAGAGGAATGACCTGATATATGCAGCTGCCCATCAGCCACTCTTGTTGTTTTGCTGTTGACTGATTGACTGTGGAGTAAGCACCAAATGGATCAATGAACAAATCAGCACCTCGTTCTGCTGCCTGACGCGCGACGTGAGGAGACCTCGTTAGCATCCAGGAGCATTATGACTGAGGCGACAGGCAGCATCACACTGGGTTTCATTTTCTTTGGGCCACTGATTTTTCACTGAGCTCGCACGCCTCACTGCTCAATGTGTCACTTTTCCACACAGGGGAAGAGGAGCCAGAAAAAAAAGATATTCCAGCGGTATTTAATTGCGTGCTAAACTACCATCAGAGCATCATTTTACCCCTATTGACTTTTTTGGGGGGGAATGTAGCAGAGTAGGGAGGCAAACTTTCCACTGCTCGCTACTTGAAGGCGACAATCATTCAGATCAGGAAGACGGATACTGTTCAGCTACGCCTGGGTGCCTATACAGCCTTCAAGCTTTCTCCCATACACTGATCTGCTCACTTTCAAAATGATGGACCAGAGAGTGGAAAAGTTGGGATTTACTTTCTCTCACTATACGTGAACTGCCTCGCAATTTAACCATTGAGCCTACATGTCTTCTGAATTGCTCAAAAGCAGCAGCACAGGATCCTCAGAGGGATGCAGGGGACTGATGAGGTTGGAGATCAATAACACTAACTTGATTGCTTCCTCAGTCGAGACGCCCTCCCCTTAGCCCTAAACTTTCCCGTGTGCAATCTGTTGGAGAAACAATAGTCCTTTTCTGGCACCGTCTCATCTCTCTTTGTTGCCACTTTTATACCAAATATAACAGGGATCTTTCAAAGGGTTATCCACATTAAGCACAGCCACTTTCTGCCCAATTTGAGCTGATTAAGGTGTTAATAAGACATTAATCTAGCAGTTCTAACAAAGCATTGAATCCCTCAATTAGCAGCATGCACTGGGTAAAATGTCCCTAATAGTCATAAAAAATTTTTAAATATTTTTTTAATTATGTTTGCTCATCACAACTAGGGTTAGACATTGAGTCACAGAGAAACCAAGGGACTCATGCTGCGTGGAGTCAGCAGTAGTTCATGGACCTGCGATAGTATACAGTATAGCAATTTTCACTGATAAGGAAATAATTGTAAAAGTAGCTAATTTGATCCAAAATCTGTTCTTTTTTGGTGAGCCTTAATCAAAAACATAGAATACGAAAACACTCCATGAAAAAATGCATAATTAAAACCACTATATTCTGAAATTGTCTCCACTAGTCGTATCGGTAGACAAAAAACAGTAAATTGCTTTTGATAATAAAGAAAAGTAGCCAATAATTGGATTTAGTGAATTTTGTAAGGAGTATTGTCTTTAGAATAGATAGTTTGATATCATATGGTGATATGGTGCATCCATGTATTTCTGGAAAGGGAATGGCTGAATACTGTATCACTAATTTTAACAGCCTCGAAAAAGTACTTCAACTGTAAATGTTGCTGCAGTGCCAAAATGTCACCAACAGAGGTCCATAAAAGTCATGCAATTCCCTATGTGCCATTAAATAGAGTAATAGACTGATTAGTGAAGTAGTCACTTCTACTGGACTTCCAACTCTTCTTCATCTTGTGAGGTTTTCATTCCTCTTCACATTTGCCCCTTAATGGCCCAGGGTCAGACTGATGAGTATTCTGGACACATCTTTCTGATCTGAGATATGCATCTTTCTGATCTGAGAGCAGAGATACTGACAAATGGCTTTAATCTCATCACTGACACGATTAAGTTAGAGGTTTGAGGTCTCTTGAACATGGACGCAGCTTTTTACTGTAATTGCAGTGAATGAGTTGATGCTTGATAGCATGCGACTTCCCTTTTCTGAGACGTGAATGAATATGTGTTATTGATCTTTGACAGCCTTTAAAGGTACGCTGATGCCAACAGTGCAAGCAGTTTCAATCGTATGTGTGCTTTTTCTGGTGTAATGGAAACAGATCTACTATAAGGTCAGTTTTCAGCCATCGACATACACTCTCCATTATCATATGCATTTTATACCAAAGCCTACAGTATCTTGAGCACAGGCTGGGCAAAAACAGGGAGTAAAATAAAATAATAAAATAACCGAGCACTTTAATAATAAATTAGTCAATTTTAGCATTTGAAAAATAATGATCTTATTTCAACCTCTTAGGAAAGGACAGCACATTCAATGTCATTGAGGACAAAAAATGGCATTTTAAGACCTTATAATTACCTTTGTGAAAAAGACATTAAAAATTTTGGCTTCAATTAAAACAAAAAAATCCAATAATCAAGAATCACCTGATTAATTGATGACACAACCGGCAACTCTCATACTCTTCAAACAGCCTAAACATGCATGTTTGAAATCTCTGGGAAACCAGAGATCCTGTAGCAAACCTACGCAGAAACATTAACAACCTGCAAACTCCACACAAAAAGGCCTTCTTCGTTCCTCACTTTTATTTCAAATTGATCCAAATAATAAAGAAAGAAATAATGTGAGGTTTCAAGGCACAAATCACATTCACCTGAAAACCCTGACAGCTTTATCTGTTACACGCGTAAATGTAACAAAAGGGAAGTCAGTGCTAATTTTGCATACTCTGTGAACATCAAAGAACTGAACAAAGCATTAGCTTTAAAATGTTTTGTAGCACAGCTGAGTGCACTGCACAGCCATGCATGTGATGAAGGAGGTGCAGACAAAAAAAAATCCAGAACTCGAACACGAGGTAAAAATAGATGAACCTGCAACAGACGCGCCACTTGCTTGTCCAGCCATCTGAACCTCGGACAGTGGAGATGCTGTTGACTGATGAGGTTGCCTTAGCAACCAAAGATGTGACATGTGGTGCAGGTTAACATGGTACATGTTTGTTCTGTGAGAAGGCGTATGCCAGGGTTTCCCAGAAAACTTAATTGTCATTGATCAGATTGTGAGATTCAAAATACACATGCATATGCATATGGACATACGGACATAGCCAAAGCTCATTACACTTTCCAATCAGCTACAGCTCACAGGAGGATTGGGAGCACAGAGAGGTGGATGGCTTGACGAGCAGGGGAAATCAAAGAGGAGGAACAAGTACAAAAGGAAAACGAGGCGATGGGAATGACAAGATACAAGAGGGAAAATGAGGAAGAGACGGGTGGAAAAAATAATTAAATGCAGGGGAGAGATTCAGAGGAAACAAAACATGGAGAGGAAAAACGAGATACTGAAAGCACACAAGGAAAAGACAAAATGGAAGGGAGGAGAAAGAGGTGGGAGTGGGCAGAGGAAGGGAATGATGAAATATGGGAAAAGAGGATTTCATGGAAGAGAGGGGAAAGAAAGGAGGATTGAAGGAATTAACTGAGCCGGGCATCCAATAATCACAGGGTCAGTGGTTCAAAAGGAAATGAGATGAGCCGGGAGACGGGAAGTGAAAAAGGAAGGAGGCAGAGTACAGGTGAGAGAATCTGAGATGGAGAGACGAACAGAAAGATGGAAAATGAGAGAGAGTGAGAGGCAGGCAGATGGAGAGATGTCAGGCAGGAGGAGACATCATTGTCAATCACTGTAATCAGTGTTTAGAGGCCGAGCTGCCTCCAGTCAGAGCCAGCTGGGGCCTTGACTGGAAAATACCATAAATAAGCTCATAATATCATCAGAGAGCAACAATCTTGGCAGATTTATCACAACAATGTCGTATTTTACTCTGAATAGCTGATCTGTCAACAACCCTGACAGTGAGCAGAAGGAGAGGACAGGAGAGTGACTTTAGGCAAGGCTCAATCAGGAGATAACTTCCAGGTTCATATTGCCTTTATCAGACAGAGACAGAGACATGACAGGAAATGAGGGCTGAAAGAGAGCAAAACGAACCATGCTCAGTGCCTCAACCCTTTATTAAGGGTCTCATTCAGTCTTTTCTTACCAGTTGAAGACATTTAAGTAAAGCAGTGTATGTGAGGAGATTAAAAAAAATAATTCTTGTTATGTAAAATGATCTTGCTGCATGGACAGGACATTTCACTTGCTTTTAGTTCCATTTTCCTCACAAGTGTTTTTATCTCGTTTTTAGACTCCCCTTTTGTACCTATGTTTGAGTACCTATCATCCTACCCTGAGGAGGACATGCAAACTTCCAGATGGGGAATCAAAACCAGGGAACAGCTCATTGTGAGATGAAAAAAGTTATCAAAATTATCAAATCAAATAACTAAATGACTGTTTGATTGACTAGAGAAGTAGCTGGCGGTTTCCAGCCCTATACCCCCGCAATCTGCCTGGCAGGGTTCTGATTGGAAGCCACTGACAAACAGCTGAAAGGCTACTAATCAGTCTTGCAAGCCAATGTGAGAAAAGTGCTGTAAACCAGCCACACTCCCATATTGTGTTAACATCTTTCGGAGCATTTGATTTGACCAATTAATATCAGCTTTTAACACAACTGCATTCATTAAAAAAAACATTACAGACAATGCACAGCAACTGTGCTTAATGAAAGCAGGAGTTGTGATGACTGCAATTCTGAGCCGTCACTAACAATGAAGATGACAATAAACACAATATCAATAATAAGAAAACAATCCTGAGGAAAACGAGGAAAACAATCCTGAGGTTTTTCACAGAAAAAAAACACAATATAGAACACAGTGTAAAGGACCACTATACGAGAGCATAAAGAAAATTATGTCAATTTTTTTCAACATATGCATATAAATGATGTGGAAGTGGAGCATTGTAGGCTGAATAGTAAAAGTCTTCAAAGGAAACAGGAAGTGACAAATTGTCTGGAATGAAGCCATTCCTTCCTGCAATCAACAGATAGTGGGCACCAACTGTGACACACTGGATCTGGACCCTGGATAAAATCACTGGCAGCGCCATGCACTCCCCCGCTGGCTTACAGAGGCAGCATCCTGTCCAGAGTCTTAACCTGCACGGCAGTGATTAGCTCTTTGATTGCATATCCACGCTGCCCTCATGTTTCTAATCTAGCGCTTCTCTCACAGAGTGTGCCATCAAAGACATGCAATAACATTATCCAAGAATATGTAAATACGTACAGCATGTGTTTGCATGTATGTGAAGCATGCAATCACGCATTCCCCCAATCGCTCATCAGAAGACTTGTTGCTCAGGAACGGGAGCAGCCTCCATAGTACATGGGAACAATGAAGCACTCGTTCTCCACCTGAATTAAAATGTTTCATTGCAGGAATGCTTCACCATGCAACTGGCTAATGGTGTGACACACTTCCGCCACTACTGAGGCTTTCTTTTTTTTTTTTTTAATCCTGTGGCATCTGTGTTGAGTAAACACCATGACTCTTATCTGCCTCCAGAGAGGCAAACCAAGGATGATGCCAATGAGGGACATCTTGATTATAGGACCTCCTGAGGTGTGACTACAAACCCGAAGCAGATGCAGATTTGATTGCACCCTCCTTTGTTTGACCAGATGTAATCATATCCAGAGAGGTCAGAATGGCACCCTGAGGTTGACAGAAGTGCCCACCCCATTCCCTCCCACTCCAGGTGTGTGTGTGTGTGTGTGTTCTCTATGATCTTCCTGGAATCTGTTAAGCAGCATTACATGCACACACTCACAGGGGAGAAGCTGTTGTTACAGCCGATGGCTCATATATTCAGATCATGACCACTCACAAACAGCATGTGATTGTTGTGGCAGATTAGAGGGTTACACTACCCTCTAGTGTAACCTCTACTGTATTGTCCTTGGGAAACAACCTGAGTGCCTGTTAATGAAGAGGCAGCCCTGGCGGGTTTGACTGAATGAAGTTGTAATGTTGACACACTGAATCGTACTTGTTTAGGAAATGGCACCAGGAGGAGTTAGTGCTGCATCATTTACAGCTTTAAAGGGGACCTAGAGTGGTTGAATGGATCCTTGTTCTCTGGTGTTAACATAGAAGCTATTGAACATTGATTTAATCAGAAATGCCTCAGATGTTGTTTTACAGCCCCTTTAAATCCTATTTTTCAGGTAAGGGAATGTTATGGTCTGTTTTTGTTTGGATCTGGCGCCCTATCATGCTTATCTGGCAGCCATGTGTAGGGGATTGGCTTGTCTTGCCTGCCATCCAAATCTATGACTTTATCCTCCTTGCAAAACAACAGCTTGGCATCTTTTGGTGGTTACTAGCGCACTACAGATATGGAACTATGGAGGATATGTTTGAGAGAGAATCAGAGATGAAATCAGATGTTGAAGAAGAACCAGGAGCACTCACACTGACACTTTTCAGGTGTCAGGTGCCATCATTTATTTGCGTACCTGAACAGAGAGCTATACACATGATTATTTTTGAAGTATTATTTTGCATCACACTAATTTTCTCTCAATTTCAATTTCATTTTTTCATTTCAATAACAAACAACTGTATTTCAATGAGGATGTGATGATGCTTTTGGACCTGCTGTACAACTCTGGAGTTGCTATTCAATCAAGTCCAGGACAAATCTAAAAGACTCTCCTTTAAGGAGAGATGATTCACTGGTTCTTCTGGCCACAGGGGTAGGGAGAAAAACACTGGCAACACAAGAATTCATTTGGAGTCTAGAGCCTGGAGTTCACTCTCCTCTTGGCGCTGCTGCGATCTCAATCAGTTTTGTGAGAACACATCTGCCTTTTGGCTACTGGTGCTGCCCTTCCTTCACCATCTCTCCTCCAAGTGCACAGTGCATTTATCAGAGCGTTAAGGATGTGCTCTGTGTGCCCGACATGAGGCATGCAGAAATGAAGTGTCAGCAACTTACAATATTCATGAGAGTGAGGAGGTAATTCTGCACGTGCTCCTTGCCATGGAATCGAACCACAGAGTCGTCGACTCCCAGCAGGATTTCAATGTTGTAGTCGTCCTCCCCGGCGTTTCTGCGGCGCCGCCGACGCACAGTCTCATTGACCTGGCGGGCGACCGAGTCCAGGGCACCGGGTACATCCAGCTCTGGTTCTGCACGGGGGAGAGAGGAAGTGTCAATATGGCTGTGCAAATGTTACAATCCATCAAAGCAGAACTACTAGAAAAAAACAAAACCTTATGTTCTCAAAGCGGATTAAAAGGATTTGATCAGTTGGTTTCTTATGAGAACGTGTGTTCATTTTTGGGAGTGTCCTGATTTTGCCTGAGTTTGTTTCATAGTTCACAGTGCAGTCATACTCTGCAAACAAATGACTCAGTCATTCCTGGATTGCTCAGTAAAAAGTGGCAGGTTCACTTTCAGGGTTCAGCTCCTCGAAAGCCCTGTCTCAGTCGGCAGTCGCCAGTGTTGGACGGCTGAGTGAACACATCAAGGAAGATGGCACATTGTCATCTACAAGGTTGTTTTGACACATTCCCACATTTTATCATCTACCTAAAAACACAGCTGACAATGAAATTACTTCTAAATTGCAGCTTCAATCCAAAGGGCCGGACACAGAAAAAGCCTATTTCACATGGCAGTAGTAACAGTCTGTTGATGTATGTAACTTTGAACCCATCAATTGCGTCCTCATATTTAATGGAGAGACTACACTGATCACATGATGTCAGAATGACAAGAATACACTTCACTTGCGGGTCTAAACTATATTACTGCCTAGTTTAATTAGCATGGGAGAACTTCGTCACACATCGCCAACATGAGCCACTCTGTCAGGAGTCCTGGGTCCATGCTCTATTAACGTATAAGCCTGAAATCTTTTGAGTGCAAAGCTAACAGGTCTGAGACACTGTGACAGGAGCATTTCACATCAGCCCTATTGGACAAATTATTTATTTTACAATTCACAATTATCCAGTGGTGGTTACATAACAGACAAAAAAAAATCTGATCTGACTTCAAAGCATGGTTCCCTGAACACGTGATATGGAAATGAAGCTCATTTTTGACTTGACTGTATTCAGTCCCCTCTGAAGTTGCTGAATCAGACCATGAAATTGCTAAAACCTCCCGTTTCGAGGCCACGGTCTTCCACTGCTTAATGTGCGTCTAATGCTGCTTAGCGTGACACTCTGACGGCTGAGGTCGTCTCTGTCAAGCCTCAGGGAGCCGCTGCCACCGCCGCTGCTGGCTCCAAATCCTTCATCTGGTCCCGTCAGGATTTGCTGAGCCAATGACACCTACTCTGAAGACTGAGGTGGCCACAGATATTGCTTACTTTACAGTTTGCCACTGCACAATGGGATGCACAGGGGGATTACATTTTCCACTGTAACGGCAGGAAAAGCGGGAGCTTGGTTGGCCATAAAAGGAGCCAGCAGAATGCAGAAATCGCAGGTTGAAAAGGGGGAGGAGGAAAACCTTGGCTGGGGTTTCAATGAATCATCAGGGCGTCTTTGAGCGGGGAGCTGGAGCTGCAGCCCCACCGAGAGCCTGTGATTATGCCCACTGTTTGTTTTCTTTGGTCTAAAACCACAGAGGAAAATTACTCTATTGTTGGTGTGCTTTGCATTTTCTGCAACGTCGCTCAACTAATCTGAAGTGTCTCGACCTAAAATGCTATCAGTCACAAGGAAACCTATAATCTATATATCGCACTGCTCTGGTGTGAATCTGCAATCCTTGCAGTCCTGTTATGGCTGCCAATGACTAAAATTTAGAAGTAGAATTAAGTGCTGACAAAACCTCTCTGACAGTCAGACTGCAAGATCCATTTGTAAATATGCTGGATGTCGAATTAATAGCACATAGAAAAAGCAGCTGAATCATACAGTTTTGTGCTGATCGCCAGCATTTAAAAAGCTCCAGTCCCAGCATCAACAGTCTGCTCCGTGTTGGGTAGAGATATGCAGCTATTAGGCCATCCCCACAACATTTACCTGTGAGCTGCAAGCTGAAAGGTTTGACAAACACACACACTGTTCACAGCTGGGTGCAAATGGGCATTACTTGTCGAGATTTGAGTTTATTCATCCTCTTTTCTCCAGAATAAATCTCTAATGTATCGTTCCTAGCTGTGCGTTTGTGTAAGTGTGTGTGTGTGTGTGTGTGTGTGTGTGCAATGTGCCCCCCGAGTATATTTCTATTTGTTTGACAACACCCCATCTTCATTCTAATTCAAGAAATGAATATAAAGCCGAGGGAGGTCCTCTTCCATTTGGCGATGTCTATAAAACTCTGCCTCTCGTCTGCCAGCAGGACACTGCTGGCCTTGAACTAAAAATTGGGTTCATGTAGGTTCACGCAGCCCATTTACAAACAAACCAGGGTTGGTAAACAAAGGTCACATGGACTCACAAGTAGCTTGTGTACTGAGGAGCTCTGGGTGAGTCCTCCTCCGGGCTGTGTTAGAGGAGCTGGCAGCCGGGCAGAGTCAAAACAAGTTTCCTTCCAGTGCCTTGTGAATTGAGCTGAACCTGACAGACACTGTCTACGCTCTGCACCGCGTCTTCAAAGATACTCACATTACACCAGCAATGAATACAATCAATCACTTTGTGGTATTGACCTGCGGAGCAGCGCTTCTGGAAAAACGATGCGGGCAAATCTGCAGTCTCAGCGGAGCGTCCTGGCATCTGCACTACACAGATTAATTGAATGTGAAAACAAAACCACCTGGTGCAGGTTTGAGCGTAGGGATCTGTTTGTACCTGGACGCAGAACAGGTTGAGCATTCCTGAAAAATAAGACCCGCTCCTCATTCTGACAATGTCCCATGAGAATAAATACACCACATGGGCCAAGAATTTCTCCCACCTCTCTTTACATTTCATCCACGCTGGATGAAGATGCGGCACTGGCATTTGCTCGGATCTCTCGAGCCATAAATAAAAGCGCTGGGCATTTTTCATTTTTCCAGGGATGTTTAGGGCCACAGACAGAGGCGGTGATTGAGTGGAGAGGGAGCTAAAATAAATAGGAAGAAATGGCTGCCACCTCGGCCCTGGCCCGGCTCCGACAGTGTTGGGATTGTGGAGTGCATTCCTCCTCTCCACCGCTCCCGTCATGACACAGGCATTCTTGTGCAGCAGGCCAGCGCCCCCTCTCCCAACGCCCCCACCTCCCTTCCACCTCCACGCCGCCCCCCCCTTCTCCCCCGCCTGAGTAAACAGGCTTTCTGAGGTCCCTACTTCAAACGCACAGGACTTCCCCTCAGCAGAGCTCCTTAAGACCGCTAGTGTGCTTCAGTCAGCCCCCCTACTCCTCCTCCCACTCCTCCTCTGCCTCGCCCCACCCCAGGGCCCACAGCCCAGTCTCTTGGGAGCCCCACTGTGCAGCAGCAGGGGATGGGAGAGCACACCCCCTCCCAGCCTGTGCCTGCCCACACGTGGCAATGCGCGGCAAGGTGGCAACGAGGCCAGCCAGAGCCGCTACCGCTGCCGCCACGGGCTAAAAATGGCACTGAGGTAGGCAACAGGCAACTCGCCATCAGCCTGGAGTGGAAATCTACCGTGTGCGCTGTGACGGCATTCATATCGACGCTCCATCATTTACACACACTCAGTCTCCAGCGACCCCATCAGCACGCAGGAGGGCACAGGTCGAGTGCTGTATCAGAATCAGTTGTATGTCCAACTAATTATAAGACAAGATAAACTTGTATTCGTCCCCGACATTGTCCATGAAATACAATCAATGCATGTATGTTTGCATTTTTAAAAAAGGCTGTGAAATGGTTAAAGAAAAGGTTGGCATTTAAAGCAGAGATAAAGCAAGTGTCACGGTCTGAGTACCATGCCAAAGAGGTTATTAAAGGACCAAAATGAACTCCTCAAACAAAGAGAGCCAAAAGGTGAATTTTTTAAGGTAAAAATAATGGTGGATACTCAGGCAGCACAGGTAAACAGGTAACACAAACAAGACACAAGGATGGTGAGCTTATCCCCGGGGAGAACACTGGGATCATGGGAAAAGATGAAACTTGAAAAGGACATGTTCCAAGACAAAGGGTCTTGGAAAAACATGAAACATGAAAGAAGCTGGAGTCCTAGCATAAAGCTCACAAAGAGCACACCATGGAGAACAGACACCTTACCAAAAAGATCAGACAAGCAAACAAACAAAACACACTGGCACAAGGCACAGGGGAGACACAGGGGTTACACTAACAAAATAAAATGGGAAATGACAAGACAAAACCCCAAGACAAGACAAATCTCAGCACGGTGTGACAGCAAGATAAATGATGGATGGATGATGGGCTATATTCAACTTAGTAGTGCACACTTCAAATGTATTGGACGTGCTAATGGGTTAATTGAACTTGGTATCTGGTGCAAAAACAGGAAAGAGACATGACTATGATAAGCACAGCATGACATTTTAACAATTGTAATGTCATACAAGTAAAACTAAGCATTCAAATGTATTAAGGGTATAGCTTTCCCCTTTTGCAGGGGGAAGCAGACTGACATATTTTTTAACTTAATGTAAATAAAAAAAAGAGGTAAAGCGTCTTAAATTATAAAAGATGCTAAAAAAAAGCGTCCACAGTATTACAGAGACAATACCCTGTATATTTTGCAATAAAATATGGCCTATAATCCTTTTATGTGTTACTGCTGGCAATGCAGGATTGACCTATATACTGTACTCCGTTTACCAAATGATACGCAAATCCACATTTAAAATGGGATCTGTGCGAGCTGGAAGTAATTTGTCTCATGTGGCAACACTAGTGTAGAGTAAAAACGTATGTGTAAAAGTGGGACAAAAAGACAGAGGGCTAGAGGGTGTTTTTTTTCCCTTCTATTGTTTTGTGGGAGCTAAGTGGTGATCTGTGTCAAAGGAAACTTCAAGCTATCTTCGGGGCCAACGAGCTGAGCTGGTGCACCAATAGGACAGGATTGAAAGATGAGCGATACATAAAGACAAAGACTGCTTGATTTTCAGCCACAGAGATCAGTGCAGGTTTAAGTCTTGAGCGATGCCAAAGCAGCACGTCCTCACTCGCGGCTCCTCACAAACAGACACTTGGTCAGAGGCCTTTGGTTGATGGTCCCCAGAGTGACCCCGTGGCACACTCATCTCACATCAGTGAGTCATTGCCCGAGCTAATAAGTATGCAACGACTTCTCTTGTTCTTTTGATCTTCTGAAATACACACTCATTCACACTCATACCTCAGGGTAATTTTAGGCTACATTCACGCATTCCAGATCTGACTGTTTTTTCCCATATGTGACCCATATCAGACTTTTTCATGATGGTCTGGACAGCACATATCCAGCTTTTTTGAAATCAGACCCAGATACATATGCAATGTTTTTCTACGCTTGCCCCAGCTCTGACTCTGCACCCACACATACCTCTGTACAGAGGCATCATCCTCTGCTCTACAAAAGGCTATTGTTACAATGTGTGCTCTCTTTTTTCTTAATCAGCTTCTTCCCTTTATCACTTTATCATAACGATCATAATAAGCTGAGATGGCACAGCATATTCAAAATACAGTCTAAACAGCCTAAACGTGCATGTTTTATAACTGAATGCGTGGAAGACACACATCCAGACACAAGGAGAACCTGGAAACGCCAAACAGAAAGGCCCTCGGCCTGACCAGGAACCGACCTCAGGACCTACTTTCTGTGTGGAAACACAGACTTGCTTATGACTCAAACACCCTGTGGCTCTGAACCCAATTCCTGACTCAGAAACAGTAAATCACTGTAGTGTAGTGGACTCAGCTCTCTCAGGAGAAGCTTTCTGCTTCATTTATAAATGATGCCACATATGGCTTTCCATCTGAAGAAATAGGTGATAATGGAATTCAAGTGTCATCTGAAACTAATGTGAGAAAAGAGGCAGGATTGCAGCGCCTGGAGAGGAGTGCAGCATGGCTCCAACCACTGCTTTTTGAAGGAAGTGATGTCGAACAGGGAAAAAAAAAAGCACCCAATCAACACAATTTGGTCTGGTGGCCAAGGTGGAACAGGTGATAATGAAAACTTCTAATACCGTCTTGGATGTGTGCAGGGTGGAGAAAGCAACTTACAACATGAGGTGTAAATCCGCAACATGTTAATGAGTTAGACAACAAACTGTACAGGCTTAAAACAAGTAGTTTTACTGTTGCACTTAATGCAGCTGACATAAACAAAAACAAAATGTAAACAAAATGAAAAAAATGTGTTTCAAGAGGGCTTAAATTTACATCCAGTTGAAATGAAGCACTCTCGACTACCTAAACTGTGAGAGAACTGACAAGGAGTAATTCCCAGGGCAAACAATGCTGAGCCATCTACAGCTGTGTTAAATCTGCTTGTAAACATGTGAATTTCAAGATAAAAGCACCGGGTTCTCTTATTAATGCCCATCGCACCATAATCCTCCTGCGCACGTTGCACGAATGGTAACCCGGCCAACACAGCAGGAGCACATGGAAAGCTCCTTCCACGTATCAAACCCAGGCAACTTGGCATCGATGTTTGCGTGCTTAGCTGTGGTAAAGAAACACAACAAGGCGCTCGGTTTAATCATCAAAGTGAGGTGTGAAACATGTGCGTATCCGTTGTTTTCTTTGATTCCTATGTGGCTCTATGCACGTCATCTTTCAAAGTCCACAAGAGAGAAAACAATGCGACAAATCTTTCTTGGCCATCATATCATCTTCCAGGTGCTCTGAATAATGTGTTACTGCAACAAAGTTTTGTCCTCTTTGGGTTTCTTAGAAGAATAATCGTCTGGAGCTAGGCACTATAATCTAGAGTGCACACAAGACTACACATTCTACTTTGAGAAATCTATTTTCCGGCATCATCGTTTTGCCAATATGGTGCTTCTGTAACCAAGGAGTCTTCAAGCTGTCACCAAATCAATGCTGGTAACATGCTTCTTGTCCTGTAAGGGGATTTTTTCACTCCCTAGGTCACATAAAACAGAGGATGATTACGCTGGATTTAATGGCCGAGGTAATATTGTTTTAGCCCTCGTACCCCCACCCCGCCTCAATAGAGTCCAAAATGAGCGACGACAGCAGCAACAACAGCAGTTTAATTACCAGCCGCGAACCACAACAAGAGAAAAAGATGCTGGTGGAGGCATTTCATATGGTGGAGACGCCATGCAGGGTTGTGGGGGCCGAGATGAAGTGTGGTTCAGGGACTTAAAAGGTGCATTTGTGTCTATGTGCATTCTCTGCAGCCCACCTGAAGCTTCTGAGGCACTATTAACAAGCTCATGGGGAGTTTGAGGCATAAAATTGAAGCCAACACTCCTGCTCCCACCGGGTCTTGTATTAAAGCATTACTCATGATTTATACCTCTTGGCAGCCCTGCCTAAGGAAATAAAGTCAGTTTTAACTGCAAAAGTAAATGACCTTTTATGATGCTGCTTAAAAAGCTCTTCAGAGATGCTTTCAGCTAGTCCGAAAAATGCTGCACCTTGTCACCACAAATGCATGGAAATGGTAATCAAAAATAATTTAATGTGTCGTCCAAGTGACTTACAACTTGCGTAAATGTTTGGTTGATTCTGGTATTTAGATGCACAACATATCACTGAAAAATACATTACTGTCACAATTACAGCTCAAAATGGAAAGTTTCTCAAAGTTTTTCTCTTTTTTTTCAAATGTCCTCCCTAGCTTCATGGTTCATGTCATTTCTTTACTCTTTCACTCTCATTGGTTCTGCTCCCTCACAGGTTACGTTGCATTACGTTCTGTCAGCTGAAACTGATAGGGATCTATGTCTGCAAACCAATGAATCACATTTGACTTGTACTTTTAACACATTTCCCCTCTCTATTATTAAACATGAGCAAAATACAGTGTAAGGTCAGCTCTTTTTTAATCAGAGAAGCCAGGAGAATAATAGAGGACATGTTTGCGTGACACTTTTTTTTTTTTTTGACTGGATAATAACTCTGCTGAACTCTGCCACCCACCCTTTAACCCGTGAAATAACACCAGAAGTGGGGTCACGCAAGCAAGCTGTGAGATTATGTGGGCCTCACATGCAGCGCTTCTTTTTCAGGCCAACCCAAGACTCAGAGCAGGCAGACATACGCACAGCTATCATGTCTGAGCAGGTAGAACGTGAATGGTATCTCATTGAAATTATATTGTCAAAAAACATGAAAAAATCAATTAGAAATAAGGGATAAAGTCAAAGTCAATGTCTGCCCTCAAAGTCAAAGCTGTGAACTATTCTGTTATCCTGCAACAGTAACTGTAAATCTTTGCAGTTCAGAATATGGTTTTGTTCCATTTTACTATGAGAGGCTCCACACAGACTGATGGCCAAGTGATTATATTATAAGATTACACTTCTACTAACTCATGACATATATGATGGGCCATGGCAGGATCTGGACAATTGCCAATTAGAGAGACACTTTGCATGACGGTGGAATGTTGAGAACTGTAAAACGCACTAAGAGGTGCAGAGGTCTCGGTAATGACTCAATTCACCTAAAACTTCAAGTATGCAGATGATAAAAATGGTAAAATGTCTGCAAAACTGAAAAATCCAAAACCATTCATGCGCAATACAATATGCTTCCAGGGTTTTTTTTTCCTGCAATCTTTGCATGACATCAGCTCCATAGCTCAGTCTGCTGATTAAATTTAGACACGTATTCAGTGATGCAACAGCCTTTCATACAATGCGCCCTTGCAGCATTACAGAAAAAGCCTTTTCATCTTATGAGGTTTGAACCAGCCATCTGAGATGGGGCAATGTATGGGTCGAAGGGATTCATAATTAACGTGGCTGATATTTACTCACATTTAATGAGATGGATGTTCAATATCAGATGAATGGGCAACATCTGACTGCATATCACATCAACCTGAAGGAGGATTCAAACCCATTGCCTGCTATCAATAAGCACAAGCAGTCACTAGGGATTCATATCACTACATTGTTTAAGTTGTCATCGGAATGTTGACTTGAGAGTTGGTCAAAGGTAAATAATTGTATTTTCACATTTTTCATTTTAAAATGATTCAATAAATCATTCATCAAGAGGAGAATCGTACCATGTGGCATTACAGTAAATGCTGATGCACATCATCATTTGATTAGAAAAACTGGGCAGGTTGCAATTTACTTGTCATCAACTTTGATATTGCTATTGATTGTTTTTAATGGCAAGTGAATCGATTCTTATATAATACTCTTCTAGTTTTGATGACGACTCAGAGCCCTTTTCAGACAGTAAGTGACATTCACATCCTGGTGACAGAGGTTATCCTACATGGTCCATCTGCTCAGCCAGGACCTCTGACCATTTACACGCATTCACACACCGACGACACACACAGGATCTGGAGGAATCCTTCGTTTCATTTCAGCAACTTCTTCATGACCTTCCACAAAAACTTTGTGACCTCACCTCCATTTCAAGTTGTAATCAGCAAGACATCTGCAGAAATATACAGAGCGCAACCATCCAACAGACCTCAGAGCAGCTGGGAGAAAACAAAGCTCCAAAGAACAAATTAAGCCAAGGGCAATTAAAATACAGTTTGACAAGACAATCAGCACTGAGTATTATTCACCATAAACACACCTAAATACACCATTCCTCTTGCAGTTAAACTATTTAGAAAGAGCTGGAACATCAGCAAAATGTAATACCTCATAACAATAATTTGTAAGGGTCTTGATTCTCCCAGGAATGATGTATCAAACTGTGTAACTTTTAAAGACCCCACTGACACCCTGACACAGTACATAGGGGTAGTTTGGGGGTCAGACAGACACATTGACATGTAGAGTTTCAGGGATCAAATCGTTCCAATCTGCAAATGACACCAGATGCCAGTTTTTCCAAGTGAAAATATCTCCCATCTTTTCTTAGTGAATGGAACAAATAAAGGTTTTGTCTCGGCAGAACCTAAATGCACTCTGAGACCTGACCTGACGGATTTCAGAGTCTGCTTGAGGTTCACTCATACAGACTTCATTCAGAACAGCTGAAACAGATTCCGGAGAATGATGACAACCTTGTCCGAGCCCCTCTGAGTCAGAGCGATGAGGTTATTTTCAATTCAACATCCTTACTCAAACATCCCATCTCGCTTTTGTGTTTTGAACCATTTAAACCTTTTCTCTGTCAGTTGCAAAGGCCGAAGTGTAATGTTCTTTTTTGTACGTGAGTTGTCCTGTATCGATGGAACACTTTGCTTCTGCTTTTTTGTTTGAACTTGGAAAGAAGATGAAGCTTTGGTGGAAATCGGGCTGTTTCTCTCGGCAGAGACACGAGCTGAAATTGCATGAGTCAGACAGGACAAACTCATCAGTGAAATCAGCTGCAGTGGTGATTAGTTGGGACAAATCTGCAGACTTCCAGTCTTTTTAGTGAGGACGTTGTGAATGAATGTTTCAGTGAATCATCTTAATCAGTTAAGGGGCTGATTTTACATCTGCTGTGGAAGTCATGTTGTGGTGCATCATTTCATTAGATTGTAGCAGCAAAATGTCTTTAAAATCAACATGAAAGATAGAATGAAGACTAAAAGGGTTGAACAGCTTGGCCAAGTTTATTTACACACTGGATTTAAATTAAAGCGAGCAGCAAACAATGACTCAATACTTTGGAACCTCAATTGCACTTTGTTCAACCCCTTTACAGCTAATCTGTCAGCTAAAATGAAACGCAAACAAACAAACTGCACCAAAACACTCAAGGCAGAGATGGAAGTCTGACTCCATTTACAGTTTTACACTGCCTGCATGCGTTTTTTCGTCACTCCTCAAAATTTCAAGTTCTTCAGTATTTTATCAGTTGTGTTGGGCGGAGCCACAGTGGAAACAGTTTGTCACTTGACCTTTTAGACGATGACATTGGGTTGTTTGTTCTTCGAGAGAAAGAGTGAAAAAAAAACGGATGCAGGTCACCAAAATATATTGAACTCCCTGAAAGGAAATACAGTGTGCATTTCTTCCAAAAAGGGCAGTTCGCACCCTACCATGAATGAAGCCTAAGTTTTGCTGCATGTTGTAACTGACCAGCCCCAACAAGGCCTACCGTTGTCTGCCCCAAGACTCTCTCTCTGCCTCGCTCTCTCTCTCCCTGCCTCTCTTAACTCACACACAAACACACTCCCCACACACAAGTCTGAGATTCTGTTACTCAAAAGCACAACAACAGATAACCAGGTCTGCAACAGAGAGACGCTCAGATGCTTTAAAAACTAAAGACCAGCATCCACAGCATGTACAGCGTGGGTTGCACTGTTTTCTGCTCATCTGCATTACAACAGGATGCGAGGTACATTTATTTTAATCCAAGTCACGCATGCATGTTCGATTTCAGAGGCAGAATACTGTATTGTTGTGCGTCTCTTCCCTCTCTCTCTGTAATATAAAGGCAGTGAGAGAAAGAGGTATCATCTTTTATTTTATGTTTCAATATAATTTTCTTTAATCTTCTTACAGAATGTTGCCTCTGAATGAAAACATAAAGGATTCAAGGACGTGAAAGTGAGAAAAGACGATTTGTAAGCAAGACAGTCCTGGGTTCAAATCTAGGTTGAGCCTGGGACTTTTCTGTACATGTTCAGAGTGAAATCTCTGCTTCTGGAGACTCACAGACACCTCTGAGGCACAAAGATAATAAAAAACAATGAACAGATGAAATGTCCAGAACAAGGAGAAACAGGGTTCCCTGAGGTGCAAAAAAAAGCTACCAGCAAACACAACTTCAAAGTCTGTGAGCAAGTGGTACAAACGGAGGGCGACCTGGAGGACCACGTTGCCATCATAACATTGTGCTAGCAGCAGGATGATTGCTGGAGTGTGGGGTTGTGATTTTCTCTCATGCAGTTTGAGAATTCTTACTTTTGTTTCATAGTATTATTTATAAAGTATAAAGTATTATTTTGTCTTTCACATACAGTATACGGGCCCAGAGGCTTGCACTGTCACTCAGCCACAGGCCATATGATGTTGTTCATTCACATGTTGTAATTTTCAGAAACAGTGGGGGGTGGTGGTGTTGCAGCTTTCGTGGCCTTACACAATAAAAACACTGAAAACCACGAGTATTGCAACATTCAGAATTGCTACATTTCCAAAACTGCTTTTGTGCCCCACATACAGCTGTAATCCTGTGTCTTCTTTTTTTGGTTGCTGTTTTCTTGCATGAGCATTTCTCTCAAATGGACCCAGTGGATGCAGTATCACAACAAGCAGCAAGAATCTTAAGTATTTGGCGCTAGCGAGCAGACAGACTGGGTGGAAAGAAGAAAGAGATGCTCATGAGCTTCTTCCAGCTGCCAGGAGACCTCTGGAAAGCGGGCCGATGAATCACAGTGAGTCAGGAGAGAACACCAGCAGGCGGATCTCGACTCAATGTATTGCTCAATGCTTCCAAGGTCTTTTCCACCCTCGCCTCAGATCCTTGGCCTTAGGCCGGAGCCGCTAATTATCACCAGCTTTCAAATGGAAAGAAATCATCTGACGCATTCAGGGTGCATGCTTCTGAGGACGCGGGGCCATGTGGGCAATATCTTCCCGATCTGCCCCTTCACGGTGCAAACAGGGAGGGGTAGACACACCGGCTGGATCAAAATTCGCGCTATTAAAGCTGTGCCACTGCAGGGGGCACCTGTAGATGTAGAGTGGCCAGCTTTTGCCTTAACGCATAATGATTTTGAGCATTAACAACCAGCACAACAACACTTCAAAGATGCGGCGTAGTTAATTTTTTTTCAGGACGCACACACAAACACACACGTACGCTACAGTCCTGAGGGGAAAGCGTGTTGAGCATTTCCACTCACCTCTGACACCGTTAAAATTACTTCTGTTTATGGCAAATTACAGGATCCCTTCTTACCAACAGCAACCGGTATAACCTGATAACCTTTAATACTTTTCACATTACAAAAGGTAAATTACTTTCGCTATCAGTACACACCTTTCTCTCATCCACATGCTGTGGATTTAAAACACAACACATCCTAAAAGTAGAAATCTTTTTTCATATTAATTATCTTGTGCACAATCATGCTGGAAGGGTGATGGAAAAAAAGTGCAGCTGTGTTTTCAAGTTGTACCGAATTAATTTGCTGTTATCACAACACACGTTACCCCTTTTTTCAACCAGTTCAAGTCAAAGAAGTTTACTTGTCCCTGTGAGGCAAATTCAACAAAGCTCAGCTATCGCAGCGGACAGAAAACTGAGGTAGATAAGGCAGATGAAGCGGCAAATAAGTTTGCGCCCTCTTTTGTTTACCCTATCCTGCTCTGAAATGAGCACAAAATAATTTGGATCTCAGCGATGTCACCCGCCACAATATGTTTGTTTAAACTCTGAGGGCGCCATGATGCTGTAAGTTCATCGAGGTGCAAATTTGGACCAAAACTAACAGAAAACAGCTGCCGAGCAGCACGGAGATGGCCGCTGCTGAGCAGCTGTAGGAAGTCGTTGCTCATCACAGAAAGAACCATGACCACTGAATACTGCAGTGCTGAGGCTTATCTCTAAGCTTGGACGTCAGAATTTTTGTTGTGTCCTTGTTTATGATAAATCCCACGTAACCGTAAGAGGAAATAAATTCAGCATTAGGGCTGAGCTAAAGCAAGCACCGCAACAACCTGTCTCCTGCAGGCACAGAGCAGGGAACAGAGCAGAGGGAGGGAGTGGAGTTGAGTGTTAATCCTTTCCTGCCTTCATCCCTGAAAACATAAAAATAGAACAAACAAAACGTAAAATACAGCATCAATGCCAGACTGAGTGGAAATCTATTAAAGGCTTGTTGGTTCTGCTTCTTGGCTTCTTGGTTTTTCAAAGCATATTGGTGTAACCCAAAGAGCCAGGTCTGATATATTGTTGGCGTCCATTCCTGAAGGCCCTAGTTAAAACTGCAAAGGCACAATCACTGTTTGTTGTGCAGTTGGAGCAGAGGAACCACAACAGGCAAAGATTAGAGGACCCGGGAAGTGGTCAATTCATGGAAAAAGGCAGAAAGAAATCAGAAATTCATGTAGAGCACACGGAGGACATATTGTACGTAATCCATTCATTTCCAGGTCTAAGTAAATCCTTCCACTCAGTTTCAAGGACCCTCAGAAATGTGCTGAACCATTCAATGACCTTCACTTTCACAAATTTGCCCTCAATCCTGTGATTTTTTTAAATCCCTAAAGAAAAATAAAAAGCATAAAGCATCGTTCCAAGGAGCAGCGAGATGTTCCAATTCTCCTTTTGGCACAGCTTCCTGGCCGATATCTAATCCTGCTAAGAAAGAACGGAGGGCGCGCTCCGTCTGCTTCACCTGGAAACAGATGGTCATACGGCACTCATCTCTCACTGACATCACTCCTCTGACGCAGATCACTGGAGGCTTCTGATGAGTTTTATTCCTGAGCACCAGAGAGGAGAAATGACACACAACAACTCACAACAGAATAATGTGACTGAATTTGAAGCGTGCTGGGGTGTTGTGCGTGTATTTAACCTGCAAATAAATGTGTAAAGGGAGAGCACCAGGCACGTGAGCACAATGCAAAAAAAGCTTTTTCTTCCTCTCTGGTGAAATGTGCAATGCACACATGCTGGCGTTTAGCTGCGCCCCACTTTGACTCACACCCACAGTCACCGAGCGGCCTAAGTCATTCATTTTTCCCCACCACAATCCAAGGGGAACCTGAATACAATATATGAGGTAATTACCTGACCCAACCTCACAATCTATCTCTCAACAGCTGTGAGCGACGGCTGAAGTGTGTCCTGCATACTTCCTCCAGGCATGCTGAAGGTTCATACGTAGACCGAACCAGGGAAATGGGAAGCTTTTATGTTTAATCACAGCAAAACAGTGCTGAGATGGGTCTCTGCACTTGAGAATTATCTGCTGCAGTTGTGTTAATAATTAAAGAGGCAAGAGGCAAGGGGTTGGGAAAAAAAAGCATTTTCTCAAACTTATCTTTTGATCCCAATTGCAGCAGTTTGGTCATTTCTTTGCCCGATCACACTTTCAAGTAAATTCTAAGGGATTACGAACTAGAGGGTATTCTCTTCTGCATCTCATTCCTCCCTCGAATGTTTTTCATTCCTGCCACCTCACCAAATTCCTCCACACGCAGCCAGCCCCCACTCTGTTTAACACATTTGTGTGACAAGTATAAATCACCATTTTCCCTTCACGGTAAGTCTATCTCTCTCTGTCCATCCTCTCTCTCTCTCTCTCTCTCTCTCTCTCTCAGAGCTCAGCTTATTTTCCCAAACGCCCCCGGATGGTGAAAGTCACTGATACCCTCTCCCGGACTTGTGTTCTTTCAGTAGACTCTCACTCTATTTTCACTACGATGTGAAAATAAAACCTAATATCCAAGTGCTGCAGAGGGTGAGTCCCTCACCTGGGCGTCAGGCCAGATAACAGGATATCACATCTCAGGGGCACATCAAGGCGTCCAGACATGTGCTCTTACTGTCATTCTTATTTCCTTAGGATTACACACACACACATATGCATATGCGCACACGCCCAGCTGTCAGTATGACTGTTTCTATGATGGGGTGATTCAGGTAGCATTTACCTCAATTAGAGCAAAAAAAAGTTCCCATTGTTCAATGACTGTTCTTCCCAAAATGGGAAGTGGAACTTTGATTTTGGGAAGTAGAACTTTCTGCCTGCTGGTTTTAACAGTTTTATATCACATAGTACCATTTGGTCCCAAATCCCATTGCAAATGTGCCAATTTTCGAACTTTAAAAAAATAATCAGATTTCAACTTGTAGAGATTAAAACAACGTTTGAGGTCATTTAGAAACCATCATATTACACCACATTTACATCCACCAGAGAGTACTGCCAAGTCCCTCTTCCAGCTGTCAAACATCCTGCTCGGCACACGTCTTTGCTCCACGCTGCAATCCTCATCAACCCTCGTCAAAGAGTCTCGACGGATACCTTGCCAGATTTGTAGTGTAAAACATCCGTATTGATACTGGCCTCAAAACCTCAGCTTGACATGCAAATGCAAAATGTTTTCATTTGAAATGTGGCATATTTCATATTTCTCTGTTTTCCTGCAAGGCCAAGTGTTGCTCTCTGTTCTTGAGAAACAGTTTGTCAATTTGTTGTGCTGGAAACAATGAGGCACAGGGAATATCTGCCCTGCAGTGCCATAGAATTAGATCACAAAGGGATGTAAATACTAGAGAATGTATGAATGTGTGTAGAGCTGAAGTGGATCGATAACAGTAAGGTGAAATCTGCTGCCCAGCTGGGTGTGCATTAACAACTCTCCCCTAAGGCTTTCAACATGCTAGATTGATCTATTACAGCAAGCGCATCAAGAAAATGGAGAAACAGCTTCCTGTGTCAGAAAGCTGAAAACCTGGATAAGAGTGATTGAAAATGCTCCTCTATATCTTAGTGTACACACTGTTCTCATGCACGTGTGCATCCAGGGGACTTCAGAAGAAGGGAGCTGGTGTGACGCTGCCCAGGCAGACGTGTCCGTTTTCCTCCAGCACAATCAGTCCCGTGTCACTTTTGTCATTCCAGTCACGTTTTCTATTTGTTTGTACCCGTGCATTTTTTTAACTCCAGAAAATGTATTTGCTCACAGAGAGCATCTCTACACCTTTGTCTGCGTGATCCTTCAGAGAATTCCCTGTAAAAAAAACGCGTTTACGAAGTGAGCAAAAGACAGTCACAGAGAGAGAGAGATAGAGAGAGAGAGAGAGAGAGAGAGAGAGAGAGAGAGAGAGAGGAGAAGATATATTCTGACTAGATGATACGTGACTGAGGTGTGATCAAACAGCGTAATCACACACACTTATCAGTGACAGACAGTCTGCGTTGTGAATGTAGAAATGCACAAACGCTGATTTAATTTGGTCAAAGCTAAAAGTCCAGATAAGTTGATTTGGCTTAACACCCGACAGATGGAGCTTTTATTCAACTCGACAAAAATGGAAGGGGAATTTAAGGCTTTGGCTTCACTTACACTTCCTGGGGATATCGCTACCTCTGATCTCCACTAATGATGACAACTTGATACCTACGCAGATATCCATGCTTTCTTTTCAGCATCACTTTAGCAATCACAGGAAATACATAAATCTTTTTGGCCAAATTGGAAAAAAGAGATTCAATCATATCAAGTCCTTTCTGTATCTGCCATGCAGTGATTTGGTCCCTGGTTCAAATCTTGGTTCGACCACAGACCTTTCTGTGTGAAGCTTGGATGTTTTATCATGTTTGCATGGCTTTTTCTGCAGTCACATGGATTTTATGTGAGGGGGAGACTGGCCAGGACCCAATTTAGGTTAGGGCTTAGGGTGAGATGCTTACATGCATCTTTGACACGGTGCACTTGAGTCTCCATGCATACATGAGCAGAGAGCTGATAAAATGAAATCTAAGCATTTAAGCATTCATAAGAGAAATTTGTGACACCTTCTGAAATTATGCTGCATGCATTCGTTACTCTGATATTAACTTGTCTAAGTTGCTTTGCTGTACCTTTAACATGATACTGTACAAGAAGGTCTACTGATGGATTTTCTTTATAGTCCAAAAATATGCATGTTGAGACTTATTGGAAACTGCATTAAATCTATCTGTGAGTCTGAGAGTGAATGTTGTGTGTGTCCTACAGTATAATGGACTGGCAACCTGTCCTGACTGGCAACTTGTTCATTTATTTGGTGCCTTCACCATGTGGGTGCAGGAGATAAGCACCAACATCATTTCACCTGGTACAAAACAGGTAAGATCATAGATGGATGGAACTTGGCTCCTCTCTTCAAAAACAACCTTGTTCTTAAATTTTTGGACACTTTCCTCTCTTCACACAGACGCAGATTTACCATCAGCAGGCAGGCAAAACAACCAGAAGAGGGTTTTGTGATGAATACCCTACATTTCACACATTGCATTGTGATGTGTGAGAGTCCTTTTCAGACGTAAACCTCTTTTCCATGAATCAAACTGTTGATCCATTGGAGCTCTACAAAGAAACAATGTTCTGGATGATTATTAGCACCTTTCCATGTGTAATCCTCTGGCTTTTGTTTGCTTTGTTTGGCATCCCGTATCACAGAAATTTGTTTTATAGGAAAACAGAAAATGCTCACGGCTGTTTTACTTGCCGGAGTGTCAGCAGAATCCCATTTCTGCAAACTAAATTGTTAAAACCGAGAAATAAGGAAAAGAAGTTGAGAGTTATTTATTCAGAACTTTGTTCCACAAACAGTGAGATAATCTTTTGTTACAGGCGGGGCTGCAACAGGCACAGTTCCCACAGTCGAAGTGACCTCAACATAAGTCGGGAAAACACAAACTACTTCAGACAGAACTGGACTGAAGAGTAAAAGCAAGCGCTAAACAAGATCAAAAATCATCAGGCCAAAAAAAAAACACTTTTTCGCTAAAAGAATCTGGACATGCTTTGCCAGTTTGCAATCCGTGCGTAAAATCAAGTCCATGCCGAACCAACAGGTTTTTCCAGTTTGGTGCAGTGGAACATTTCTCTGGATCCTGATTCCAACAGCTTTAAAAGGATAAAGTTGATGGTGGGTTTTTTTTTGTTTTTTTTAGATAAGATGCAGCAAATTAAAAAAAAGTCAATTTATAAGGCTCAAAAAGTAGCCTCAAATTTGGGGACAAAATAGAGGGAATCCAGGTTTTGGAGCCAGGTGAGCTAGAGCAGTATTTTGAACCATGCATTACCAATGCAAAAATAAATTGGCTTTGATTTTCCAACACATCCACAAGAGAACATGCCATGTCATTAGCGGGTGTCTTAAAAGAAAAGAAGAGGAAGGAAGAAGATCTAAAAGGAAACAAAGACTAACACATCCGCGTGAAAGAAGTGAAGAATCTGTGTTAAAATATCTTCTGTGCCAGCGTGACAAAGGCAGGACAAGTGTCTGTCCGAAAACAAACTTGTTTCCCCCAACATGAGTGTTGGAAGTCAGTCAAGCTCCTAAAGCAAAAAGGGAGAAAGTCTCAGGAGCCAGGTCACAAAATTAAACATTTTCTACATTACTTTTTAGCTGTCACTAAAAAAAACAAAAAAACTCTATTTTCTCTATTGCTCTAGTGCTCTATTTTCACACACCTCCACTGCTGTTAGGCCTCAACACACACACACACACACATACAAACATGTTGAACTAAACGCACACTACAGACTGTTAGCGTGCAGCAGCAACACTTCACAGCCCCACCTCTCTCTGTGTGCTACTGTGCTCACTGCTCATTTTCAGCGGATGTTGACTGATCTCGGCTGCCTGCAGGACAGCGCCATGGCTTCTGATGTTTGGTCGACTGGAGCCCTTCAATTGGATTGACATTAAGAGCAGAAATATCACAGCCTGCGAGCCCAGAGCTCCCACTGTGGTAAACAGATGAGCACCATACTGCCCCATCTATATGTACAATCATGGCAACATGATTGTACTCAACTGTCTCAACGTTTCACATGTTTCACTGAGTTATTCTATTGGAAGAAAGGCATAATGGTTTGAACAAACAGCCCACAAACTTACAAAATGACATCCAAGCAGGGCTGCAGAGCACACCTATCTACTGAGCATCTCCACAAAAGCAGGACGTGATTCGCCTGCCACAGAAAGTAGGAATCATTCCTCTGCTGCCATCAGCCAGAGTTGGTCAGGAAAATCAATGCTACATTTCTCTTGTCGCCAGCCATAACAGATAGCAAGACGGTCCGAGGTATGAAATCCTATCAACACCAAAATATCACACGAGGGAAGTGCGGCCAAGAAGCAAAGAATTGTCACGGCTCTGCTGTACAGTGCAAATAATCTTTCACACCATCTGTCAGGAATCAATGTTAACCCTTTACAAGACATGGGAAAAAGGTGAAAGTTTGTTTCACATGTTTGCTGGGCTCCCTATGTCTTGTGTTATACCCTTAAAATTAAAGTTAAAATTAAGGTGGAGCTGGAATAAAATCTTCTCTTACTTTTGTTTAAGTAATTTAGTCGTGGGACGTGGATTGTTTGTTTTGAGCCATGCTAACCCTGATGTTTATTGATATCTTTATCTTTTGATTGTTAAATTATCTTTTGTTGGACTGTAGCTGGGTAGGATGAGTTGTACTTGGGAGTGTGGCAAGAGGGGAGCATCTCATGTTATGTGCCTGTTCCCCTAGGCCGATCATAAAAATGAATCAAAGAAAACGAAAGATGAGCTAAATGAGTAAGAGATGCATTTGCACGTCATCCATGCAAATTAAGGTCTATACTGCCCCAATGTTCTTCAACAGCATGTAGGAGAAATTTCCTAGTTTGTCATCAGTCTAGCTCTAAATGCATTAATATACATGAACCACAGTTATGGTAAAAAAGCCAGAGGCACAAATCCAGGCGTTTGTGTTTTCAGAAAACAACGTCACCACAATCAGGGAAAAAAACAAACTGTGACTGTGCCGCTGCATTAATCCAAAACTGACCCAGAATATGAAATAAAACTCATTTACATTTAAGACTTTCAATAAATAACGCATTTAAACTGCTTCTAAACGAACTGTTGTTTTGCAGAATTTGATTCCACAGCGAAGACGAAAGGAACGCTCCCTCTCAGGAGCCGCTGTGCTCATGTTTTCCGGCCAGCGTTTTGTTCCTCGTCTCATAATTACATCAAAACGGAGCATGTATGCACTGTAAACAATCAACATAAGGGAATACAGGACACAAGGGAATACAGGACAACCTAAGTACAAACAAGCTCAAAGTGTAGAACACCCCATGTGGCATGTATTTACAATACCACATATATATATATATATATATATTAAACGCTGTAACGACTCTGAGAAGTCTTGAAGTTCAGCACAACATTGCTTTTGTGTGCAGCTTTATGATTGACCCTGTAACTTCCACATCAAGAAATGGGTCAGGGGCATTTCTCTTTCATCACCCTTGTGTCCCTCTACGTGCAACCGGGTCAGGAGCACATTATACCTGCGCTTATCGCAGAGGGACAGGAATTGATTTTTCTGGGCAGCAGCAGCTCTGCTGGAAGCGGAGCTGGACGGTACCACATTGTGTCATTCTGTAGGCATCGAGAGTGAAAAATTTATGCCGATTACTGTTTAAGGGCCACATCAGCATACAGGCACACATTTACCACCTGTTACAAGCCAATGCCATGTCTGGATGGTGGCTCATTTCAAAGAGAGGAGGAGTCATGTTGTCTCTCCATGGGCTGACAGCTCCCAGACTCATTTTCTTATCCTCTGCTTGACACTGAAGGGGATGAGAAGCATTTACGCATTGCAGCTTTTACATATATTCAAAGACCTGTGACGACAACGCTGCATGTACTGTGAAGCTGTGCAGTTTCAAAGTACACCTCTTACCTATGATCCATCTTACCCACTTTTGTATCTTAATGGTGTTGCCAGGGTCTTTATGACTCACATTGTTGAAAAATAGAGAGTACATATTGAACAGGTATGCAGTCTATCAAAGAACAGCCTAATCATGCATCTTTCTGAGGAAACTGGGGAACTGGGAGAAAACCTACACAGAAAGGCCCTCAGTCTGATCAAAACACTAAAGCATCGTCAGAGTTTGAGATATTATCCTGCTGCTCGCAACAGCCTAGTTTGCATTTTTCATGTATTTCCGTCAGGATGTTGCTCATCTCCTGCTGGTTACGTTAAGAAAATGTATCCCCAATGAGGGGATGAGGAACAAACCAGCAGGGCTGCCAATTTTGATTAAAATCAAACCGTCATGACATGTTATTTCAAAACTATCTTCTGAAGAAAATTATTGGGTGTTTTTTTTATTATTCCATTATCCATCTCATTCAGCATGGCAGCATCTGCGACAGTTTGGGAATCATCTTTGACTGCATAAATTACAGTTGTGATGGAGCAATCCTGTGTTACTTCACTATTCATAGACAGAGCTATGAGGCCTCATGCAAAAGTGCTAACTACTGCACTGTCACTGGTTTGAGTTCATGTTACTTATCTTTTTAATAACAGAATAAAATGTGTTTTTAGATTGAATATCACTGTGTTGCTGTCTCATAGCAAGAAGATTCCCGGTGCAAATCCGGGTCAGACCGAAGGTCTTTGTGTGTGGAGTTTGCATGCTGACCCCATCTACTGCAGTTTAAAATGTCATTACTTGGTTGAAAAATCATGATTGAAAAGTTACAAAAGGCTTCAGGCTGAAGTCATCGTTGCAAGTCAGAGGCATAGCAAGTAGCGGTGGGTCTTGTTGAGGCAAATTATTGAAACTCTGCAACAAGACAGGTTGAGTGAAATAACTTTCATGGGTGATCAAGCTGAATTACATGTTGTATTTATACTCAATGCATTGTTTTCTTCTGCAGCAAAACATTACCCTAAACATATCAAACAAAAAACAACTTTTGATAACAGCTTTTGGCAGCACAGTCTCAAAAACCTCTTCAGAAATAAGTCCCCAACAAATAAATATTCATATGGCTATTTTCACAGCTTGTGCTCCAGCTCAGTGAGAGAGAAAAATATAAACTAAAATGTTATTGAAATATAAATTGTGCATCTGATTGCCTCAATGCTCTTCTCTATTTTTCTTCAAGTTTCAGTGCGCAGTGACAGTCAGAGAAAATAACTTCCAGAAAATGAATCCAGCCGCGGATGATTTAATGTAGGAACGTTAGAGGAAAGGCAACACTTAGTGCGTGCATCTGCAGCCGCCTCGACAAGCAGGGATATCGATTCAAGCATAACATCATCAAGCATTTCTTCAGAATGAATACGCACGTCAAATGTGAATATGATAACAGCAGACAGCTGGCATCATCTCCAAGTCTGAAAATAGTTTTGGATATCAGCTGAGTGTGTCTACGTCAACACAGGCACTGCTGCCACGTCACTGACGGTGAGCAGCTACGTATTCACAACGTTTTACCTCCATCTGAACTTCACAGATGTCTGCGACAGCATCCTTGTGTGAAGACTGAGAATTAATAATTGGCCGATGAACAAAATGCTTAGTAACGGAAATAATCATCATGATGGTACTGCACAGATGATCGTTTTTTCCAGCTTGTCATTCAGATATGAGGACTAAGACTCAGCCACACTCTCTCACAGCACTGAGTACATATCCTGGAGTATGATTTCAAGTGTCTCCATCCACAGGATGTTGAAGTTGAATAGGAATGACAGGAAGAAGACGTGAAGTCAAAGAAATTCCACTCACTCACAAAACGAAAACGGAAGTGAAAGCAAAACGTTGGGAAATAGTATCCATCATGTTCCTCAAATTTGAAGGTAATACCAATCAATTGTGTGTCCTATTGATGGACCTTTGTAACTGAGACACAGGTTTTTTATTGTAAAGAATGTTTAATTAACAAACTGTGCTTAATATGCAAAATGTATTTAGATAATGTTTTACACCACACATACACATGTATGAATTTCTTTGAATTTTATTGAATGTTTTCTACTTTTAATTCAAACTGAAATTGTACATGATGTTTGGTAACATACTGTAATCCAACTCAAATTCAAGAATTGCACTGAAATTCAAGAGACATTCTCAATTCAATGCTCACTTTTTACACCAATGAAATCTAGACCTGTAGAAGAGTCCCAAAGAGCCGGCCGTGCTGTATTGACATGCATCTTCACCTTTCTATGATGTGCAGCCATTACTGCCCTGAGAGGCTCATCAGCCACTTCAAACTCCATCTGCACCCACCCTCCTGGATAATGGAGTTTTTAACCAAGACGTGTGAGAGGCAAAAGCGTGTTCTCCAACCAGCTCTACTGATTCACCACTTCTCTCCGAGGATGATGTCTCTTCCCCTCTTTATATTATGTGAACAAATGAGAGCCACAGCAGGTGAAAGAAACAGAGTTTTCTCTCTTTCTGCCTCGGGGAAAGGGTCTACGATTTTGTGGCTTGGTGTAGTTACTCTTTCCTGAATTATTAATGTGCCAGAGATGAAAAACGTGGAGTATATCGCTACTCCGCCAATCTCTAACACACAGATGCAGGTGGTCATATATAACAAGGAGGTCAAGAGGAATAAAGCTGTGTCATGCTGCCAGTATAATCTACTATAGAGGCATTTGGCACAACTGTCCTTTATGCCAGAAGTAAGGCACACACATCATTTCATACTCAAGGTTTTTTTTTTTTTCTGCTACTCTGGTCACACATGCACCACCTGCTCTCTTGCCTGTTAGCACTTGGCATGAATCTCAATTCCCCTGCACTAGACATCAGACATGTTATTGATGTGATGCTTGGTCTTTGAACCTTTGAACCTTTTCCACATGACAGATTTCCCTTCACAGGACAAATAGAGGTGAACATCAAACCATCTACTTCTTTGTCATAATAATAATAATAATAATAATAACAACAAAGGCTGCATAGAAAAACAGTATTTCAGCTCTATTTATATCACAGTCGAATGCATCTGTATTGTGAAGCAACTAATTGTGGTTTGTAAAGGTTTATATCACGCATAATTTAAGCTTGCTGAGAATGTGCCTAATCTTGCATGTTATTGAGAAGTTTTCTATTACATTCAAAGAGAGAACTAAGTGCAATTTCCACTCTATATGCAAGTTTCTCTGATGAGAAACTCAAAAAGGTCTAGGAAGAGCATCTCATCCAGAGTGAAAGCGATGCTTTACATGTAGTACAGAGTACAGAAACTGTGGCATTTGTTTTCTATAAATAAAAGACTGTGTGCTGGGTATTTAGAGCGTGCAGTAGCACTGTTAATGGTAATAATAGGAGCAACAGCAGTGGTGTTGAGAGTAGTAATTTGTGTGACAGAAAAAAAACACTTTGAGATCTTCTCATGGACGTGAACTCGTGGACTTCTTCAGCAAATGAAAAACACAGGTTCTCTGCTCGTTATGTGTGGGTGTGAAATATTCACTAGAATCAGCTTTGTTAGCAGATGAAGACCACGAGTTGCCCTTAATAGCAACAAAAAAAGTTAAATGTATTTCTGCATTTCTGTCACAGCTTCCACATCTGACTACTGACTGCACTTTTAGTTGCAGTGCAGTATACTGACTGCTGGCCCTCCATGATCTATCCAACTGCAGCTGTATCAGTAGAAAATTGGAAACAAAACCAGTAAGTGAGTCACAGTAAGAGTGACAACAGTAAAATGAGAATAATTCCAAGGTGCAATCCTTATGCTCAAGGCTGGTATTACAGCAGAAGAGCAGGTGATCTTGGGGTGAGAATAGGAAGGTCTCCAATTTTCTCAGATTACTCAAGTTTTCTCTGACTGGCCAAAAAAACATGCTCTAAGGTCGTTCAGAGACTCTACATTGCCCCCAGATGTAAGAGTAAATAATGGATGTGTGCTGCAATGGACTGACGACCTATCCAAGGATTATTTCCTGCATTAAGTCCAAGTGCCATGGCACCAGCAGAGCCCTGTAACATTACTGGGCACAAAACAGGTAGCAAGGACAGAGTTTTATATTTTAAATAATTTATTATAAATTTGTTGTGAGAGGAAGCTGGTTTCTGAATGTGTGGACGTTTAAATGATTTTCATCACTAGCGTCCCTTTCATTTTATGCCTAGAAAAGGAGAACATTTTGCCATTTTGGTTAAAAGCCTCTCTGCTTTCTACACTATTCTCTACTGTGGCCACAGCATCATTGAAGTGCCTCGGCAGCAGACGTGAGAGAAACTTTGGGAGAGAGGCTTGAGAGAGGACATGTTTTTCTCTATTCAGACAAAAAAACAGAGCAAACATGTCGCATTTGCATAACGGCCTTACTTCCGTTCCA
Source organism: Karalla daura (assembly GCA_029224185.1). Taxonomy (NCBI): domain Eukaryota; kingdom Metazoa; phylum Chordata; class Actinopteri; order Chaetodontiformes; family Leiognathidae; genus Karalla; species Karalla daura. The sequence goes on from CM055192.1 coordinate 21,488,175, forward strand.
TTTTACCATGTCCTACTTGTCACTCTCCTTGTGTGATGTGTGATTCAGGCAGCAGGATTTCAGTTCATCGTGACCCTTTTTTATGGTTGTTTGTTTGTTTCTCATGGCATGCCAATGGCAAACACACACTTATTGACAGAGACTTATTGACCAGCGATTGATAAGATTGATAAGAAATCTGAGGTTTTCCACAGATCAGGATCCACAGCAAAGAGTTTTTTGAGTCAAATGATTATGGTAGAAGAGTGATAGAGGTGTGGGCCATTCTCTCAAACAGACTTTTGCGTTTCATCTGCAAGATCGACAGAAAAACAGAATGAAGAAAACTCAAAGCTTGCCACAAGAGGCAACAGGGGTGGTGCCACTAACCCCTCTGGACTTCTGTTTGTCCCAGAGACGTGACCGTGGCGGTGGGTCCTACCTTGCAGCTGGTAGTCCACAGAGATGTCGGAGGGGGCCTGCAGCACAGCAGACCTGCGGTAAACAACGTGCACTCTGCCCTGGTCCTCCAGCTCCTGAGTGCCTCTCTCCAGGGGCTCGATGAAGTACTCGTCCGAGTCGGTGCGGATCATCCCAGCCTGCAAAACAATCCCAGGTTAGAGAGCGTAGTACGGGGAGGAGTAGAGTTATACAGCTTTGAAGGAGCTCTGATGTCAACATAGGAATTAAATCGTTTAGTGCTCCATCATCATTATCTCTGATCGATAAGGCACAGGCAATTATGCAAATGAGATCTCAATGGAAGATAATTACAGCATTGAGCTGTGACAGTGTGCTCCAGGATGTCTGTGTTTGTTTGTCTTTATTTAAGTGCAGGCAGCAAATGTCTTAGAAGAACAAGACATCTAAATTATAGGGAAACCTATTGATCCGCTTTAACTCATGTGCACAGACAAATGACAACATAATGGCAGTGTAGCATGTCATTAGCAGCAATATATTCAAAAACACATACGTTAAATACAACAAAGGAAAGCCTGATGCCCTCATGTAATATTTAGTTATTTATTCAGCATGCTAAGTACTGAAAGAGTGGCCTGTTTAAATGTGTCACTGACATTGCAACACTTTTTTTGTTGCTATTTCTGCAACTTACAATCTTTTTTCCGGTTATCGGCTGATTATCCAGCGGCTGCAGGTGGTGATCACAGAGCGCCACATCATCAGCTGAACGAAATTGCTTCATGATCGCTACCTGCCACCTTCAGATTTCCTGCAATACGGCCCAGTCATGCCCATAGTTTGGAGCTCGAATAAAGGATCACGCTGTGCAGTTAACCTAGCGATGGACGAGCAAACTGAGTGTGTCGTTCATCACGTCCAAATGATGCTCTGAAGCAGGTGCCGCACGCTCGGAGCCTGAATCAAAACATGTGTGTTGCTGTTACAAAATGCTATCGAGGAGGAGACATGTCCAACTATTAACAGGCACTTTTTGTCATTTCTGGGCATTTATCCCCAACCCAAACAGTCCAAACGCTCATTTCAGATCATAATGCTGAATGGATGTAATGTTTTGGCTCATCAAGGACGTATACAAAATGCAAATAGGTACAATCTGCGGCTCTGTGTGGCACTGGGAGCACGTGCCACGCTGTAGGAGCAGTAATGATTTTCTGTCTGACAGTCACGTTCTCCTGTCAGAGAGCGGCTGACAGAAAAATGCTGTTACTGTGCACCTGTGTGCGCACAGAGCTGCCTCTCACGGAGCTCCAGAGGTATTTGCTGCAGCTCTGGGTCAGCTGGCCGCTCGGTGCGGCTCCACTGATGAACCTCGCTCCGGCCCCTCTGCTAACACCCGGCTGCACTGTGCACATATGGCCCTTCACGACCAACACGCACACTGTGCTCATTTCCAACTTCCGCAGTCCCCAATCGACTAAACACCCCCATCACCACAATCTCCTGTTTACATGCACTATTGGCCAGAATCCAATTTGGGTTTTTAGTCAAGTTTACATGCATCTTTGACACTGTACAGTTGAGTCATTTGAACAGGTTTTCTCTACAAACTCCAGTTTCATGCCTCAGACCAAAAACGTGCATGTTTAGGCCGATTGAACACTGTAAATTGCCTCTAGGTGTGAGTATGAGAACAAATGATGTGTGTGCCATGCAAAGGACTGCAGGCCTGTCTGTTGGGTATAAAGCATGTGAAATGATGGATGGATGATACTTTGTCTCACTGAAACACCTGCTGAAATGCAGAGTTGAGTTTTCTTGGATGCAAACAATTATGGTGACAATCGTTGCTCACCATACTAAATCACGTGCATTCGAGAGACAAATAACACGTTGAATCCTTATATGAGATATGCAGTTTAATTCCTTGTGTCCTCCCCTAATTGCATCTATATTTCTCTGCTGTCCTGCAGTATCACATGCTGGTCCTCTGCCATGTTTTTAGCATGATACTCCCACAAGCTGTCGATCATCTGAACAGCGTGAAGCTGTTGAATGACAAGTAGTTCTGCTTTCAAGTGTCCACTAAATTACACAAAACACCAAAACGTACAACATACTGTCATTGCACAGGCTTTCTTTTCAGTTCCAACAACAGCCTTTGTCTGTGCTCTCTAAACAAATCAGGGTTGAAAAACTGGACTTTGTTATGACGTGCCAACATGTGGTTCCTGGGAACAGAGCAGTTCTGATTGAAATACATCATGTTTTATTGAGGTTTCCAGAGAGACATGGCTGTGGTTCAGGAGATGGAACAATCATGGTTCCACTGACTGTCATATGCTGTTGTTCTTCCCACATTGGAAAACTCTGAGATAAATGTCAATGTTGCTTAGCATCTAAAATTCAATGTGTTGGGCCAAAAAAAGTGATGACTGTGCAACTTGTTCACCTGTCACTTTTCTTATCGTTCATGTTTCATGTTTGTTAACAGATCATGCACGTGTTCTCAGAATCTGACACTGTCCCAGTTTCTATGAAAAACAGCATGTTGCTTATACAGGTGATACAAAACAGACCTTTCAATGTACGCTGCCAGAAAACTACCAGCGCAGATGATACGAATGTGCAGAGAAGGAAAAATCTGAGTCACAGCCACAATTCATATCAGTCCATATCCAGGTATCAGGCAAGACAGAAAGTTCATAAGAAAAAAAAATTGATGCCATCGGCGAAGAGGTGACTAGAAATTCAGCTGCTACATCGACATTTGACCATAAAAAAAGCGACAAACCTGTTAAAAAACTGTTGGGTCATATGTTGATTAAGTCGATGTAGCATGAAATAATTGAATTGAAATTCACATTTTTTTCATTGCCCTGCTTGTTAACTTAACCATGTTTGCCACAGGGATTTATTTCTCAGCTTGTTATATATATTTATCTTAGACCTGCAGGCATCGCCGGCAAACACAGATTATAAATATTCCATATGTCAGCATACATTGTGAGGTTGTAATGCAGTTTGCCCAGCCTCGTGCCAATTACCAGCTCAGTCACATTTACTATTCAGAGAGAACGCAGCAGATTATCCAGCCTGAGTGAATCCCGACCTCAACCACGTGCTGTCACTGTCTTTGCTTTTATTTACCGTGAACTCATTTTGTACTTCGATTGACTCCTGCCAGGCAGCTACTCATATTCCCCTTAGGAATAGCACATGGGTCTGAGCTTGCCAGCCTGTGCTGAAATAAATCAATACAGCGCAGCTCTTCCTATCTACTGACAACGCAAGAGTCAAGAATGAAGGAAAAGTCAGAGGTTGAACAAGTTTATGGGCTCATTTTGAGTGATAATGATCAAAACCCAGAGATCTAATTCTCCAATAAAACATGCTTCAATCAAACATTAGTTTAGCTTTTGTATGTTTTTCAGGCTAAAGTCAGAGGCAGAGCAGAGTGCAGATCTGAATCTTGGCCCTTTTGCACGTGCTAAATTAGGTCGCTTCTTAAGGCACCTCAGAGGGTGGTACTCTGAGACTGTGAAGACAAACTGACAGATGGATAATTGGACAAAAGTTGAGCTTTTTTGCCCAGTGTTGCTGTTTGACTTCAGGCAACTTGTGAACTATCTGAGGCGCTAAAAATACCATCTTCTTGACAAAATCTACAAGGCATCAAGGCAAAGTGTAACTTGTTCCAGAGTCTATGCTATAAGATTGCTAATAAGATAAGATTACTGATTTCGGCATCACTCAAAGTCTCCTCACAGCATGGCGCACAACTCAACATGTTAATGTGATATCAAAGGATTTTTTTGTGTGGGTGTGTGTTACTGTCTGCACTTTTATTAAGGATAAAGTAGAAAAATTCTCAGTTTTCTTACAACTCTTGGGGATAACAACTGTGCTCCTGCAGCGCAGTCCCAGTTACTTCACTCAACACTGGTTGTTTCAGCTATTTTCGAACCGTTTCATCTACAGTTGACAACAAAAGTACGTAAAAGGAGCCGCTCATCAAATCACCACTGAACTTGATGTAAATATGTAAAAATGAGACCATGGTATCATGTGAATGTCAAGTTGACAAGTTCAAATTGATTTCAGTCTGTGTTGCAGAGATGTGATTAACAATCTTAAAAGATGATTTCTCTTCTCAGGCCAGAGGAAGCTCAAACTGGTTATGCTTTCACAAAAGATGGTGAAGAAACCAGCACGTAGCAATGTCAAGGCTCAAGGTATTAGACTGCCGAGTAACAACAAATTCAAGTGCTGCTGAAGAGACTAAAGCACCACTGAGGTTAAGCATCACTCAGCAATGTATCTTCATCATGGGGTCAAATCAACGGAACAGATAGAATTTCGCACTCCCTCAATAAATATGCACAACTGTAGCAATTTCCCTGGATACTCCATTTCTTTCTCAGTCTAGACACATGAAGTGACTCAAAAGTGTCCGTCGGTGTGAGTGTGACAGTGAATATGTGTCCAGTGATGGACTAAGATTGATAGAGGAACAAAGTAGATGAAGTAATAGATGGAGAAGGTATTTTCAGTAGATTATTTATCTCAGGGTAATTCATGTTCTGTACATTAGCTGTTGTTTCAGGCAAACTCTGAAAAAACAAGTCATCCAAAATGGATGAGGAAAAAATCGGTACATGGAATCACTCTTTGTAATTCACTGACTCACACTGAGGCAGCAGCATTATAAATAATACACAGATGTAGTATAATTGGGAGATCATTTCTGCAGAGCAGCATGGTGTAATTATCTGTTAAACTATAAAACAGTGAGGTTAATATTACAGTGTCCCACAAGGGGCCCTTGTGGCTCACAGGAAGAGACAAATAAAATCAGATCTATCTGGATTAAATGTGATGAACCTTTTTATCAGCAGCAGGATTTGAGGGGAACTGACAGCAGGAGATGCAGATGGAAACATGCATTATTTAGACCAATCAGTAGTGCTGTGGGAGCACTGTCTGTCAAAGCTGCAACAATTCTTCACTCGTCAGGACTAGACATGCAGCCCCCTCAACACACAGCTCAACACATCTGAAATGCACTTTAAGACATGTAATCCTCCACTCAATCCCACAGCACAGACTTTATAATTGTGACTGAAATGGAATGTGGAAGATGCGTCCGACAAAAATGACAGAACAACTCAGGAAATCTCAACTCAAAGTCTGTATATGTTGTGTTTCTAAAAGCTTTCAGCCGTATGAAACTTTCATCGGTCTCGTATTCATCGTATCATACCATCATTCATCGCTGGAAACCATTACCAGTGAGCAGGACGAAGATTATGCTATGTGATCTCTGCAGACCCTCGGAGTAAATGCAAAACATTCCTTTTGTCTAGTGCACTGCTGCTCTCTGTGGGGCTCTAAACATTGTTCAACTGTAATAATATGTGCTGAAATAATTGGGTGCAACGGGAGGTTCAGGCCAAATCTCGTAGGAAGAAACTGTCCATACATGGTGCTTTCTTACTATTGCACATTTTTCACTACACTTAAGTAAGTAGTAATACAGTTTTTAATTCACTGGAAAATTACAACAACCAGGCAATACAGTGGAGTAGTGAATAGCATCTCACTGCAAAAGAAGGTCCCCGGGTCCAATCTGGGTTGGACCAAAGGCCTTTGTGTGGGGAGTTTGTAGGTTGCCCCCCGGGTCTACATGGGTTTAACCCTATTCCTTGAGAATCGATTTCCACTTCCAGACCAGTAAAGTGGGTCCAGGGGACTCCAGGGGAGTCATTTTGAGCCAAACAATTGGTTTGGTTCACTTTTACACTGTAATTTGCTTGCTTGGACATACGACCTTTGGCCAGGAATGAAAAAATGCATGAGGAAGAAGACAATATATATATATATATATATATATATATATATAGAGAGAGAGAGAGAGAGAGAGAGAGAGAGCGAGAGCGAGAGAGACTAAGCTTCTGCCTCTACCTCTGTTTTGGATTCAGGCTTTTGGCCAGGGTTTTTTTTAAGCAGATTCATGTTGAGACGGCACAAAAATAATAATCTGACAAGACACTCTCGGACCAGTCCACTTTTCCAGTGACTTAAGACTTAATTTAATCCGGTGAATAGATGGAGGTCGAATTCAGGGTAGCCGCGTTGGGGGCCAAAACACACGTGATTATCCAAACATACCCGCATGTCGACCGTTCACGCATCACGTCACCGCCTCCAGAGTGCGTTAAATTATCGGCCAGGAATCTCTTTCACAAACAAAAAACATCAGGAAAAGTACATCTCCAGCCGGAGATAGCGTCTCTGGGAGAACAAGCCCGAAAGATAAACTGCCTCGGGGATGATTATTTGGCAATAATTCTATAATTAGTCTTTAAAAAAAATCTGGCGCAACAACTAGCTTTAAAAAGACATTGTGCAAGTGTGAAGCTCAAGAAAACACTGTCGTGTCGGGCTTGTTTCTACAGCACAGAGGTTAGTGATGGCACATTTTTCACCCCCCCCCCCAGCACTCTGCGATCCGGTATCAGACGGGACAATGGCAGGTGTCTGACAGAGGCTCTAAATACAAGCCTCAAAAAAGGGATCAAGAGTCCTGTGTTCCATCAGTTTAATATCCCCAACATCAGCCCCGGCCAAGCAGACAGCACTCGTCTGCCAAAAAAAACATATGGGATTCAGCTGAAGGGCTCCAGTTTTTCAAAAACAGTCTCTTTCAGTCTAAACTTCTTAAGGAGGTCGGTATGAACTTGCTTTCGTTTAAAAAAAAAAAAAAAAAAGTTGAGGTACTGCAATGTTGAAAAAAGGTCTGAATTCAGCCAGGACACTGCCACCTTTCACCCTCGGTGTTGTTCAAAGGTGTGTTTGCTTTCAAAAATGTGAGCAAACCTTCGTCATCATTACCTGCCATTTTCATCCCCAGCCTTGAAAGGAACTCTGAGGGTAGAAAATACACACGTTAATTTTTTGTAATTAGCCAAGGGGTTTTGCGGAGGGGGGCGGGGCAGTGAAATTCTTCAGTCTCTTGGCCGAGGAGTACAAACTATTTATGAGAATGTTTAACACTTAAAAAGGAGAAATCCATCCATCTACTTAAGACAATTAGCATGATAAACCATATCATCCATATCTTCAAGAAATTCCATTTTTCTTGCAGATTTGTGTCTGCAGTTATGCCTCGGATGTACAGGAGCAGATTTTGTTTACTTTTTAAGAGTTTCTTTTTATGAGGAATGAGAAGCAAGGAAGCGATTTACAAATAAATCAAGGGTTTTCAGTGCGAGGCAGGCGAGGGTGACACAGGCTGCACTTTGAGAAACAATACAACAACTCATTTCAGTTCAGTCTTTTTGTGCTGCCCCACCATGCAGAGCAAACATTTGCAGCTTTGAGGCTTTGAGGGGGCGGCGAGGTGTCCACACTCAACTTAAAATAAAACCCCCGCTCCTGTGAATGGCTCTCAATGTCCGTCTGTAACGACAACAGAAAATGTGGGCTCCTCTTAAGTTTATATAGGTCATGATTAAAAACGCTCCAACACATAAATATCAATAAAGAGCACCCCTGCAGTACACACTGAACTGAACCCTGCACGGCCGAGGAGAAAACTTGGAAGAAATAGCTTGGCTTTGCATATCTTGGTGCGCCTCCCCTCCTGTACCTCAAACCATATACCCAAACAGCTCTGGGGTCAAGCCTCTGCAACAAGCCTTGGCTAAGTCAACAGGGAACATTAAGAACTATTAGTGAATAAAACTCTTGTGCCCGACTACAGTTCATTGCAAAGAGGAACTGGCTCACTTTCTTTTTCTAATCAAATAGGATATTTTCTTTGCTTTTTTTCCCCCTTCACGGCAGCTCCAGATATGTCGGGAGCTGTGCGCGTCCAGAATGCTCTCTTATGTCTCCAAGGCCAAAAGTTTAGGCCACTGAACACACGTAGCTCTTAGCAAAACATTAGCATATCTTATTTGCTCATTTTGTCACTGCTCATGAATCTCAGCGTTGTAAACTGCAGCCGGAGGAGTCTGAGGAGGAGGTGTTAAACCGGAGTCTGCATGGACTGACAGTGAGGGATCAGTAGAGCGTTTCACTAGAAACCATCCTCCGACGGGCAGACTTCTGCTCTCCGAGGATAGTCTACCCATCGGGCCCGCAATGTGTTTACACTTGCGAGTCTCACATGCCACAGACACAGCAGTGCCTCACCCCTTTTTGGCTGGCAGGGCCGATTATGCAACATGACACACATTAAGAGGAGTCCAAGTTTTGCAGGAGCAACCTGCAAGTTAAAGGTTAATACCAACAGTGGGACAGGCAGTTAGTGCTCTGTCTGCCTGTCTGTATCTCCCAGTCGATGGAGCGGCCCGCCTGCCAAGGCCTGCTAAAAAAGAAAAAGAAAAAGAAAAAGAAAAGGAGAAGGAGAAATAAATTCCACTTCATGCAACACAGGGTAAGAGCAGGGTTTTGTTCCAGCTGTCCTGCCTCGTGGAAACAAATGATAGAGGCTAAAGCAGTATTTCATGGTTGCTTTAAGGCATTTCCAAGCAGCTTAGAGTTTGTTTGTCAAGATGAAATAAAAGCTGGTACACCACGGTGCATAGTCGTACTTCAAGCTACAGTTAAAAGTGCACAAAGTTTTTTGTTTTTTTTTTTCCTCTTTCTTCCATCCTCATATGTGACACAAATCCGATGTTCCGTAATCGGCGGGAATTGGAAAAAGATGCTTGTAGCTCTACGCCACATGGACACGCAGCACAAAATCAAACAGACTTCTATTTGAACGCTCAATTTGATGCCTGTCAATGAAGTAGAGACATCACTTCCCTGCTCTTTTCTTCTAAACTATTCTTCCTTTGTTCTTGAGCCCAAGTAGCATCCAAAGCATCTTCCCCAGAAAAGTCCTTCACAGATTAATACCTGCCACTACATATATACTCTACATTAATCACTGCAGAGTTTCAAAAGTGCTGCAGCTGGAGCATGTGAGATAAAAGGCGTATGCATATGTATCCCTACATTGTTTGACAACTTGACAGTTTTGCTTTCATGTTTTCGGCTATGTTTTCCAACAAAGAAGAACTTTGTTTTTCTTTTTGTTTGTATTTTGTTTCAGTCTACAAAAACAGCATCCAACATACATTTGCCTACAAAGTCTTACTTTCAAGGAGAAACTGACCATTTTCGAACTGAAAGCATCAAATTAAAGCCTTGGCAGCAAGTCATTAGTTTGTTCCGACACACTCAGTGCAGCACAGTAGTCACACTTCAGTGAGGCATTTAAGGATACGCCTCTTATGTCGGCTCATATCCTAACGGCAATATTCCGAAATAAGTGAAACCACATTGCAAATTTTTGGGAAATCCAATTAGGATACTGTTTGTATGTACTTCAGCGTGGTATTCATTCTTTAGTGACAAAGTAAATCCGACTCAGAGGTTCACTTCCTTGTTTTTCTCAAGCTTTCATACATTCATCTTCTGGTTTTCTCAAGTGAATGGGGTGAGGTCAGGCAACTGTGGAGAAAGATGGCGTATGATGTATTCATATCTAAGAGGGATGTTTACGTATAAGATCATGAGATGGGAACATTGCAAAGTGGAGGAATTAAAATACCTAAACATTGTGTGGAAATCCTGTGAATTAATTATTGTCATAACAAAGCTCTGGTCAAGCACTCTTGAAGATCAGATCATGGATAAACGGGAAATACAATACAGTTACAGCATACAGACACACACACCCCAATCCCCTAAATAAATGATCAGGTTTAGATCAAAGCATTCACCTACATCAGTTTAAATGCAACAAAGTGCATAATTCATCTATGACAACTTATTACTCCATTTGAGCGAGGGTGACATTAATATGCAAGTATCAAATGGCAGCACATGCTCCATCACGGTCAAAAGACTATCTTGCTCATGAAACAGAAAACAAAGAGATCCAAAGGAGCGAAACGTCAGACAATGTAACACAAAGGAACAACACTAGCGTATGAAAAGTGACATCAAAGAACATCGCTAAGGCAGCAATTGATCTCTTTTTTTTATTAAGAGAAACAAGGTCATCTCTGCTGTCACTGCTGTGAAAGCGATCTGCTGGCATAACAAAGAACAACACGTGCTCCACCTATTAACCGTGTACAACGGTGCCTATGTGGGTATTCTCACTATCAACAAGGCACAAAAAAACAGTTTATGTTAAAGCCTAAATTCCCTGCTCCCTGATGATTTATGTCAACATCAGTGGAGCTCACTGTCACTGTGACACACACACGGGTCAGTTAGGGTGCAGCACAGATCGTTTTTTCCTTGACTGAATGAAGTGAGAACATTCTTGTGTTTTCTCACAAACGCAGAGAAAAATGTAGCTTCTGACGCCAGTTCCACAAAAGCTGATCACTAACAAACCCTCACTGATGAAAAGTTAAAGACACTGAATAACATAAGCGAATACTGTACGACGTCCTTAGCAGCGGTAGCTAGTAGTGGGTGTGAGATCAGATGCACCTTTATGTTTTCTGTCATCTGCAACATCATTTGAACTTTTTTTCTTCTTTCCATTCATCCATTATCTTACCCACTAACAGTGGTGCAGTAGCTTGCAGTTGCCCATCTTTTTTCATCGTTTTTTGGACTGTGGAGGAAATCAGAGTACCTGGGGAAACCTGGAACCTGGTTGTGAGTTGTTGTGTTGCAATAGAGAAGATAGTGAAAAGAAATATTGTTTCTATTTTTAATCATTTGTCTTGATTTTTTTGTTTCTCATTTTGTTTTTATTTTAAATATAAAAAGTATAGGCATCTTATACCTTTGCTAATCACTTATGGCTCATTTATACATGCATGATCTTTTCTGCACATCAATACCAGAAGAGAATCTGATGAACTTAAAACTCCACATGCAGCAATGATTAAATGAGTCACACTTGCACAACACCTTTTTTTTCCAACAAGGCAGGCATTAGATGTTGTTTACATCCCAGGGGACACATTAGAAGCTATCGAGAACAATAAAGCAGCAGCTGTGCTGCATCAATGAAAACCCAAACAACTACCTCTCAAGCTCACTGCTGCCGTAGCATACAAACCATTTCAGCTCTTGCTGTTTATCTTAATTAAAAGGTTGAATGTTTTTGAGGCCTGGGGCTCCATTACCAGGCATGCCATTTGTAACAGCATGAGGGAGTTCATCATCTCGTATCAGTTGTGGAAACAAATCATTAATTCGCATTCAATCGTATCTCGTGCTCTGCATACCAGGACTGGAAACAGAGACAGAGTTTCTGACCTGAGCCCCCACAGTAATAAATACATTGAAAAAAAATCACAAAATGCATCAAACATGAGAAGCTTTGCCTTTAGGGGAGCGAATCAGCAGCAAAATATTTGCAGTGTGTGAAGCATCAACTCTGTGACATGTTGGGGGAAGGGGGGGCTGACTAAACTTAGCATGATGTTGGATGGAAAGGAGGATGGGAATGATAGAGTATGCACATAACACGTGGAGGTCAGTTGCATTCCTTCGCTTTTTTCTTTTCTTTTCTTTTTTTTTTTGCTCAGTGTGTTTCATGCACGTGACAAGAGAAACAAGACTTGTATAAGGAACCATCCTCCTCCGCCGAGTCCCGCTGACAGTTTACGATGGACTCACTGTACTTATAAAACTACCATCCTTTCACAAAAATCCTCCAAACAGACCAGGTGTGTTTCAGGGATCAAACACTGTCATTATATCCCTTTCAGGGAAGCAAATACCTGCAAGGAGCCCATATGTCCAAAAACAGCAACCGAGCTGAAAACGCTGTTTATGTTTGAAGGATTCTGGACGAAAACCAGGCTGTTTGCTCCTTGTTCTATAGGCACATACATCACATGAGAAGGAAACATGGTGACGCAGTTCACAGATCTTTTATCTCTCAAATTAATCTTCATAAATCTATAACAAGCCTTTGGCCGCACTGCTCGACAAACAAAAGCGCTCGACTGCTGGGAAATCCTGCTGTGATCAAGACTTTCATTTTGTCCTTCCGTTTCATGCAAATGTCAGAGATAATTCCACCAAGGCCGTTAAGAATAACGCACATGATCCTCTGAATGAATCCTGCCACCACAACTGTTCAGATTTAGATGCAAAGACTCAATTTTCTCTGCCATGTCAACCTTTTACCACCCACTGTTCAGCCTGGGGGGGTGACAGCACCGCCCGCATCGCAGCTACATAAACGCAATATACAAAAGGCTGTGACTAGTGTTGTTTTCATTATTGAATACTATTCATTATTTTGTCAATTACTCCACTGATTTCAGCCTAAAAAACGGCTGTCTAAAGCAATACATATGGTTCCTTGTTTGATTTAGTCAGACACACTTCCACAGAAGTCACTATCCATCCATTCATCTATCGTCCTATCTTTTCAGTCACAATGGTGTCAAGGTAATGGCAGCAGATCCCATTGACAGGTCATCTGTCCATCACAGGACACACACACACCATTCATTCCACCTCTGGGTGGTAATTTAGAGTTTCCAATCAATCTAAACACGTATGTTTTGGACCAATGGAGGAAATTTACAGAGTAACCACATTGCCCTAGAGTGAGTGATCAGTGATCGGCCAACGCTGCTAATTGTCCCCGCAGCATCACCTTTAATCCAGCGATTGACTCAGCTTCAAGATTCTGTGTCGACAGACTTTGAACACTGAGGGATTCATCTCTGGTCTGAGGCTGAGCTGAGCACTGACAGAGCTCATCCGTCCTTATCTACACCCCCCCCACCACCACCCCCCAATCCCCCCCAATTCCTCTGACACGCATGCAACATAAAGGGTTGTCTCCCACACAGGCCAACCAAAGGATCACGCGCATTTCACCCCCACGCTGCTGCTGCCTCTGCTGCCTCTACTGCTGCTGAAGAAGCAGAGGAAGTATCTGCCTCATAAGCATTTAGCAGTCAGGCTTCCAGCCTGCCTGCTCCAGTAAATTCTTCCAGACAGCAGCCTGGCTATAATTAAGAAACAGTAAAACACACACCTAGCGAGGGCTACGGCTACCACTTGAGATCAAAGACCAATGGCCCTCAACAACAGGCTTTTTCATCAGCAACCACTGTTTTTGTGAGTGTTTGATCTCCAGTTATGGAGTCCTGCATGCTTTGCATCTTGGCTGCAAACGTGAGCAGAAAGGATGATCGAGTTCGACAGCCACAGCAAAGACGAATAACGTTGGCTAATCAGAGGTTATTTGGATATTCTGGTTCTGATTTTACACTCATTTAACCTTGAAATAATCAAATTCACATGAAGAAATCTGCACACGCTCATTTGGACTCACTGCCATGCCCCAATATTCACCTTTTTGCGTGTCTGCCACTAATTTTAAGGCTGAGTTCTCAGAAATCTGTTTCCTCACAGAGCCTTTCTTGTGACAGCTTACAGCAAATGAAGTCCTCTTGTGATGTTGACAGTTCACGTGTGCCTCTAAACCATAGCGTAAAGAGCAACTTTGCGAGAAAAAGAAACAAAGGAGCCACTGACCCTCTGCCCAAAACTTATTGGACTGGTCAGCACTGCGGTCATGCCAAGAGTAGTTTTCAAATCAGACTTTACTGGATTTATGGCTGCACGAAGCCTGCTTCTTTTTAAAACTTTAAAAAACTGATTATTACTCAGATTTAATGTTCCAAATCATCCAGGACGTCCTGCCATAACAGGGAACTGATGAGCGCAGTTACAGTAAATGAAGTATTTGTGTAAAGTTGACAGCTCAGAAAATTCTTCCAGTAATAGAAAGGGAACAAAACAAATGGCCCATTAAGTAAAAAAGAAAAAAAAAGATGGCTTCGGCATTTAAGAGACTTTCCCTGGTGCTTTGAAGTCAAATTATTCAAACATAAATAATGCCTGTAATTACACAGTATTTCAAGCACTACTATTACTTAATGGGAAGAGTTCTATTAAAATTCACCCACTGTACAGTCACCCTGGATGGAGACATTAGGTTTTTGTGGCAGGCTACACACATCTAAAGCTTTTAATGTGGCCATTTTAACATAGGGGTCTTGGGAAACTGATCCGCATTTACTATCATTCATGTCAGTGCTTTCCTGCTAAAACATACACTTGTGTGCTGAGATATGCTGCTCTGAGACTTTGTGTTCTGTCGTATTTTGATTATTCTTGAAGATGAAAACACACTCATCTGGTGCTACGCTATAGTGTGATGCCACACAGTCCTTTGCGCAACATCAGCATTGCACAATGCAGCGTGACGGACCCTTTGAAGGCTGCTGGCGTCTTAAAAGTGACATCCTGCCACGACCGTATTTACCAAGGAAGAGTCTCGTATCCTGTGTGGCGCCCTCTCAGCCCGGACTCTCCTCCGAGGTTCAACTATAAATGTCTCGGAGAGACTGAATCCGTCCGAGTGATGAAATGCTTCCTCCTGCTCCAATCAAAGGAAACGGCTGAGTCCTGAGGCGCTGGAGGAGCAACCTCAAGGCCAAACTGTCATGACATTTGTTTAGAACATGTCACCGACACTGCTATGGTCATATTTCTTGGAAATTCTATTTAGGAGATGGAAAAACAGAGATCTTGTCCCGTCAGCCTGTCGGTTTATACACACTGAAATCTGTTTCAACAAAGAAGAAAAATCTCATTCAACAAATCAAAATGATTAATGATTATTTGATTAAATGAGGATTATATATGCACACATATATATACATAAAGAGAGAGATAAGAGTAGATTAGATTTCATAGATAGATATGGCTTCTGGAAATGCAGGTATATACACAGGTACATAAGGTACATCAAGACTATGATGACAGAGCACTTCGGCTCACTGGCTCTTTCAGACTATTTCAGACTATTATGAAAAGCTTCTTTCCTTTCTCTGTTGAACTGTCAATTTGGGTCAGAGCGACCAGCCCACTACAGAGGCGACAGGGACAAACTCTGAGTTATTGCTTCCCATTATCCTGTAAACCTCTGGCTCCATCTGAGTTGCCCGAGGACAAGATCTCCCTCCACATCGAGGTGGCACCACGGACACACGAGCACCCAGCCTGGCTGTCATGTCAGTGCTTAGCTCTGCCTGTAGTCGGTATATTAAAAAGACCTGGCCTTTATGCTGCTCTGCCAGGGGGACTGGCTGCAGCGTGTGTGGAAATATTGGATTAAGACTCATCACTCCCACATCCAGAGCTATACACTCGAGGAATTTCCGCAGATTGACTGCAAAAGCGTAATGTCTGACAGCTCAACTTGAAATGAAACTTGGGGGCCAAACATAGAGGATCCAGAAATATCCATTCTAAAAAAAAATTAAAAAATCAAATACTGCATATTTCTTTTCCTCTTTTTTTGCCTTTTGGAGTTCTGCCAAGCTCCATTATTAAATGTATTAGTCAGTGCACAGCTAGTTCAGTAAATCATCCTGCTATTAAGCACAATTTCCTTCCCTGCAGCCATGAAAATGATACCACATAACTCGGCATCTAGAGACTTGAGAGTGGACTTAAATGGCTTATGCTGCTATGATTGGTTCAGGTCAATTGCCTTTTTTTTTGGACAACTTAATTAGACTGGTCCTTTTTTTATGTCTCTACTCTGCTCTGTTCTATCTGATACAGTGGTAAACATATTTCAGTCTTTAAGTTTGACGTCAAATGGTCGAATGAATACCTTGATTGATATCCAATAGGCCACAGGTCATTTTAATAACTCGGTAGGGCAGAGCTGAGGCCTCGTGGCAGCACATGATTTAATAATAGAAATTATTACTACATATTTCATGAGTCATTCAAATTCTCTCTTACATACATTACAACCTCAGGTCAAATAATTTGGAAATACACAATGCCATTTAATTGGCTCTCAGGAGAGGTACCTGTAACATTGGTAGTTATATACCATGCAAATTTTCACAAGAATGGAAGATTAGAAATAATAGAAATAATATATGGTTTGATATAATATGCACTCATTCAGGTTCCACATTTTCAGAGCTACATCTTGACACAATACTATACTCAGCTACTTGTATAATGTCATGAAATTTCCATCAAAAGTGAATAAAGCACTGTGACTTTTTACCTACATACATCTTAGGAATCAGCTTGGACTGGGTCCTTGGTTCTGGACAAGAGATGAGGCATGAGGATGTCAGCTAGGATTCTGGGAAACCGTGATGGATATGTTACTTTTCTTTCTTTTTTTTTCAGATTTTTTTCTGATGTGACATTTCATAGACCGAACAATTCAATCTATTGAGAAGGCATGAGGTCACTGCCGAAGATGAACTGTTTACCAGGAAGTTCAAGAGCCTATTGAATGGGGTCTTGTGAGACAGGAAAACAGCCATCTACCACGTTGGCCACCGCACATTTGGACCGATGCCACTTTCCACCCGAACTGATTTCACACCTACACCCAGCCCACCCCCTAAAGAAGCTATTTGCTGGTTCAAGGAAGGGTTTCAGATATTGGTTTCATATTAGATCACACACTTTTGTAATTTCAGGTTTCCAGGCAGAGCTTCGCCATCTTGGTAATCCTCTTTTAAAAATATCCATTTGAGAAAAAAAATGAAATGGCAATGGTTTAGAATTCACTTATATTTTACCCATCTACCGTCTCATCATTGATACCAAAAATCATTTCTACAAGAGAGACCTGGATGAGGGAGCAGCAATACACAGTAACAGCATCTTAAGACATAACACAGCAAAGCAGCTCAAAGACTGGCCAGTCTCATGCCTCCTTTACCACATTCTCTGTTCCTTGTAATGATTCAGATCCCTATTCGATTCCCTAGTGCGTCATTCCTCATAACTATTCTTTCAAGTGTTATGTCCTATAGAATTACATATGATATACAGTATCGTTACAGGAATTCACTTCCATCACTGCTTTTTTGAACTGTGTTGTCAGAAGCTCTTATTTCTGTCCACCTAAGCCTCCAGTGGTGAAATAATCGCATCATGTCTCACAATATGCTGACGTGGGCTTCCAAAGTTTCACACAAGACGGTGGTCGGTGCTCCACAAAGGTGGATTCATGTCACCGCCCCAAACACTTTCAGTTTCGACTTGCCGACAACACTATCAAAAGCTCACACTGTCACAGCCGCTGAGGAGAATCCCTACATGCATTTATATGTTTCTAGTGTTGTAACACAAGGAGAATAAAGAGAAACCCTGCTGAGCACCTTTGGCCATCCTCTCTCACACATACATACACACGCACGATATCTGAGAAAATGCAGACCATCGGGCTCTGCATTCATGTTCCACAGTAATTGAAGATAAAACCCCTGAGGCTCGTGGGCTGACTGTCATCACATCCACGTGTGGCTCTTTTAAGTGGTCGCACAGAGAAGTGCATCCTTTTAATGCACAGGAACGTGAGCTGCACTTTTTCTTGCGACCAGGTTTGAGCGTATCACACCGTCTCAACAGCTTCGCCGGCACTATCTCAAAATCTAGGGCTCTGTCACAGCTTAACCGAGGAGATTAAATGGAGAGGTACCAAGGTACTTTAAATTCAGAAGAAAATCAGTGAAGAGAAGCCATTAAAATGAATAAGACTGGTGCTCTTCTACATTCTTCTTTCTATTATTCCTTCAGCTCTTCTGAAAAAAAACTAAGGCAGACCATTAAAAAACTGTATTACCTGTGCAGCCACTTTCTGAACGTGCTTTAAATGCTGATATCGACATTTTACAGACAGAAATCACCTTAAAGCATGAGAAATGAGATAATTAGTTGAAGCCTCAACACAATAAAACAAAGGTCGGCAAAGATTTATTGATAATGTAACAGCTCACCTAGCTGACAGGGCTGGATTTCACTACTAGGTCCATTAATTGGTTCTAGAGACAAAAGCAATTGGTAGCAGTGGAGAAGTGTCACTACGGTCACTTGGATTCATCTACAGCAGGTAGGGAACCTGTTCCACAAAGAGCCGTGTGGCTGCAGGTTTCTGTTCCAACCAAGCAGGAGCACACCTGATTTGGCTTATTCAATCAACTGCTCTGAGTCTTCAGACAGTCGACTGGTCAGTCTGTGTGCTCTGGATTGGTTGGAACAAAAACCTTAAGCCACCGGCTCTTTGTGGAACAGGTTCCCTACCCCTGATCTACAGGAATGACAATATGACAAAAACAGCAATTCTGATTCCTTTCTAGAACAGCATACCTGCAAGACCCCTTGAGTCTTCTTAAAGACCTTTCCTTAAAAACTTCAAGAGACCTCATTTTCATTTCAAGGAGCATCTTAAAGAGTTGCACAGTAGTTTGCTATTCAATTTATAGAGCAGAACCATGTAGTATAACTCGGATCAGCTCGGAAGAACACTCTAATTCTCAGTTACTCACCATACAGTAACTAAAACATACCATACTTTAAGCTGTCAAACTATTTGGAAAGAAATAATGACTTGACTGACTGACTAAAAACTTTTTAGAGCCTTATTTTCCCCAAATAATTCAATTTTTAATACTGTTTAAGACTCTTCTAGGAAGCAAATACATTGCAGTGCAACAGAAACCCTCTGGAAATGAGCAGGTACGCAGCTACAGGCCCCAACTCCGCAGAGTTACTGAGATAATTATGGAAAGATAAAGCTACGCAAGCTTCACCTTTTTTGGCTCGCTGACTCTAAATGCACACGTTGAGCAGTGAGCTACAGTGCAACCTTTGTGTTGCCCGCGGTTGCTGTTTTTTCAACAGAGAAACTTCATGCAAAGCTCTGGGTGGGTTTGGCCAACTAGGTTTCACCAGGCTCCGCTGAGAGATTTGGCCCAGGTCATTCCCCAATTACTGCTCAAGTGGTTTATGAGGGGTGATGGGGAGGATAGGTCTGCAGACTTTTGTGGTGCACAAAAGGAACTCGTGTTTTATGTTGAGAGGAGGTTGGGAGGGTAGGTGGGTGGGGGGAGTAAATCCGAAGGGTTTGTGGCTGCAATGGTTGGCCACTCACCCGTGACAAACCTCTGTACAAAAAGCTATTCCGTCTGCCTTCCTGAAGAATATCCTCGAGAACAATGTGCTGTAAAAATGCCAAGTGCTGACGTAAAGGGAGGCTAAACTCTGGGGTTAGAGACATCTTAAATCCATTAGTGTCAGTTGATAAGGTCATGGCACTTTTGTAATGAAAAACCTGGGTTTGACTGTGTGTGGGTGGGGGGGTGGGGGGACTTGTTGTGGTTGCTTTATGGGTGAGGAGACTTACCAGTCCGTCACAGTTGTTAATGGCAACTGCAGCCCCGGGGACGTCCGTGATGTCACCGATAAAGGTGCAGTCTGTCTTCAGCAGCTCGCGGCGCAGAATCCGCTCCGTCCTGTTGCTGTTTTCCGTCTGGTTGCCGGCCAATCCGGCGTCGGCGCCAGTGACATTCCCAAAGCCTTCCACCTCGTCGTGCCACTCCACCATGGCGCCCGGGGCCACCAGCCGGTCGTTAGGGCGCAGACGGAGGTGGAACTCTTTCCCGAAGGCGGTGATGTTGAAGAAAAGTTTCTGTTCAGACTCTCCGGCGGAAAACACTTCGCGCTTGACACGCTGCTTGTGAGTGGCAGAGAGCAGATGCGACAGGTAGTGTCCGTGAGAGTCAGTGCTGAAGGGAGTGACGAGGCCGTACTCCTTCAGCCTGCTCCTCAGCTGGTCTGAAACACAGCAAAGACACAATGAGACCTTTCACTGTTTCAAGGCAGCAGCAAAACATGAGGACACCACTGTGTGCTTTTAAATGCAAAATATTCTCTGTCTCTTTTCGATTAAAAGTTTGTGATGTGAAGATGAACTACTGCTCTGAACTTTGCAGCCGGCGCGGCCTTGTGTTTGCACTGAGATGGGAAATGCAAAACACCCCTGAGAACTTTTTCAGTTGCTTCTTTGGTCTAACCAACAGAGCAAAACAATTCTACAATCCAGAGAAAATAAGAAAGCTGGGTATTTGGTGTATTGATTCATGATTACATAATCTGTTCTCCATCAGTGATTCACAGACAGATGCTCAAATATCATTGGATCAGAACTTCGGTCCATATTACAATCATCACATACATGGTATATACACAAGATGTAATTTTCCATTGAGGCAGGATTTGGATTTTATAATTCCAGTAATTACCAGACAACAAAAGATTGTCTGTTTTGCCTGATCAGCCTGCAATATTCTGCCAATTCTTTTATTATTCAAAATCAGAGATGTAAGTCTTCTGCTTTCAGATGCAGTATTATGATCTCACACCGATACACGCATGCCAAAAATATACATGCTGAAGTTGATTGGACGCTTTAATCTGCTGCTAGGTGTAAGTGTGAGAGTGTGAGACATGATGTGTGAGGTGCTGATAGACTGCTGCCTTCACTCTATGTCCACAGGAGGCAGGCACCAGCAGTCCTCAGAGGAACTGAGCTGCGAGGGTCTGCTGGTGCCACTCTCCAGTGTATATACAAAGTACAAAGTGGGTAAAATTGGCTACAGTGTTTCAGTTAAACAGCAGGAGAAAAACCTTCCCTTTAAGATGTGCTTAATGAGCAGTTGCTACCTTACTGCCTTTCAAATATGCACATTACACTGGATGGTAACATTACTGTCATACAACATCTGTGCTCAGGCTTTTGTTCATTGGCTAATTTGTGGTCAGTTCAACTGTACAGAGAAATCTTTGGGCTGTTAAAAAGAAATTTCCAGCTGGACTCGATTTGCTATTCTGAACGTGTGCAATGGCAGACACATTCAAAACACTTTGGTTGGAAAAAAAATGTAAAATGAACATCGAAACCTTGCAATTATCTTGTAGGTTTGAAGTAGACAACATTCAAACAGGTGCCAATGGTGAAACTTAAATTACGAGCTGGGGAAATGACATGCTTGGCAAACCACAGTGTGCATGTCTGAGTCAAATACAATTAGAAAAACAGGTTTGAGGTCAAAGAAACGTAAAAATATCATTCAGGAAATTTGACAGAGGTTAAAATATAGAAAAGTACACAAACGGAAAGTTGTGAGTTAGAAGCTCAGACACTGACTGTCACCACAGAAGCAAAGTGCAGGCATATGTGTTTTATTTTTTACCATATAAAACATGAGATGTCTTTTTATTGGGTATACTTAAACAGTTAGATACTGTAAATTGACCTTCTTTCCAAATATGAATGACTCAAAGTTATATGTTTAATGTTGATATTGATGTGAAAATGTGATGTGACACAAAGATGTGATGTAAATCTAGATTCAGTTTTGCATATTTCTCCAAAACTGGCTTATGGTGAGGAGGCTGGCAGCTTTTCAAGGAGTAAAAAAGTTAGAGAGTTAGATGGGTCGAGGAGGGGTAAAAGAAATGCTGATCATTAATGAGAGGTTAGGGTTAGGGTGGGGAGGAGGTTCACTACTTAATCCTCAAGAGGCCCAGGGGCCAATCTCAAGAGCCATTCCTGCTCAGGGGTAGGAAAGGGTTTATTTTCATACACTGTTAAAACTAATGAAAACTTTGATTATCTGAAAACTGGCCATTGAATGCATTTAGATTTAATGATCATCTTACAGTCCTGTGGCTGGGAATGGTAGGAGAAGAGTACACCAGTGGCACACTTTATTTTGACAGCCTACCCTAGCATGAGGGACTCAGAGAAATGTCAGCCATCATGCAGGTATTCCTACGCAGTTTCTTATTTACTGAGAAAACATTCCATATGCACAGTCAATTGTTACGAAGATTAGAAATGAGGTTAGGGACACAGGGAAGAATTTACCCGGGGTATAATCTGAAGGATAATTAGCAAACCGATTAAAGCGTTTAAGTCTTGACTTTTCAGATCATTCTTTTTATCCTTGAGGATCAACATGCAGTGGAAATATTCCAAAGAGCACACTACATATGCATCTGAAAGGATCATTTGCAACTTAAAATGGCTAAACGCTGTTTGACTTTTGATTTGTCTTGGAGCTGCTTATCTTTGTTTTCATGAGATAACCATTTCATTATTACAGCCTCACAAAGCTCAGGATGAGGATACGCAGAGGGGAGAGTTGCTTTACATCTATTTCCATTTTGATTATCAATCCTGCATCTAATTCTTGGCTTAATTGTTGGAGAGATTCCAGCCATAAGACTGGGAGCATGTGGTTGCTCTGGTGCAGGCAGCGCCACCATGTGGTACTAACACCATCAAAGAGAAACTAGCACCTATCCTCCGCATGATCAGATCATGTGCAATTTTGTGCAAAACAGGACATTAACATGTCCTCTTCAAGTTTCATATCACCTTCACCTCATGGGCCTTGCACAAATTGGATGATTAATAATTGAAGCCAGGAGCAACTCATCTGAACCCTAAGTTAGGCGTCACATTTTTAAACACTTAATTTATATGGATTTTACGGTTTAATGAGCTCCTTTCCTTAATTCATGTGGTCTTCATGTCCCAAAATAAAATTGACAACTACATTAGAGAGATGAGTCCTCTCAAATAGAATATGAGAAGCAAGTCTGTGGGTGGGTTTTGCACAGCCAGTTTGCAGAGAAAAAAGGATATTGAAGAGCTGGATCTTTGGTTCTGAAGATTGTGAAGATCTGGCTCTAAATCCTGACATTTGCTGTAGCTGTTTTAACTTGCTTGAATGGCATATGGTATCAACCGGCAAAATCATATGTGAGAATATGTTAATATTCATATACAACCCAAAAATACACATCCCCAAGAAGCAGTAGCAGATGGAGCAACAGATTTTCCTCATCAACGCTCATGAATAAGTTAAGTTATTCATGACTACTTCTTAGACATCAGCAAAGCCTGCAGCTTAGAGATATTGACCAGTGACACTGAAAGGGAGAAAATAGATAATCGGAGCCGTCAAAATACATCCACTTATTTCCACTTGGTGACTGAGAGATTACTGAAGGCGTAACCACAAGCTACTGTATGACCGCTTCAGTTACCAAATCTCAAACCACTGAGAAACTGAGAACACTTTGAAAACTCAGCATCTGACTCTGACATTTCATGTTTCCCTTTAATGTGCTACAAACTTTAAGTCACTGGATCATATCTACAGTGTCAAATGTCAGCAAATCACCTTGAACAAGCTACAAAGATTCAAATAACCAGCTCCATAACATTTTCAACCATGTTAATCAGCTAGAAATGTGAATAAGATACAAGCCAGTGCTTTTCAATGTGGTCTTTACAACCACCATGATAGCATGACTTCCATGTCGTACCACTATGATTCTCCTGAAGGCCAGAGCTGACAAAACAAACACATTTCAAGTACTGTGCATGTTAGAAACACCACATGACATGCTTGGTAAGAGACAAGTGTGGTGAGAGGGCATTAACAGTTCTTTGTGATCTGCAGCAATCACAACTAGGCACTTCCAAGTCATACAAACTCATCCTTCAAACAACAGATTAAGACAAATTCAATGACCACGATTACAACTGCACAGATTTACCATCTTATGGATGTTTCAGAGACCTTTATCCTTATGTAGATATGGTAAACCTGTTGAGTGCAGGAGGACATAGATACAATTACTGATACACCCGACTACCCTCAAAGATCTAATGTGTCCGCGACAGATGGACCGCCTCAACTTAAAAGCTTGGGAACTTGAACGAACCACTTTAGCCTCCGAGCAGCTGGCTGCCAGGATGGATGGATCTGGCCGTGCTGACATGAAAAGGAGAAACTAGTCTGTGTTTACAACTTTAAAGGAATCTCTTATCTTCCCCTCTGTCATGCTTTTAAAGACCTGGCTGTTTTGCTTGGTAAAGTTGGCAAGCCGAGACAGTCTGATGCTGATCACACAGCCAAAATGTCGTTTCTTTTGTTTCTCTGTCCCTGCCATCTGTGAGGACAACACCTCATCCCAGGGAAGAATAAAACATCTTGGAGGGGAGAGACAGGTTTCCCATGTGCAACAAGCTTCAACAAAAAGAAAAAAACACAAGCAGTCCTCCATTCCCTCTGTCTCCCTCAACTGTCTCAATCAAAAGAGAAACCGTAAGAACATCAAATGAAACGCCATCGTATGTCAAAAACGCCACAAGAGATCATTTCATCTCCACTGGCGGGAAGGTTTTGTTCTGAAATACCAAGTTACTGGAATTATTCAATTGTAAGGAGACGGTATTATCAGGAAGATATGTTGGTTTGACATGATGTCACTCAAGAAAAACAGGGGATTGCATTCCTGGAAATGTTCAGTGGCCCTCATACATAACGCAACACGGGAGCAGCAGGCAGGTCTGTGTAAGCTGAGCGGAAGTTTCTGTGCCATGTAAAGCACCAATAAACTCTTTATGGCGAACTCATTGAGTACGGGGTGTCTGCTCAGCTCAGCCAGCGCAACAGCTCTGTGCTTATTTTGAGAGTGTTTTGCGCTTCAGAGTCAAAGCCAGAGAAAATTGAGCAAGACATTGTGTAGGTACAAGGAGTCCTTGCACTGCCTTCAACTCACAGAGGCGGGGAAGAGTCAGAGGTGAACATTTAAGAGAAACCACACTAAACGGGGGGGAAATAACCGTTTTACAAGGCTGATAATGGCCGAGAGGAGCCAAGAGTGGCGACAAGCACAAGCTGCAGGCCGGGGCCCGGCGAACAGCAGCTGTCATCTCGCTGGGCGAGGGCGCTGGAGGTGCTCAGGAGATAACAGCGGGCGTAAAAGGATCCTACGTGGACACTGTTGCAGCTCACTTGTTTCTTAACCTCAGAATGGATAACAGATGTGCAGGATTTAGAAGTGGAATTTTCTTTCCTGTATAACAAAGCCCTTGAAGCAGTGCGCTCATGTTGAAGCTGTGTGTGTGTGGTGTGTGTGTGAGAGAGAGTGTGTGTGTCCTATGACTGTGTGAGTGTGTTGCGGGGGAATAGTAGCAGAGGCTAGAGAAGGAGTAATAGGTGGAGGAGGTGGGGAGTGTATTACAGAGCTCCTCACACACACAAACTCCTGTCCCACTTTGATCTCAGAGCTCCTAGGACCTTCTACTGAGGTTCCCCTTTATCAGTGCGCGCGCGCGTGCGTGTGTGTGTGTGTGTCTGGAGCAAAACCTCTTGCCTCCTTCTCACAACTCCACATCTACTGATCGACAAGATGAACCACCAAAATAAACATGGACTTACCCTCTCTATCTACGTCGCCAGCCTGTAAGAGGAAAAGAATAAGAGGAGGAGGAGGGAGAGGAGAGAGGAGAAAGCTGGTTAAAAATGCGGTGCAAAAGCAGGAGGAAATCTAACTGTGAGAGATGTCCAGCGGCGGCCGCAGCAGCGTTTCCTGCAGCCCGAGCCGCTTGTGAAAACAAATTAACAGAAATGCCTCTATTTCACATCTCTTATGTAACAGGCTAAAGTCATGCATGTGCACTGTCAACATGTATTTCACAGAGGAGGCAGTGTGTGCGCCTGCACACGTTACAGGCGGACTCATTGTATCTAGAATATATTTTTAAAAAAAGCGGCAGAAATGCGGCAGCGCAGTAGCGACACTTTGACACTTACCTTGTCAGCTGAAGTCAATACAAATCCTACAAGGAGGAACGCTAGTGACAGGACAGCCATCACGAGTCTTTAAGATTGAGTAGAAAAAAGGGGGGGGAAGTTTGTCCCAAAGTTTAAAACAAAAATTAAATAAAGCAAAAAAAAAATCTCTTTACTCAAACGTGAGCCGGCTCATTCAAAAAGAAAAAGTTGCCAATGTGCGGACTCTGTTTCAAGTTAGTCAAAAAGTTTCATGAAGGCACGAGTGAAGCGAGTTGCGACACTTTTGTCAGTCAGTCGGTGTTTTCTATTTTTTTTCAATGTCTGTTTGACTGAGTTTCAAGAAAGTTTCTGTCTCTCTCTCTTTCGTTTGGGTTGTTGGGTGCAGAGTTAGAAGGACATCCCCTCTGCCGCTGTCCCGACAGAGCTGCAGTGAGAGCCTCCTGCAACCTGGCACTTCTCTCCTCCGTCTAATAAAGTGCAAGGCCGGCCCTGCCTGACGTCAGCCCGGCCCTTCCTGCAGCCTGCTGCTCACACATGCAGGCACAGAGGTGCAGGAGGAGGAAGAGGAGGAGTAACACCCCCAACCACCTCACCCCGGGACGCGGTGACACAGAGGGTGTCAAGAAGAAGTTCACCTACTGTATGCACTGCACACTCTCTATACTCAGCCACTCATCCACCTATCCGTTTCAATTGCTGCACACCTGTGATGACTGCTTACTCTACCTTAAGCGGATTGATTTGCAGAAACTTTTTTTCTCACACCAAATTATGGTGTTGCAGACGTACTTGCCTCTTAAAACCTAATCCTCGGTTTTGTCTCCTCCCAAATGCTGCCTCTGATATAATTTTATAGCACATTATATATAAAATGGAATTTGCTTTGTTCACTGCTTACATTACTTGGAAGTTTGGAGTTATTCCTCATCAAGGGTAATATCTTGGAAGAGTCGATAGCTTGACTGTACATTCTTATGGTTTCTACTCCACTGCACTTCAGGGCCATTGTACCAAATTTCAACATTTTCTCTTTATTGATGACGACATTTGTCCTGGTTCAGAGGAACTGGTAGAATCTACTGGTAGGTCTACATTAGACACATTAGGTAAGGTAATATAAAATTATCTCATTGCAAGACAAACAATATTCTATTCTAGTTTAAAAAAAACAGAAACCACTTTTCTTTTTCTACCAAACACATTAGTCCTTTTCGGATGTAAACTTCATTTTGAGAGGTTTCATTAAAAAAAAAAAGAGTGAAGAAAGATTGGGCAACATTGATTGAAGAAGCCAGAGAAAGAGCAAACATCACTTTTTCACTCCAGAGACAGATGTAATTAAATCAAACAAACTGCACTGACTGGAACTCCTGTCTCTTACGATAATAGCACATAATAACACTAATGGTCTAAAAAAACTCAAATTATTTGAGTATCTGGTGCCAGTATTTCTAAACGTTTTGGTCTGATGTCAACTTGGACCCACTCCAGTGATTCCTTGGAATCTGTTTACTTTTGTATGACTCATATTAATGCTTTGACTCCAAGTTATGGTCCTGACCCGGATGTGGGAAAGTTCCCCAGACAGAAGTAGAAGTGCTGATGAAGAAGTGATAATAAAGCCTACCCTTCCTCATCTGAACACATGGTGGGACACGAGAACAGGGAGAGGCACTCGACCGCTCCAGGCCAGACTGTCACGGAAAAGGAAAACGATTACTGACAATGATAAGTCATCAAATACATGACACCTTGAAACATTCATGAATCTGTCTGGAATCAAGAAGTTCTAAAACCAATAATCAGTTGAATTATTGTCAGTTTTAAAAGACACGTATTGTTCAGTTGGACAGCCTCTTGACAGGTATATTCTCGTTGCCTGCAGCTGCATTTTTCATGTATCTGACAGTGATTCCTAAAATATTCCGACTCCCTCTCTCAGCAGAGCGGAAATCTCCAGAGGGCAAAAGCTGCATATAAAATCAAGTTAGGGGGCGTAGCGATCATTTGCAATATCATGAACTGTAGTCTGTCTCATCACTTGTCTGCACATCATTTACATCTTCCTCTCCCCAGGTGTCCCTTCTTCCATGTCGTGGCACTTTTCTTCGACATTGTTCCAGATCCAGAGGGATGTTGGAATATCATTACAGACACACAGTGCAAGCACTTTCAGCCAGGGCAGGTCTGTGAAACTGTGGGAGGAAATACATTGAAATACATTCATCCTAAAGTCTCAATTGGATGTCCACTTAACAGCCAGGCAAATGGTCAGGCCCACACTTCTGGAATAGCAATGGCATTAATAAATATGTATGATGATGCATAAACATGACATGTCCTATAAAAACACCCCCAACCTGCAAACGAGAATGCAAATGTCATGTACTGGGAGGTATATTTGTCTGTAACAGGTACTCATCTCAAGTGTCCACATCCATTAAACAAACAGGAACATGAGTTTAAGTGCGAGTCCTGGTCTACATGTATATTTTAGTAACTTTACAAGCGTCTTACATCGGAGACGCTGATGACACAGCATCAGGGGCAGTCGAGGTTCAGTATCTTGCCTAAGGATACTTGTATATGTACTGCAGGCTTCAACAGCCTGGGATCAAACCAATGACCTCTAGACCCACGAACGCCTGAACCGCCCCTGAGTCAGAGGGAGACTGTGACTCAGGGGTGGTTCAGGCGGTTCATGGGTTTTAAAATAAGTTCAGGCTTTTAAAGTAAGTCAGTGAAAAAAGGAAAAACAGAGATTGAAATTCGTATGTATGTAATTTAAAACCACTTAATCTACAGGCTGTTGTCCACTGTCTGACACATAACTGCATCTTTAGCTGGTAGACATAAGATGACATTGATAATTAAACTACAGTTAAAATGCTCCTTCAGTGTAGCCAGTGGATTTGGAGTCATAGGGTCAGGTTCATCCCAGGGGCAAAATAAAAATGGAGCTGTAAGATGATGACTCAAAACCATCTTTCACAACACAATTGTGCTTTATTGTCTTTCTTACCTTTCCCACAATCTCTGCTTTGCTGTGGAAAGTGGGATGATTTGACCACCGAGGATGGTGATGACTTATTTCAGTGAAATGACATGGGAAGATGAGATGGGAAAGCTTTACCCTTGGAAACACAGAGTTGGACAACCAATCACTAATATCTCAATATGATGATGTTTGTCTTCATTTTATTGCAGTGTCTTTAAGATATCTATTTGTATCAGTGATGACACATTCAGATGGTGGTCAAAAATGTTGCCTCACAGCAAAGAAGATCCTGGGTTTGACCACAGAGGTTATATATTGAAGGACTTTGGTTTTAGTCCCGACTGGACTGAGGGCCTAGACTTTCACGTTCTCTTGTCTGCCTGGATTTTCTCCAGATACTCCAGTCTCCTCCTGCAGTCCAAAAACATTCATGTTGAGGTGGACTGTAGGGTCTATGTTAGTACATTTAACACCTGCTGCACCTGCTCCTGTAGACCCAATGTCCTCACAGACAGACACTATTCATGGACTTCAGTCATGTGACTGTTCTGTCATGGCCGCCATCTTTAGGATCGACACTGTTGTGCATTGGGGACAATCAATCATCTCTGCCTATAAGAAGACCTGTTTTAAAATAGTACACCATTTCAAGAGAATGATAGAAAACAGTTTTAGTATGTATTAGCTGGTCAGAAGAGTCTGCCAGACGGGTGTCTGATGGTAAACAGCCGACCAGTGGACTGATCCAGAGCGTGCCGTGGTGGAGGAATACTGGGTGACTCGGTTAGTTCCTGATAAAATAACTGCTTTACCCACCAGCTTACTATATGTATGGAGCTATCAAGTCTCTGAGATGTTGAACTTTGTTCCTCCCTCTGGATTTTTAACTTGCAGGGATGTTTGATGTTTGATGTAAATCTGAACTTGTTAGTAGCTCCAGGGCATTACCATGAAATGTTGGCGCAACGTTACTTCCCAGCTGTTTGACCTTCCACCGCCCAATAAAAAAGTATAAAAAAGAGAGAAAAAAACTAAGTTGCGAGAGAGGTATTGTTAGAATTTGGGGACTTTGTGTTTTTTGGGCAAAGATCACCAGTTGTCCAAAGGTTAGAGGTATCATACGCTCAAAGGCTCCAGAATTAATGTGGAAAATTGAAAAGGAGATCGAGTGGCAAGTACACACACTCTGTTATATTTACTGCAGTTATCGATCTGTCCAGTTTGTGGTGTGTTTATGTTTTGTTTTGTCAAGACTTTCAACAGAGGCTCTGTCACATGACTGCTCCCAGCATTATAAGCACAGGCTGAAACTATCACAGAGACAACACAATGCGATTCCCAACAAGCAGAGGAGGAATAACACGCCCACACATAAAATCATTGGTCGCTCTTCAGACAACCATGTGTGTCATACGTGTCTCCCCAAACAAGTGAATGTTTCAGTTCACCAGTACTCACTGTTGAAACACATTGTGGTAAGTAAGTGCTTTTGGCTTTCTCTTTGTAGGCTGACGTTAACCCTGTTGTGATTTTACCAATAACTGTAAAATGCATTGCTTCTGGGAAATGTACTGACACACTGCAGCCTCAGATGACAAAATACACACACACAGCCACACACACACACAGATTTATGCACTGTTATGGTTGATCCCATTTTGTTGTTAGTGAACATGCAAATACATGCTGTCTACGAAGGCTGACGTTAGCCCTGTTGTGACTGTCGTAACCCACTGTAAAATACATTATTCCTGGGAATTGTATTGACATGCTGCAGCATCAGATGGCAAGATAACACCCACACTGTTTATAGATTATATAAACTTACTCACAGACTTCTCTTTCTCTCTTCTTATTCTTTGTGACCTCTACCCATTGAGTCTGTTGTTTTGCTGTGAAGTTATTGTGACTGAATTTAATTCATGTGACTTTGTAAAGGAAACATGTTTCAGTTCTGTCTCTGAATTTGTTAATTGCTGTTTTATATTTCTGTGTATTTAGTGTGTTATTTAACATCATGATCAACAAACAATATGACTCAACAGTTACTGAGTACTTGAGTTTTTGTTTTTTTATTCGACTGAGTCAAATAATCTAAAGTAACAATACAGCAGATAGGTTGTACAGGTTGTATAAAACAAACAAACAAGCAAAAAATTGTATAAAACAAAAGTGCAAAGGTGCTCAATGAGTGTAGAGTGTAGAACAAAAAGTCTTATTTAAAGTCAGTGGGAAATGACAGGCAGCTTGACCGGTCTATGGTCAGGACTTGGCATGCTGTGTGAGATGGCTCTAGAGAGAAAGAATCTTGTCAGATTGTGTGACAAGTGACACACAGCCCTGTGAAAGAGGAAAAAACATGAAAGCCTCACCAGCGACTGATGACTGAGCTGGTGTCACTTAGTCAAGGTCATAGAAAGATCATGGTTTGGTTTGATACAAAAAGACAAGACAAGTGACCTGAGGCAGAAAATGTAACAAAGTCAATCTCTCTGTCCTCACACAAAGCACTTACTTTTGTTGCCTCGATTTAAACTTAAGAGGATACTCACAATACAAACCCAGACTGAACTCCCTGAGTCTCCGTACTGTACATACAGCAAATTCAGCACTCATACAAACATCGTTAGACATAAATTACACTTGATAGCTCAATGCAATTAGGGAAACAATTAAGTTTTATAACAGTCCCAATCTCTCGGGGAGCAGGGATGAAATTGTGGGTCTAATGACAGAGGGTATTGTGTGCTCTACAAATTGTAAAACCGTCTCTGAAGCAAATCTGTAATTTCAAGCTTGGTAAGCAAAGTTAACTTGCCTTTGCAGATGTGGACCCTTTGTGAATCTTCGATCCCATAAAAGTTATCAGCTAAATGAGGCAATTTCAGTTTCTAAACAAAATCAATATATATTTATAGTGAGCTTTTCAAGATATGGGCTCATGGCTCCCCTCATGGCTCAAGCATAAGTCTCACACCTTATGGAGGACCAGGCCCAGCCTAAATATTTGATCAGTAAGCAATATAAGGGCTCTTCTTAGCTTAAAACACACAACGCTGAGACAGCTTCAACAGGTTAATGTTCTGTGTCACTTATCCCCCCTCACACAAGTTTCCTTATGTGAACTGTGACCTGACTTAGATCTGACTCTTAATGACTTGTGATTTGGGGCCTATTTGCAAATGGTATTACAACATCATTCAGCCAGCAGTCAAGGTGAACATTCAAACACTAGCAGGTACCATTAAAGGACTAATGCCCAGCAACCAGCACCCAAAGCTGAGGAAGCAGTGGTAAATTAAAACACATTAGGAGCAATACAGTGGATGACTGGTTAGCGCTAGAATCCAGGCTCAATTCTCAGGTTCAACCAAGACAAATGCTCTCAGCCCATTTTTTCTGGGCCAGGACTTCTAGTCCTTTTGCCAGATCCAAATTAAGCCAAAACCCAGAACCAGCATTAGAACTGCTTTGGTGGAAAAGGGACCTCTGTAGGGGTTTGAAAAATCTCTTCTGGGGCTTGGGTTTTTGGGTTATTCTTGATTAGATTGGAGACTCCAAATTGCCCTAAAGAATAAATGTCAGAGTAAATGGTGCACTGGGACAGGCACCAGCAGAACCCGCAACACCACTGGGTACAAAGCGAGAAAATTAATGGATAGACAGCTATAGAATAGCATCTTGGACATGTTTATTTAAGGCTGGAAGGAGAATGCACTGAAAGTAATCAAGCCTGTAATGTTACATTATGTGATGTAATGACAGCAGGCATGTCTTGCCAACCTCTTCATGCCACACAAAACACTCAGCGCTTCAAGTGCTGGGTATAATCTGTCTGAACATCAGACAGAAATAGGAAATAAATTCCAGACTGTTTGGGTGAGAGAGGCAGCTCATGTTTACATCATGAGTTTGATTATATCCAGTCCATTTTGCTGTCACACTTGCAAAGATGTGTGCTCACATTCAAGAATTAATCCAAAAAGGACAAAAATCATAGACAGATTGTTTGAATTCCTATGTAGTGAAGTGGGCCTTTTTTTGTATGTGTGCTTTCTTTGCAACATCTTTGTACACAGACTCTATCGGAAAAGGTAAATCCACAATCCCAGGTCTGAGCCCAGACGTCTAGACATATACACTGGATGCTCATTGTTGTTGTTGACAGGGCTGATATTCACCTGCTCGCACCAAACAAACCAAAAGCAGGAGATGGCTTCCAGGTCTCCTACTGAGAGAATGAACTGTCAGACCGACGGGTCCCGGACACGGCTGTTTGAGTCTGCGCTCCGGCTGCACTGCACATGGAAGACACATGATCGTATATCACCACTTTTATTGGGCACAACCGAAGGGCCGTAAGAGGTCTGTGTCAAGACATTCTGTTCATTTTCCTCACTCTGGCAGCCTCTCTTTCCATTCCTCTCCCCCTGTCTGCCTCTCTCCTGTCTATACTGCAGTGGCACGCTGTGGCTTTCTCGCTCTGCTTCGGGATTCATTAGACGGTTTCTGGGAAAGACGGAGCATGTCATTATATTATGTTGTGGCTTCTTCCCACCTTGTCTCTTTGACTGCTTATTTGGCCTTCCATTTTCTGTTTATTATTCTGCCTTTCCTTTTATTATACAGTATCGTGGGACACATTCCTATGTCTTGGGCATGTTGTTTGGACATGAAATGAATGCCATATGATGACGTGCTTGTGCTTATAGTCTTACTGAAGGGAATAAAAAACTAATGATAGTTGCAACATAAAAGAAAGAGGGTACATCACAACAAAATCAGCTTTGCAGATTCCAACTCCTGGCTCAGCTGGACTGCAGGTGAGCCACCTGCTGATAAGGAAACCAAATTAACTGGCACATCTGCACACCTCATGGCTTCGCCACCAATGGAGAGGCTGAGATGGAGCTGACAGCTGAAGGTGTGAGAGGAAAAAGTAGGTGACAGGCTCGAGAGGAGACAAGACAGGGGTGAAATTCATGAGTGGCCGGGAGGTCTCGACATGAGGGAAAGGGATTAAGGAAGAGAAGAGAACCCAAGAAATGAGGGCAGCTGGGAGAAAAAGGAGTGATTTTTTTTCTTTTTTTTTTTTTCAAAGTCAAGGTTTCCCAGTTTGTTAGTTTATCAACATCCTGTTCATCCTTGACCCGCCACAGAGACTCAGACCCTCTGACTTCCTTCATCTGGCCTCATGGCCCAACATCTGGTCTTCTTCACAACTGCAGATCCAGACAAATAAGTTGCTGTTACAATTGGCAGTGAATCACGAGGCAAATTGAAAGCAGGCCTCTGCGGCAAAATTGGATTTCTATGCAGATAGTGCGATAAAACGTAGTACTCATAGGGTTACGCAGAGAGATCTCATTGTTTCTGTTTCATGTAGGTTTTTGGGAACTGAAGACGTTGCTCAACAGAGCAGATGTTTTCTGTATATACAAGTGTGGTAACAAGTCCTCTTTCTCTTGTTGCCAATCACTCAAGCAAGAAATACTCTTGAGTAATTTCTCTGAGTGGGACAAATATAATTACCCCTGATCTGTTTCACTGTAAAAACCCTCAAAAGTTTGCTGTGTCATAGCCTTTTATATGCGCCTAAACAAACAGCAGGACCTCCTCTATTTCCTGTTTTTCATGCTGTGCCTATAAAACTCTCTTCCTACTCCCATTAACTATATTTGTCACTTATACTTAGTGGTGGGAAGAGAATATGTGAGTACAAGTGCCATCATTTTGCTAATTTAGTTCCCCACTTGGAAAAATGATAAGAAGCATAAAAATGTGTCTTAGACACAGACAAAATGTAAATGAAGCATGTGATTTAAATGTCTGATGAAGAGAAAGAAAAATAAACGATTGTGAAGAGACGGATCTGATCTGTGCAGAATCAAATGGATGTTAGCCATCCTTAAATCAATATATCATACAAACAACTCTGGGGAGAAAGATGAGGAGAAAGGAATGAAATATGGAGAAAAGAAAATGTAAAAGTTTCAAAACAATGACTGATATCATGCAATGAAAATTGCTTTTGGGAGAGGCTTAGTTTTCGTTTGTTGTGAAAAGCCAAATGCAATCAAATTTTGTCTTCACAAGTAATAGCTGGTCTAACAAAACAAAATTCATCTGGACAACCCCTCTCTCAAAAGAATATAAAAGGTTGTCATCAGATTCTTTCAGTTTCTGACCGTTGCTCCGCCAGTTATTTACAAAAAGCAGAAAAGAGCAGAAAAACAAAAATTATCCTGCTGCTGAGAACCCATTGTTACAGAAGTCTTAAATCACAGCCTGTGCGTGTGTCTGGTTTGGGCAACTGGTACTCAGTCAAAAAAAATTAATACGTAGCTCGTACATGCCAGTCTGATTTGTATAATCTGGCCAAGTGAGAGTAATCTCCATGACACGAAAGGGCCATCAGCAAGGGGAACGGGTAACCTAATTACAAGACGTAGGTATGCAGCTTTGAAAGTTGGTTTCTCTAAAACGACAACTATCACTGCGTTCGAACAAAGCTGACCCCCACTTGCATTATAAAAGGGGGCAAGCCGAGCCATTTCAGAGAAGGCATCTGGATTGTTTTCTTTTCTCTCTTTCACGCTTTGTCCCGAGACACAAAAACGCCCCGACACAATGACTTGTGACGTCTAACAGCGAAGTTATGCCAGAGCCACAATGTGCATCTAGGTGGTGAGGCGAGCAGATGCCCCCATGGGGTCAGCGCTGGGTTTTGCCCCCCCTCCCCAATCCCACCCCTGGTGTCACTACAACAGAGGGAAGGTAGGGCAATAAAATTCCTCTGTGCTAAAGGAGACATTCCAGCAGAGGGGAGGGGAGCTCTGGGATTTGACATAATTTAAAACATGGTTGTCATATTCTGAATGGGAGCCCCCGCTCCCTCCTCCTGGTTTTTTTTTTTCCCCTCTTCAGGTTTGTTCTCTGCGGCTCTTATGTAAGCATGAGCGCTTCTAAATGGGTTTGTTTGACAACAGGAGAAAATATAATTAAATTGAGGGCGGAAAGGCAACTGTAATGTGTCACAATATGCATATGTGAAAGGAGGGGAAGTGGTTAGTCACAAGATAAAGGACAGGATAAAAAGCAACGATAAAAGCACAGAATTTATTCTAGAAAGCCAGGCCCAAGATTAAGACAAGGCAGCGTTTTTATTGTCTAACTCTGGCATGGAAGCGAGAACCATGAAATTTTTCTATATGCTTCCTGTTCGATATATGCTATTTTTCTTTTCCAGGGAGTCAGGTTGTGTCTGATGCATGAAAGATATAGAAAATCGTTACCAGTCTTTGATGTACGTTAGCTTCCGCTCGAGTGCTGCCGATCATTCCGGGTTTAAGGAGAGCAATATTTGAAAGGTCAGTGTTGGAGAGACTCTTGGAAAAAAACACAAATTACTGACGCTTTTGAAGCTTTGAATGCTTTCACCATGGCTACTTCATGCGTTGTGATGTAACTGTGTTGCGTGTTTATCTGCTGGTGTCAGTGGAAAGATGAGCTGTTTGACTTCATGGTGGAGGGAAAAAGCGTTGGCACAATCAAATGCACGGAAACAATGTGATAATAACAGAAATATGCAGATGACTGTGCACCACAAACAGGAACAGACCCTGAGATGTTCAAAAGCATTAGAGCAGCTACTGTAAAATGGATCTTGTAAAAGATCTTTGGTCTCTCTTGTTCTTCTCAAAATGAAAAAATGAACTTCAGCTCCTGAGCCAACATAAGTCTCAAAAGTGCTAAGGAAAAGAAATAAGGAAAAAAAAAAAAACTCGAGCTATTGGAAAAGATCTTGAGCTCTGGAGTAGTTGGTAAGACTGTCAAAAAGTTATTTCTCACATTGTTCTTTAGCCAAGAAAAACATCAGTCATCACTCGAGCATGCAACCAAACAACAAAGGCTGAGCCACAGCGTTTTTAATGAGCGTCCTTGAAGAAATAAAGCTTCAGTTTTAAAAAGTAAAACCATACATCTGACACATCATTTACTGACACATCATGGCTACTCAATTGTTGTACAGTAGAAGACAGAGATCCAACTTCATCAACAACTGCATGTACTCATTTTACATGTCATCTGTAGCAACACAGTTGAAAACCTTGCCAAAATAAGTGGTGTGTTACACAGAGAAAATGTTGCGATTCCTTCTCCTTCAGACCTGAATACACCCATCTTTTTCTTGTCTCATTTGTGTATTTCAGAGATACCCAAAAAAAATGCTTTCTGCTCTGCTGCCGACTTGGACAAAGTAATTAGTGTGCTTGTCTTCGAACAGCACAAAGTAAAAGTAAAAAAAGTTTTCTTCTGTGAACTCAGTTCACTGGTACTTGTGAAATATCTGCTCCAAATCACAAAATCTAAAGGGAAAATGTATTAATTCCAATTATCTTCAGTTTATCATTTTAAATTTTCCTTTTTTCTTGGTTATGCACTTTTAAAACAGCATCCTTTTCTCGCTAAAAACCCGTTTTTACCGAGTGAGGACCACAGCAGGTGTAGTTTCTCACTATTTTGCTGTTTTTTTTCCCATTAAATGAAGAAATGAGTGAATCTCTAGGCACGCGAGAATGCGACCCACTGGTGTCCTGCATTCCATGATTCCCAACCATCCCTCGGCTGTTTCTACGGAAACTGAAGCGGCGGAGCCTCTGACAGTCTGTGAATTTCAACGACTCTCACCAACAGAGGATTCGATGCAACCTTGGCAGAGCAGAGGCTGCAGTCCCCCACAAAGACTTGCTGACCGGGAACATCCCCGTGTGCTTCTGAATATAGCTCAGACGCAGCACAGAGATTCACTTTGTTACACGCCAGATGCTGAACATTGCTCGAGGAGTTCAGAGAAATTGTACAAGGAAGCAACAGGGTTTCCTCAGAGGAAGCTTCCTTTCCATTAATATCGGCAAGATCAAAGCGCCTCTAAAAACAGATTATGACATCAGGAGCTGGTGTGAGGCCAGTGGGGCCGGCAGAAGCTTAGCTGCTGTTGTAATGCCTGTCAAGCTTTCTGAGCCAGCACCTAACGGATGCATGTGCAGGTTAGGAGGGAACAGGCATAACTGTTTTGGATGGTTTTAACAACCAAATTCAAGCATTTTCTTAGTCTTTGACCATAGTTTCATTGCTGCAATTCCAACTATCCATCCAAGCCTGAACTTAACAACCAGCTCTGCTCCCAGTAGGCCACATTCATCCATCAATTCATTCATTCATTCAACCAATGGTGTTGTTGCTATCTGTGATTATTACATATATTACTTTTTTTTAGCTCTACTGCACTATTGCTGTTTCATTTAAAATCCCCCCCATTATGGGACAAGTAAAGGCCAGCTCTGTTCTATTCTATTACATACTTTGTACCTTAACAGTGTCACAGACTACCAGAGTCTTATACATACATGCAGGGCAATTTACCTTGGATACACACACATAAACACCATTGACACACACACACACACACACACTCACAATCTTCAATTGACCTAAGCATGGATTTTTTGGACTGTGGGAGGAAACTGGAGAACCCAGAGACAACCTACACTCACACCTAGACAACATTGAAAACACACAGAGAGGTCCATAGTCTAATATGGGGTCAAGCCGGAGACCTTCATAATGTGAGGTGATAGTGCTGGCAAGTCACACACCATGTCATGTAAATCCAACTACTGCCTGATTTTATCTGCACTGACTCACATCATATTTAGTTATAATATGAATTAACTGGCTACATATCTGCTAACTTGGCAAGTAGGCTGTGGACACTGTTGCTTTGTCTGTTTTTCTGTGAATGTAAGATCAGACCACTGAGGCATACAGTACATTCTGATAAAATGATTGGATGACTGGAAAATTGATTGAATTGACCTGGGGAACTCCAGATTAAATTTCAGTACATACCTTATCAACCAAAGGTCAGAAACAGCAGGGGTATAGGCTGGAAACTGGTCAATGATTGAGGTTACAAACAGGCTTTAAATCTGATTCAAATGAGGTGTTTACTGTGCCATTACAGCTATAACTGGACAGTCACTGCTACCTTTTGATTCTGCACCATGTCCTCTATGTATAATGAAAAAATTGGCTTCTGGGAAATTCAGTGAATAGTGCCCTGGTAACTTTGTTTCAGACTACCGGACCACCTTTGAGACCATCACATTTTATTAAACAGACAGAAAAGTCAGCAGCAGAAAGGTCAGACTTTCTGCTACTGTTTTTAATCACTATGTGTAAAAAAATGTTGATGTGAATTTTGACTCTGAGCTCAGTTTTATTCCACACATTATTCCACACGAGGAGCAGAGGATGGGAGCCCATTACACCAGTTCTGAAATCACTGCATTGGCTCCTACATTGGTGGTTCAGGATTGATTTTAAGGTTCTAAATTAGTTTTTAGATGTCTTAGCATTCATGGGACTTCTTATTTATCTGATCTACTTTTACTTTATCAACCGTCAGAGAGCCAGAGGTCCTCCGGCACTGGCCTTTTAAGGATACCAACAGTAAGATCTAAAACAGACAGCGAGGCAGCCTTCATTTATTATGACCCCTGATTGTGGAACTTTCTCTCTGTTGGTTTTAGCTTCTGTGTGGCACTCTGTGTTGCTCAATGTATGAAAAGTGCCATATAAATATTGATGATTGATTGATTCATTGAAGACACTGACTTGTATAGCATGGCTATAATATCCCATTCATTTCATATGGGACATTTTTCCCTAATCATGTCATGGAACAATATGTAGTCTTGAGAGAAAAGTAGTAGCATACTGAGTAGGATCACCCCACTTGTTCTGATATAAAATATGTCTGTGCGCGCTTGACATTTGTATTGCTGTTTATGGTCAACAAAGTAATGGAAGAGGAAGGAGAAGAGGA
Source organism: Karalla daura (assembly GCA_029224185.1). Lineage (NCBI taxonomy): Eukaryota > Metazoa > Chordata > Actinopteri > Chaetodontiformes > Leiognathidae > Karalla > Karalla daura. The sequence goes on from CM055192.1 coordinate 21,527,953, forward strand.
AAATGAAGTACCCTAAGGAGTTATAAGAGTTATCACTAATAACTGGTTTATTATTACATTACAATGCAATAGACTCAATGTTCTGTCCTGTTCTGTCCTCGGGAAAGAATCAAAGACAAATCATAGCAACTTTCTGTAATAGTGCCAATTAACCTCCACAAAGTTCGGCCAAAGTTTAGAAAAGAAAATACTGTCATTCTGGGTTCTTCAGATCATCCTGGAGCTGTTTCTCCAGCACACATTATTTACTTTAATCGTATACAGCTGGTAGCATTCACTCTTTTCCTTTGTGTGCTGCATTGTTTGACAGCATGGTCCATCAACAACACACACACACACACACAATGTGCTTTTTGTTAAGGATACAGACTTTAGTTTGTGAACACTTAATTCCAGTGTGTGCATCTTCAAAAGAAACATTTTCACATCAGAATTCAGTTTGCTCAGAGTTTTTGGTTTTCTTTTTCTGAGATGCTGGGGAGTTTCTCTTTCAGGCTTTTAATGTAGTACAACATAAAAGTTGGTCCGAGGTGCCCTTTTCAGGCACGGGCAGAAGAAATTTTACATGTTTTGTAAGCTAAATGCAGCACATAACCCTCCAAAGAGACTTCCTTAACTTTAATCAATAAATCAATGTATGATGTCACAGGGGTTAATGAGACCATTAAAATGTAAACGGGCATCAGCAACTAGACGAGTACTCATTATCTGAAGTTATTTTCTGAGTGTGTTTTTATGTGAAATTTGCAACGTTTTTTTGGAGTGCTCTCTTGATATTTACTCTCTCTCTCTCTCTCTCTCTCTCTCTCTCTCTATATATATATATATATATACATACATACATATATATATATATATATATATATATATATATATATATATATATATATATATATATATAAATACACGGGTGGCCAAAGTCTTATTTAACAGAGTGAGAGACAGACAGAGAGAGACAGCTCCTAATGTTCACTCTCGGTTATGTTTTAATGTATTTGTTTTATTGTGTTTAGTTAATGCTTATAAGATTATGAGAACAATAAGTGCATTTTTGTGCAGGACCTCAAACATGTTCACAGCTTACAACAGACAATAGAAACATCCAGTTCTGTCTTTGAAAACAACTGGCAGTCTACTGTTTTGTTTTTTGTTTTGTTTTTTTCAGAATGTGTGAAGTTTTTATTTTGCATAATCCTCTCATAAAATGTGATATGGATTTATTTTTAGCCTTAACCTGCCATTATTAATGTTTGCATTGCTCAGAAGCAGCAGCTTTTCACCCAGCGGCAGGATTGCATCACAGACTTGTGTGAGGCATCCACTTGTCTTTACAAGATCCAGTAAAAGCAGCTCGGAGAGAAAAGCTGCTGTCATGATCTGTGTAATATTTAGGGCCAGTTTCACAGACAGAATTGGAGCCTAGTCTCAGACTAAAAGGCCTGTCTAAATATCTTCGATCACAGTTTCTGAAATGTATTATTAGCCTGCTCTACGTTGAACTATGATTGCAAGAAGGAGGATCTTAGCTACTCCAGGACAAACTGAATCTTAAATTAATCCTTCAAAGAGGCAGGTTTTAGCTGCATCTGTGAATGATGACTAATATCTACTACAGGTGTCTTTGATGACAGAACTTTGAGACATGTATAAGGAAAATGCATGTGATCTTATATCCTTGAGCCAAAACTTTTCTCATTGTCTCAAAGAAGAAGGCCTTTACTAAACTGTTACAAAGTATCTACCACTTTGGCATTAGAAATATGTATTTCTGCTCGATGCTCCTCTCCCCAGCTCCCTCCGTGCGGATCCCAAGGTGTTCCTTAGTCTGTTGATATATAATAATAAAAAATGTCTCCAGCATGACCTGGGTCTGCTCCTGGATCTCCTCCCAGATGGACCGATGCCCTTAACACCGGTCCAGGGAAGGAGGCATCCAGGAAATATCATAGCCTGAACCACCCACAGCCGTCTTCACTCTGTTGGTTAATTCATGGTTCTCTAGTTCAGAATCCACTCAGAAACTGAAGTCTGATCCCAACATCTGCTGACTTGTTTGCCAAAACAAAACAAAACAAAAAAGCAGAAAAAAAATACAACGGCACCAAACACTCTGGCCACTTCATAAATGCACCACCTCACTCTCTGGTTCACTGGAAAGTCTGATTTGCTTTCACACCTTGCAGAAGTCCTGATACAGAGCTGGCTCTGTTGTGAAAACACCCTATATTTCAGATCAAGTATTTGAGAAACAAACACCTATCTATTGCCAAACACCAGAAAGCCAACTTAAGGCTGCATTAAAAATCCCTTTAAAGACTCTGCAAAATATAAACGTAAGTGCCTTGGAGGAAACTAGTCAATCTGAAACTAAAAAAATGCTTAATTTATGAAACATTTGTATGAGGAAAAAAAATCAATGTTGGCCATTTTTGCACCTGTCAACCCATTTCAGATTCATTTCATTTGCACACAAACTCTTGTCAGGAACAATTTCCTCTTGGATTTTGGGCTGTGGACACAGGCAATAAAGAGGGACATACCTCCTGCTGCCAATCAGTGGCTTTTATTTGTTTTCCGCGGAGCTCAGTCATCTCTTACTTCCTCTGCTGTGTCACACAAACCTCAGACACAATGGTGAATAATGAGAGTGGAGTGGTGCTCTGCCTCCCCCAGTCTGCCTCTGTTTTCATGGGTCTAACTTCAACATTAAGAGCCCCAGCGGAAACAGCTATAAACCTGTACCAAACTGTGAAGGAGGCGAATTAGTGGACCCCATACCGAGTCAGAACTAGGTCATGTTGCCACGTCTGATTGTTTTACACATGTAAACAAATGAAAAAAAGAAGAAAAATATTGTCATCCAAGCATCACTCAACTCCTTACACTTCTGAATTAGGGATTTCTCTCTGCTACTGTTCAACTCGTCCACACATGAAGTCAGCACATGTGGACTGGGAGGGGAAAACAAGGATCTTCTAAAGAGTTTCTTCTTCTCCTTTTAGTTATAGATTTGTACAGTAGTTATTGTATATTAAACATTGGTTTTCTCTTTGTATTACGTCCCAGAATAAGTTTTTTTTGCTAAATGTAAATTTGAAAGTTTTGATCCAACATGCAAAACAGATTTATCACAATATTTCCTGTTATTTAACAAGTTGCTCATGCTCTTTGGATTAATTATCTATCTTTCCATCAAATCCAATTACAGTTGTTGGAATGCTTTTTGGGGACTCTTTTTGCTGACTTGCACTGCAAATCATAGCCTTGAGGGACAGAAATAAAAGATGGAGACATACTGCAGAGAGAGGTGGTTTGGAGACAGCAGTGCAGATATTAATTGCAATAAAATAAAGTCCTTGACATCACAGGGATGTGGAGGACATGACTCATCCACTTCCTGCTTCACTTCAGCTTTTCATGTCCTTAATATCTTTGTGCCTTGACTTAGTCTCTGCTACTTGCTTTTCCCCATCTCTGCTCTGTCAGTGCGACTGTCCAAGCAAGTAACCTTTGAGAAACAACCACCTCAAGCAGGCCTGCCCGAAAAGTCCTATTTATTAAATGCAAGGGACATTTTTACATATAACCAGCTGTGGGCTGTGTCTTCAGAGCAATGTTTATGCATAAGTTTATACTGTTTAAGACACAAAGTCCATTTTTGCTCATTAATTTGAAGAATTCAAATGCAAAACCATGGCTCTGGTCAAGAATGGCTAAAATAAGTAAAGGTCAGATACACGTACTATGTAGCCACAAATGGCAGGGAACACAGGCTACCAGTGGGGAGGAAAAGGGCAGGAGAAATTGAACACAATCCTCAGTTCTTATACCCCGAGTTCATTCTTAAATTCATCTCCATGTAGTGTAAGGTTTTAGCTTTTTGGGACCGAAAAATTCGGAGAACTAAAAACCAAACAAAAGATCCTAATACAAAAAAGAGGGGTAATGCAAACAGATAGTGAGGTTTAACTACGCTGGTAAATAGTGCAAGATAAAAAAAAATGAGTCAAAAAAGAATATCAACAGACATTAAGATGGACGTATAGAACTCAGGCATGGGCACAGAGAACGAGCAGTACAAAGAAAAACACCCACAGAGGATCCTAATAAATGAACAGACACAAACACAACTTATTGTAGTTTCAGGCTCTAAACCTCTTGATTGAACTCTGTGTTAATCAAGTCTAAACTCTAAAGCTATCTGCTATGTGATCGAGCTATCTGATGGGAAACAAAGAAAAGAAAGAAACACTTCATCACCCACCTCTCAGTGGACCAATTATCCGTCTGGTTGACGTTTATAGATGACGTCTGCAGGTCAATTTGATCTCGGGCTCTACTGACTGTAAACGAGGTTCCTACCACAATTGACTGTTTGGAAAAGGACATCTACCTCCTAATGAAGAAAAAGTTTAAAAAGCAGATTTGACAAGGTCGGGAACATGATTTTCTCAAGTGAACTGTCTGAATTATTGTGTGCAATCATCATAAAAGTGATCAAATCTGGGATTTTCTAGCAGGCAAACTCAGCTTAAACGTACCTTTGTATCGCTTGTTGTGTTTTTGTTTTTCACCCATTTTATAAAACTCAATATTCATATATAAACGAGAATGAGATGATGCTTCTGACTTTATCTTTATTCACCACAGTCAAGGTTAAAGTTGATTTTTATTCTAGGTCCCCTTGAAAAAAGTGCTGCTTGAAAAAGAGGACAGACTTTTATCATTTGTATTTTCAGACAGTCAGTGCATTAATAGAAGAAGCTTTTAGGACTGGGCTTGACTGACTAATCTGTCTCTTGCTCGTTAAGTACACAATCTCTCTGTTAGAGCCTGACAGCTATTACCCTGGCTAGATGGATGTGGATGCACCAGCACAAGCAGCTGTTGTGAAAATCACCTGGAAGCGTTAACAGCTACACAGCTGGTAAAAACAAGGTAATGGGATTCAACTATTTTGTGTAAACGTGTAAAAATAAGTGATTAACTGCATCCGCAATTCTCTGCGGCTAAATTCTCACACTCTCTCCAATTTCTTAAGTGTTTGTACAGGCAAGAGGGGAAATGCATGTGTGTGTGTGTGTGTGTGTGCGTTTGAGTGTGTGTGTATGAGTGTGTGTGTGAGGATGAAGAAACAAATCCCATGTGGAGTTGCACACATGGTGCCAATAATAACAGTTCCACTAACAGGGGATTATGAATTAGGATTTGTGAAGCTCCACAGAAGATCCCAGGGTCACACTGGTGCTGCAGCGTCTCAAACACAGCTCAGCTCAGCCTGGACGCCGTCTCTCCACTGCCCGCAACCATTTGTGCTGATGTTGGCACGGGGCAGTTGTCGCCCAAACCAGCTTCACAGGAAAGTCTAATATTTGAACTTTTCACTCCAGTACTCCAGCGGAGTGTGAACTGGCTCAGAGTGCGTCTGACGACCAGACAGAAGAAACACAGAGAGCAGACTGTGAGCGTTCCACTAATGCTTTCTCTGCTGCTGTGGAGGGCTTTATAAGCACTAAAACAAGTGTTGCAAAATAATACAGTGTTTTCCTTTTTGTTTTGTTTTGTTTTTTTTCTCAACAGTGCTGCTGGCTACACTGGAAAAATCTCCCCATGAAGTATTTCATGAGCTGCTTTGGGTGACAGGTCACAAGACGTGGTTGACAGCATGAAGAAAGCTTTCATGCTGGGAGTATATGCTAAAAAAATCATCCATGCATTTCAATAATCTGCTTCATACCTTCTGGGGTTCTGCAGGAGCTAATCCCAGTGTACGTACAGTAAAGCAAAGGCAGGGAATAAACGCACGCCATTCCCTGTCACACTCGCACCTAGAGGCAATTCGGAGTCTCCTATCAACCTAAACATGTGTTGGAAAACCAGAGTACATCGAAAAATCCCAGGACATTGGGAGAACACATATACTCCTTCAGTACGAACAACTAAGACACCATCAGTGCTCATGTTAGAATGGATGGCAAGTACATGTATAGAAAGGCACAATATACAGCATAAAATATAAAATACATTTTGATTGAACCAATTATCTCTGGAAAATTATCTGGTTGTTCACTTGCAGAATGTCATTGGTCAGGGGTATCCAGTACATGAAACATTGTTACTGACTACGCTGCTATCTTGCAGAGATACTGACTGTAAGCATCCTTCCCTGTTTGCATCATCCATAGTGAAAACCCTGCAGATTGGATGTTTTGGTCTTTGGGCCATAGATTTGCAATATTTGTAACATTACACACTCTAAAAATGAAGTCTAATTGTTAACTAATCTCGTCAGTATTTGAACAGAAAATATTTAGGTGTCATAAAAAGGTGTTTTTCAGTTTGTGTTGATTTTATGTGTCCTTAATGGTACAATATACCTCACAACTACTTCTCGGTTGTACTCGCCCCAGAGCAGGCTTTAGTGGCATCTAGTGGTGAGGTTGCAGATTGCAACACCTTTCCACTAGACTTGTGCAAAACTTATAAAAACATGAAGTCAACAGATGATGTGACATGGTAAAGTCCTGTGATGAGGCTCCACTGTGTAGATAGCGCACTCATTAAAATGCAGTTTTGATTCCATTGGGGTTGTATTCATCATTTTGCATTTCATCTCTGCAAATAGATTTCCTGTAATCATGCAAATTGCCAATTTCAGTGTAATTTGAGAATTATAGAAAATGCATTTACCAATCATCAAAAGAAAAAGATCGGTTTAATTGAATTTCCTATTTGTATCTGATCTCCTGCTAATTTCAGTCATTTGACTGCAGGAGCTGAACCTGAATCTCCTCAGCGGAGAGAAACGAATGAACGATGAATTGTCAGCAAATTTGTCCGTAGCAAAGTAACATTGTGATTTACATGCTTCGTGTCATTATTGAAAAATGATTTTAATGTCAAGAGGATTTTTCTTGAGGGAGCAGTTGCACAACAGCTCCTTTTGTCGTTTCAGACTAATCTCCGCTCAGAGCTGCTCTCCACTGACAATCCATCATCACACAACCGTTAGAGTGATCTCTCCTCCAGAACTGAACGCAAAAGGGAAGAGGAAACTGAAAGGAAACTTTCAGCGTTGTGCGGTTTTGGAAATGAAAACCAACCAGATTCTGGATGAAGCCTGATAATCAAAAGGAAATTCTTCCTTGGCTGCATAGTAACAACTGGAAGGACACACACAGTCTGTTCCACTTTGTATTTCAGAGCAGAAACAGAAAACAAATGTCTCGATCCTCTACTTTACATTAGAAGTAGTCTGGTCCTAATTAACCGCCAGCAATGAAACATAGTCTGTTTTTTCAGTCATATTCATTATCCCTCTGCATTTCCTTGACTCCCCTTCCTCTACTTTAAAACCACAGCTCATCGTAGTAGATTTCAGGACATCTTAAGTTACACCAGAAGAAACAGAACTTGCAGAAACTCCCTTCTACTACTATATCAACAGAACAAATTTACATAGAAATGTTGTCAAACAGGGATTATTTTGTTGAAGTTTATTATTTTGTCCCAAGGGCTTATTTGTTCACCTCAGATCTATTTAATTGTGTGCCAGTGCATTTGTTTTGTTATTTTGTACTGCAAAGAACTTCTAAATTGTCTCTTTTGCATAAAACAGCAAAAAGGTTGCGGATTTCACTCCTGAGTTGGACCAAGGGCTTTTCTGCGTGGACTCTCTTTTCTCTCTTTTCTTTCTATACATGCATGTTTAGGTCAATTGGAGACCAAAACCTGCCACCAGGTGTGAGTGTGAGATGAAGTTGAAGTGTGCATAAAATTCAGATTACCTTGGATTATGTTCCTCTTTGATTGCACCATGCATGGCAAGCTGGCATGGCTTGCACAAGTCTGTGTGAAATCCATGACCTCTGTCATCTCAGTGTGACTTGACAATGAGCCAGAGGGACTCTTGCAATGTCACAGAAACTTTGAGTTTCTTAGTTCTTCCTGGTGCCCATAAATGTTAGAGGAGGTGATGATGGTCTGGCTCTTGCTCTTAGAGAGCTTTGAGGTATGTTTGGGGTCATTACCCTGCAGCAGTTAAAAGAAAATCCCTCTCTGCAAACATGCAAACCAGAGAGGAAGGAGCCTTTCTCTCTGAAGACAAGAGGCGGTGCAGTCCAAAACTAACGCAGCACAATCAACCCGAGACTTGAATATTCCCAAAGTCATATCTCACAGTCAGTTTGATACTCTGCGGTTTCATTCTCTCTCCTGCTCTTCTCTTCACACGCACTCCTTTTAAATCTCAGACTTAGATTCAGCAGGAAAGTAAACTTTTTTCCCACTCATCCACTGAGAAATGCTTTTTTTTCCCACTACTCTCAGCATCTGGCCTCATTTCCCCTAAAAAAAAAACTACTTGTCCTCCGAGACATTACAAGAGACAAGAAACTTGTTTTTTTATATAATTCTACTAGTGCCGATCGGAATCTTGTGTTCTTTAGTGAGCAGCTGCCGTGATGAAACTGCTTTTTCCCATCCATTATCTTCTCCACTTTGTACCTCAGGAGTGGTCTGTCCAGCACACAGAGAGAAGACAGGGAAGACAACAGGTCTCAGGTCCTCCACACACACCATTCACTCTAAATCTCACACCTTGGGGCAATGAAGAATCAAGTAGGATGAACCTGAAGTACCCAACAAGATATGTAGAGAACATGCAAACTTTACACAAATGGACACCCAGTGCCTACAAGGATTCAAACCCATGGACCTGCAACAGTGCAAACCACAAAGTCACTGTGTGGACAAAATTGACCTGCACTTTTAGAAAGCCACAATGAGATGACTCTGCCCCTTCTTTTAACACTTACACTAAGTGCAATGTGGGAAAAACAGCATCTTCACTTTTTCTATATAAGTAAGTTCCAATGCCGCAAATATGCTTGAATTGGATTGCTGACCTGAGCCATCATTCATTAATCAGGTCTGTTGGTCTGCACTATCGGCTCTGTTGAGTCTCACTGTGACTCAGGTCATGTCTTGAATCAGCTGCTGCGACCTTCGAAGGATACGGCCGATGGAAACTAACAAGACGGAAACTCGTCTTGAGACCCATACGTATATAGAGGAGAGAGAGAGAGAGAGAGAGAGAGAGAGAGAGAGAGAGAGAGAGAGAGAGAGAGAGAGAGAGAGAGAGAGAGAGAGAGAGAGAGAGAATCTGGAGAGAGAGGGAGGCAGCAATAGAAAGATTTGGTATTATCTTTTAAGAGCAGGAGAATCTCTACTCTCTCTCTCTCTCTCTCTCTCTGTCTCTCTCTCTCTCTCTCTCTCTGTCAGCTGCTGCTGTGTGTCCCCAGGGATGGAGGCCATTAGGATAAAGGAGGTAGTGAAGCGCCTCTGTCCCAACTCTTCTGGACAGACCAATTTGTGGCAGCGTCCCACTCCAGCCCCTCTCCTGACCTCGGACACAGAGGAAGACAGTTGTGGCAATTTAAAATAATTGCAATGAAAACAAATTCCAGTAAACATGTTTGTTATCTTGGGATTTCTTTTTTTTTTTCACTTGAGGAAGCAGCGTGTCACAGCCACAGCTTGCGTCACTGTTATATTAGGAACAACAGAGGCAGCATCTCTGCATTTACTATTTATCTCATACCATTGTGGGCTGAATATGGGATAATGTGACTTCATTTGCTGAATTTTCTTTCTTCTCATTTCAATAAGCAGAGAGGTTGGTTTAGGTACTCGCAGACATTTTGTTTCACGCCACTAAACCAAAGCAGCTGAGGCAGTAAAATAATCATGTGCAGCATGCACCAAAGCCTGTTCAAACCTGTGAAAGTGATACTTGGCTGTCGTGGGACCAAGAGATATTTTAAGTGACACAACTGGCTGACAAGTCCCATTTCCAGCCTCACTGGAAACTGCTGAACATATCTGTGCACACCCTGTGTAATTAATAGCTCGTAGCATCTGTTTTTTAACAGTCAGCTGGATATCATATCGTAATTAGGTCCCTGGCAATTTAAAATCACCACATTGTGGAAAAAAAACAAAAACAACAACAACAGCACGTTGTTGTAAGTGCTCATCACCCAACTCTTTCCTGTGGTCTAGCTGTGTGTCTGACTCCAGGCAGTGCTGCAAAAGCTCTGAGCATGTACTGCAATTATTTATCTCAGTGCATCATTTATATGTTTACAAAGCCTGTTTTTGTAATCGGCACAACAAGCTGTTTCAGGAGAACTTCTTTTTTTTGCTTTTCTGTTTTCAGTCAGTGTTGGTGGAGAATAACACACACACAAGCCTTCTGGTCCTCACTTTTCAGCCTATGTTTCATAGATGGAGACGTCATTATTTAAATGATCCGTCAAAACGAAGGATGTGGCAGTGACAGCGACTCTATCATCAAGGTCACTACAAAAGTGACAGTTCAAGATCTCATTTTAATGGAGGACAGGATGTGACTGCCAATTACAGTAGATCTAAAGGGAGGGAAGCACCTCATCCCTGTATTATACAAAGCCTATAACAGGTTTATTCTCAGGCAATTAAAGATAAATGCATGCAGGTCCTGCTACTGTGAGGAAACTGTGATGAGATTTGCACTTTCTTGCACCTGTTGAAACAGCTCAGCATCAAATTCAGAGATTATCATCTTTAGTGAAACAGTATTTTTTTCATTGTTGGTCATGTGAGAGGAAAGGAAAAGCGATAAGCACAGTATTATGAGTGGCTGGGTGAGCCTGTGAGGCCATGATCCCTAAGTGGCACATAATATGGGAGGGAAGCAATATCCAATTTGTTCCAAAGAATGTTTCCACCATACAGTATCTGGTAGAAATAACAAGCTCCCTGATAACTTCACTGGTGTGCAGGATAACAGTTACTTAAAGCTGCAATAAACAGGCTTTTCTTATGTTTGACATCCCCAAAAAGACAAGCATTTTTCCATAAATAGTACCAAAACATTGACAAAGCAATAGGGAATGAGCAGGTTATTCTGTAGGCAAACCTTATAGTTCTGTATATATATGTATCATTTTTGCACAGCAAGATATGGAACTCTTGTAGGCCAGAAATTGACATGAGAGCTATTCGTATTTTAAGACAAAATATTTGCATGTTTTCTTGCCTCATGTTGTAGACAATACAGTTTAAAAATGAAGGTTTGGTTGCATTGTGATAACCGACAATAGAGAAATAGATACAGAACATGTTTAGGATCATATCACATTAAAGAAATGATCTTTATTTGGATGCTTCCATGTGCTCTTACACATTTTTTCTGTTATTTCTACTTCTGATGCAGTGTTTGGTATGCACTATATATGCCTTTAAACTTAAAAAAACAAATCATTATAACTAGCATCTAATTAATGCAAGGATTCAGAGACAGATTTGTTTGTGTTTCAAAGAACAGCTGCTACCTGTATATTTATTAATCTTCCCTGTGGTATATCACAAGCTTGTTAGGATCCATGTTGAACTTTTCCCATCTATACAGCTGTCTATCAAGTCCTTGTTGTGTGAGCTGGGATATATATACGTATGAGCTAAAGGCTGAAAGGGATTTCTGTGTAGCCTAGTAGACAATATCTGTATAATGATTCACTGTGGAGATGACAATGAATCTCAGAAATCTGTCACTAATCATTAGCGATGTGTGGATCGGGTGTTCAAGGTTTACCTTTCATGTCATTGTACAAGAAAGAATTGAAATGCTAGAGGTAGCCTTGCAACATAAAGTGTGTAAGATAAATCTAAAAATATATAGTGTGTAAGAGTGGGGAATGAAAACACTATGAAAGACTTAATAAGTACCTTTAGGAATGATGAACAAACACAAAACAGGAACACACAAACACACAACAATGTGTTTTCTCATTGTTCAGAATAGTGATGAAGTCAATTTGAGGTGTCAAGTTGATGTGTCCTTAACGATCCAAGAGTCAACTTTTCTGTGACCTGGTCTCTCTCAATGTTCAACTAGTGTGCTGTTAATTTGTCAAGTGTAACACAACGATCTGAGACCTGCAGAGGCATAAATGAGAATACCCCTGCACTGAATGCTTCACAATAGCTGTAACCCTTTACAATAACCAAAGCATTCAATAAAAACCTGACAGGTGGGACGTTTACAGTTTGTTAGAATGTATATAGCATATACTGTATGGAGAAATATGAAACATGTATATATTACTGATTTTTAATGTTCTGAAAGGAAAACAGCCATGAAATCACAATGAATCACTTCATCTCGGGACATTTGAAAACTCAAAGTCACTTAAACTTATTTCATGCCCAGCTGCCCTATCGGGGTATTATAGATGCACTTTGATAATAAAGAATCCTTTGATCAGACAATTTGACGGACTCCAGTGAACCATGCTGAGCATATAATTACAATGTCAAACTCTTCCTCAGAAGTAAAGAGAGTGGAAGCGGTTTGGAAGAAGCCCATGATAAAAACACAGTGTGCATCTGCAGGCATTTCCTTTTGCCACTTGGTGTGAAGTGTTAGATTGTTAGAGGCACCTGCACTGAAAGGTAAAAAAAAATCAAATGTGCACAAAATGAAAAGGAGGACTTTCTGGCAGTTGTTTCATTGCAGGCGTGCTCAGACATTATAGAAGACATTAATTCCAGGGGAGTAGGAGTCAACTGTATAATTTCTCAGTGCTAAGACAAGTTCATTTTTTATATAGCTGCATAATTTTTACCTTCATACAATTACACAAATGTGAGATGTGAACTGTAAAATTATAATAATGAGTTGAAAATAAAGATAGCTCCTTCTTAGTGAAAGAGCCCAGAGAATTCAGATCCACTTGTTACAGCGTTGGACATCCTCTTGGAAACACTGACAGTAGAGACGGAGCGTGGAAACAAAATATTTTACAGCATTTGCTTCTTGTTCACGCTCCTCAGACAGAATATTACTGTGGGGTGTCATGTGCATACATGCTGGACTGTCATTCATGCATTTAAATGAGATCGGAGGCTCTCTGGAGCACATTGTGTATCATTGTGTGTCATCGTAACAGCTCTTATGGTTTATTTTTGCAGATGATTACTACCGGAGCTTCAAAGATTGATGAACATCCCGTTTCCTGTTTCCTGCTCCTGTGTGTGAAATACAGTGTGCAGAGAAAGGTACAATAGTTTGGGGAAAAAATGGAGAAATGACAGAATCAGGACAGCTGTAAGTGAGCATGTACGACTAAATAGGTAATAGAGGTAATAATTCATTAATGTAGTAATCTTAATACATAGAGGAGTCCTATTGAAAATATGAATTCAGAGAATGTAATGAAAGTTAACAGTTCCCATGGTCTTTTTTGGTGCAACAACTTGGGAACAACTTTGAAAAATAATCATTAAAATTGAATGAATCTTAATGACCTGACCTCTGACCTCTCCTCTAGAGCCCTCACGAGTTTCACTTTGGATTTTGTTCAAAGACAATCTTTGGATGACTTTTTCCTACAGTGACATCACATCTGAATCACATCACATCTGACTGAGACATAATTTCCATTAATGACCATAAATCTGAAGACTGAGTGCATGAGATTTCAATCTGTGACCGAATAAGTGGCAATACAAATGCAAATTGACACATCTTATGTGGACACTGGACCTCGATAAAAAAACGAACTCAAAAGGACATGAGGCACAGCTGGTGATGGAGCTGACACACTGGGAGCACTGGGGACAGGGAAAGGCTAATGAGGCAGATGCACAGTGGGTGCGGAGGGAAATTTAAGACCGCAGAAATATTACAAAGCTGAGCGGGCTCAATATCATGAGAGATTTCACCGACTTACATTAGTATGAACTTAAGTTATGCCCTTATTAGATTTTGTACTTCCCATACATATGAAAATTAGTTGAGAGTTTCCTTTTGTTGCTATTGTTGTTTGGTTTGTTTTGTCTTGATTGGCACCCAAACAAAACCACATCAGACACCGACCCAGTCAAGACAGCCCCGAAGAAACGGAAAAACCAGCTGAACGTCAGTTTTGAATGGAAGAGTCAACACTGGCAACGCTATACAATTCTGTGTAAGAAAATCCAGCCAGACAAAGATGTTTTCTGTCTGAGGGGGGGAAAAAAAGACCTGACCCAAAGCAAGCTCAGGTCAAACATTATGAGTATCACACAAAAAACATCTGGATTATTTCCACCTGAGGTTTCGCAGGACAGGTCTGAATTTTAGACAGCTGAGAGTTTCCGTGCTGGCATCGTCAGGTCGAGCTGAAATCTTGACAATCTGCCCTTAAAAAGTTTAACACTCAGCTGCAGGCCAAGCATTTCGGGACATTGGTTTAATATATTTATTTATAGCCGGTGTGTCTTTCAAAATAAACCCTTTTGATGGTCAGTCGCGCTTTTTTTTTTTCCCTCCGCATAGGACGCGGCATTCACTTGCAGAAAGTCTTCTTTCATGGTCCTCATGTGATCTCCATGAAAGACTGCGGATCCCCGAGGATTGCAGGAATGCAGATAGTTGGTTTGCCTGCATGCCTGCTGAATATTTGGTCAGGAGGGTATGTGTGGGCAGGCTGCAAAAAAATGAACTTCTGTCTCCCATCCAGCGGCACTTCATCCTGTGTGAGCTGTTCAGTCTATGGAGCAGTTCCTCTGATAATACCCCCCACCCCTCCATATTTTTACAGTGTTTCACTGTAATAAAAAAGGCGACGTCTTCTCAGGCACCGTGAAAGCTTTTAATTGGGCTGAAAAATTAAGAGAAACACATCGCTGGTATTTAAAATGTGAAAGAACTTTCCAATAGCGTGTGAAAGAACTTTCCAATAGCCGTGATGAGGAACTAACGTGCACACTGACATATTTCACCACTCCACGAGTCATTGCAAAGATCTGTATTTTCTATAATGTTTAATCTTGACGGTTCCATGGACACACCTCGATCCTTGTCTGCTTGCTCATCTCTGCTTTGTATAACTTTCACCCAGAAGTGGAGAAAGTTTAGTTTTTGTGCCACTCTTCTTTTCTCCTGCAGCCTACGTTATTGAGCACTAAATTGTAGCCTACAGACGGATTCGACCATTACGCTTCTCACAGTTTCTCTTGTCTGGCACTGGCCCGAAAGACAGAGCTGTACCAGGCTTTGTCACCTTTTGTTGTAGAATAATTGCAGATGAATGGCAGCTTACAGTAGGTAAATCGCTGCTTCTTAGAAATCCTGTGAACACTTACATTCTGAATGCACCCATTGACTCTTTCCCTGTTGCTGAAATTCACATGTGAGAGGTTCCAGCTGAGGCATGACACAGTCTTTTGTCACTCTTTTGCAGACTACTGCCAGTACTAACAGCAGTATGACATTCTAGAGAAAGTTTTCATTCAAGAAAAAACAATTCTAATGCAAGTGTCATTGAAATCAAAGACCTTCTTCACTTTAAGATCTCGCCATATTTCCAAATCAGGCTGACAAGCAGGACAGTACTTACTCTGCCCTACATTATGAGAGAAGTACAATAATCCCTTTCATGTCAATCACAGTAACAAGCACATGAAGAGTGAGTGTTTGCACATAACTGAACTGCCACTTTGGATCGTTAACAATCTCTGCATTAATCACAGACGCAGTCTTTTCAATCATCAGTAGCAGTAAAGTGGTAAAGCTCATTGACTGTGACACTGGACGTCATTACTACAGTGGCAGCAACAGAAGTCTCAAGAAGTGAGAAAAGACGTGATGAACAGCTGTACCAGCTGACTCAGTTCAATTCAATTCACCTTCATTTAAAGTGTCAGTTCATGACAATGTTATCTCAAGACACATTACATGAATGAGCATCATTCATAAACATGACAGAACCTGATAAATCCCAAATATGAGCAAACTGTGAGAAACAATCTGCCTCGACTGGTGTAGCTAAATTCTTTCAAATCTATGAAAGCAATATAGCTAGGTTTTGGTCAAATGGAGACAGGAATGAGTGGGAGAGTGCTGCAAACTGTCCAGGGGGTATTCCCTGTTTTCACTTTGTACATTATGAGCTGTGACAATACTGACACTATAAAGGTGCATGTTTATCATCTGTGTCTAATCTGTCATACTACCCTACCCACTGTGGGATTAAAGACATGTTTTTTTTTATCTTATTTTGTCTTATAAGTGTCAGCCCAGTGTCAGCCAGATAAGGTGTAGACATGCTGAAGAAAATCGGTTTCCATGGTAATAGTCAGGTCAAAGCATTTACATGCACTTAAGCAAGACCACTATTAGCTTTTTCTGTCAGAGTTTCTTCTCACTGCAACCTGTAAATGCGTCACACCCACAGAGAACTTCAACCTCATTAATACAATTGCATTGGGATAAATTCCCTTTGATAACAGCATCCGGAAGATAAGTTAATATGCCGGCGCAGCGTTAGCGGTTTTGCTACAGCATCACTGACGGGGCATCTGTTGACTTTGTTTTCTGTGGTTTGACATTTGACCGGTCCGTGAGGATAGCCTGCTCTTACCAGCAGGACTATTAGGGCAATGTTGTCTACAAACCACAATGAGAAAAGAAAGCCCAGATGGTGCAGCTGCGGGGAAAAATATTATCAGAGGGTTGAAGCGCTGAGCCAACAGGCTTCTACAATCGAGCCACCTGCATCGGCGGCCGTTTCAAATCCCGCCTCGCTTTCAGAACTTGAATTCCTCCTGAGCACATCAGGGTCATGATGAATGCGGGGATGATCTGAGCATTGCCCACATGCCAAATCTTCCTCTGCAGCCGCTCATCTCTCCTCTCTGCTGCCGCTGTTGCTACCAGTTACCCTCTCTGAGCTCCCAGCTCAGCACGCCAGTTCGCTCTCACTATCACTGTCAGGGTCACTCTACATTTATTACCGACTGAGGTTGTAAATGCAATGTGTCCCTCTTCAGTCATCATTTGTTCATGTGCTTGACGTTTCAGTGCTAAAAGAGATTGACGTTGATCAATAGCACCCCAGTTTAATGCCAAGAGACTACCGTGAAGTTTTATCCTCATTGCATTGTATATTTCAAGGATGACAGGTTCAGTCAATATGAATTCAGCGTTTCAGTGGTGGAGGAGAGATGGCTGCACTTATCTCGACAATTCACATTATGTTCATATCGACCTGGACCGACCAGTACTTGTGGCTTCAAGCTCTGGAAGTGTTGAGTTCACAGTATATAGAAAAGCAAAATTACAAATCTTAAAAAAAAAAACCCCATTGTCTTAATTACACTAAATTCAGAGCCTGAGGTTGTGTTTGTTTTGCGTTTTCTGAAAAATAGCCTTCTCAATTTCACTTTGTTGCAGCAAAGAAGCATAAAATTGACCCACTTTGAGTTATTCATCCATACACATTGTTCATGACAAGTATATGTGTTCAAATTAAAGCGCCACACAGTTGCTGCATTCCCTAATAATGCATGAATGTTAATAACCGCCGATAGGCTCTCCATAGCTGCAACCCCGCTGTGAGGACAAGAGACAAATTGGCTTTTATCAAGGCTGAATGTTTTAGTGCATGTAAATGTGGCTTTATTGTGATTCCATTTACCTTCAGGCCAAGACTAAGAAGTTAATATTTCCATTTTTTTAAACAAACCTGAGAGTGACAACTTTTAATGTGCAAATTCACAGGAAACTTTAACAACAGAGGAAGAGACAATGTTAGTCAGTCAGATGCAGCGCCCTCTAATAATAATAGTAATAATGTTTTGTTTTCACTGCCTCTGTTCATCGCCTTCTGTGTCCTGTGGTTGGCTTCTTCCTTTAATCACTGTTTGCTTTACTTTCTTTTCATATTTTTCTTTTCTTTCTTTCTTCTTGTGGGTTCGTTCTTGGCAGGTGCTTTTAAAAAATAAATTATAATCACTATTATTGTTTGATCTGTGGTTGACAGCCTGCTGTGTCTAAAGTTTTTTTTCTAGCAAAAACAGATGCCAAAGAAACTCTTTGGACCTTGCGTGGATCAATATTCAGACATTTTTTTATAATGAAGATAATGCTGTTCAATCTCAGGGCAGGTGCTCCTTTTCTTACTTAACCTGAGTTGCTCAAAATTTGGAGATTTGGCTTTGCTGACTTGTATAAGTTGCTAAAACCAAATTATAACTGAGATGAGGAAGGAGAGAATATAAATGCAGAGAGGCTCTGAATGCACAGCATGAAGCTTCTGGATTTCTTTCTTTTCCTCCATAAAACTTAGTTGCAGAGTTGTGCTAATGATGTGCTTATCCTGGGTGGACGTGTGCGTGTGTGAGCCACCTGGGTCGCACTTTTGACCAAGGCTGTCTTTAGTTTTCATATCTAGGGGCAAACATTATTGGCATTGCTGTCGGGGTTTAGTGTCAAATATTCCCCTGGATCAATGTGAACCAGTCAAAAAGAGTTCATCTACATGCATCAGGCACGACTTGCTGCACACAAGCTACACGTGTATGGGAGTTAATGAAGGAAGGGAGTTATTCATTTTTCAATCCTTTTCGCTTGATTGCTTGCGTTTGCCTGCAGATTTTATTACAATATATTTCCATTTTTTGCAATTTCAGTTATTTCTCAGTTGACCTCAATCAGTGTTTCATCCTCAAACCATAGCAGGTCACATGAAGAGAGTACATGTGTGCAGTGTGCATATCACAAATGCCAGCAGCATATTATTAAGCCTCCATTATGCAACTTTCCATTATCTTCACGTTGCAATTCTTTTCACTGGCTCAAAGTCTCATTTCATCTCTCAACACCCAAGAGGAAACTGCCTGAGATAAATCACAGATTTGAAGCAACAGTGAAAAAAGGGAAAACAGCGAAATAAATAAATAACCACAAGCAGCCAAGAAATAAGCAATAGCAACAATGTGTTGTTTTTTTTCCAATTTGAAGTGGTTTTACCAGGTGCACGTTTAGCCATTCACAACAGTTTCGATCAGATTTGCTCAATCATGGGGATGAAATCTGCATGTTGTTTTCAGACAGGTGGGCTCAGCTGTGACTGAATTTCCAATAAATACTAAAGCCAGATAACACCAGGCCATAGCTTGTGACACGCAAGATGCATTTGCATAACCTTTCAAATTGTGCAAAACTTGAATATCGCAATAAAAATCAGCATGATGATGTTTTTCTTTGTATGTCTATGAATGTCTTTTTCTGAAAGTGTAATGGGAATACACACACTGTCATAGTCGCACCTAACAGAGAGTCTTCATTTGACCTAAACATGCATTTTCTTAGACTATGAGAGGAAACCAGAGGTGATGGGGGACATCTGAACTGGGAGTCATACCAAGCCATCAGCGGTATCCACCAATCCGCCGTGCCACCCATGAGTTGCTCAACCTGTTAAATAAGTTGAATGTGATGTGGTGGCAAGCCACCTCAAGACTAGCCAATTATCAATTACCTTTCTACATTGCAGACAGCCTTCTTTTAGGGGTGGCTGGGTTTGTAACCACATTACCTATGCAGTTCATTCCCGTTCGCCTCAGACATAATCATCCTACCACCTCCTACATGCTCTGACCTCACCCCATTATGCTGATGAATGGACGTGGGCGGTTTTCACACTCCTTGACACTGGCTGAAGGCTGGTGCTCGGTGCAACGTCGGGCCTGATGATGTGATTTGCATTACTGCTCCAGCGCCTCATCAGAAGGAGATGCGGGAGGAGGCTGCAGAGGAGTCCGCTCTGGTGGTCTGGGTTTCATATGAAGTCTCTCTCTGTGTCACGACCTGGGGCCAGCGGGATGGCAGCATCACTGACTCGACTCCTCTGCCATGTTGGTTTACATCGGCCTAGGGAAATGATTTCCGACTGGATGTCCAAGCTGATTCAATCATGTCTGTGTAACGTTTTCACATGAAAGTGATTGGGCCATTTTCACTTGCAGATGTTATTCCAACCACATGCCAGTTCACACTCATTTGCAAAGTAAAACCCCGATTGAATCCTGATAATCCTGGTGACCCCAAAATGAGTATTGAGCAGTGTTTTGAATCTGTGTATCATTCGTTCTTTCCATTTTCAATTAGCAATAAAAAATAATAATAATTAAATGAAATTTAAAAATCTATAGGCCCAGAAAAAGAAAATGGAACCTAAAAAAATCATAGATTTACAATTGTTTATCTGATATCTGGTAAAAAATGAAAAAAATAGAAAATGCACTTTTCCACCCTATACTATTATGGACTTTGAGAGTTGGGATTAGCAGCAATTGACACTAATTCTCTGGTCAGGTATAATGAAGGATTTGTAGAGGGATTTGTAGAAGAAGAGGACACAAGAATAGACCCTCATTAAACGCACTTTAAACATCAAATGTCATCTGAATGTTGATTTTACAATTTTACACTTTCACTCTGTAAGAAATGTTACATTTTTTAATGCAAAATGTAAACCCAAAAACATAACCTACAGTAAATACTAACTATACTTAGTGTAATCACTCAATCGTATTAAACCCCAATTAGGTAATGATATTTTCCAACGAGAATTAATCCTAGAACAGAAACGTACAAAATTGGTAGTACTGATATTTCAGGGTTGATCCACCATCCTCTGGGTCATTTAGTCCATGTTGTCTCTTGTCTCTACTTGAACAGAAAAAATTGCTCCATTAACTTCAACTGACACCACAAACAGCACCAATAATGGGAGGTGGAAAGTGGCCCTTGTAATCCACAAATGCGATTGTTTGGGCACTTGAAAACTAACTTCATTGCACAAATATTTAATTTGCAGAACTCACACAGTCAGTGAAGCAACATAAGTGGAGCAGAGCAGAGTAGATTTTAAAGTCTGTGAGGGGAAAATGGAAACACAGGCATCAGTCAGGTTTGGTGCATGCAAATGAGTAAACATGTTAATGTCCACATTGTCTGACTCTGCATGCTATCAGGTGAAGTTACACTGGGTGGGCGGCACTTCCTGGAAGTTAATTAAAACTTCCAGAGTAGTGCTGATTGCAAATGTGAATACAAAGGTGCAGAAATACATCTCTCCCAAACAAATGAGAAAACAGCCGCTGTGAGTTTCTCTCCTGTGTAGACAGGACTCCCACCAGGAACTCCAGAGAAAACGTGATGCATCACAATTTTGTCTTGGACCAACATCTGAGCAATAGCCTGTTTACTCTGACCTGCTGTTATTTGCTCTGGCTGGAGGACAGATGAGTTTGTACGTCTCACAGACAAAAGAACTTGTAAACATCCAGAAAGGAGCCCACAGAGTATGAGAGCTTGTGAGGAAAGTTATTAATGAATGCAATAGATATGTCACTTCTGTACTTACAGACACATTTTCTGTTTGCTGTTGTACTCCTGTCTCAGCCTTCTCTCTGTTATATGATGCCTCATTTAAATGTCCCGTACTAAGACGTGTGATTGATTAACTATCTGATTTGATTATGGAAAAACAGAAGAACTGAACTCTGTGACTAATCTACTAGATTGGAGAAGACGGAAACATTCGAGATCAATTCATTGAAACAATTAGATACAATTGGATACTGATTAAACTTTGCATCAAGCAGCTTGTTTGCGTTCCCCACAATGGGAAGATCAGACTGAGAAGGCAGAAGGAAAACTGCCAGAAACATTTTCTAAAAATATCTTTTAATGCAGCATAATATATTTAATGTAGCGGCTGAGACTGAAATCCTAAATGGTCCAAGTTATCCAGGTAAAACCATAGGTTTACAGGTTCACAGGGTTGTTATAGGTTTTTATTTCACTGTCTGAGGTCAAGCACTGAAGCTTATTTTGTCTGGTTTAGGCTAAATTACTTTTTTAGCAGCCATCCATAGTTGCAATACATGTTTGAACAGTGATTTCAATGCTAGATGAAATCCGACACAATGTCCCTTTTAATGAGTCCTCACAGACAGAAAATGTGTCTGTCAAAACAAACCCAAATTGTGTCTGACTAAAGCCTCTTTCACACATAATAGCGAGCAAATTGCCAGATGAGCCTTTCCTGTTGTATCCTATTTGATTTTAGCCATTTACAGTTGCAGTTTCCAGTTGTTATTCTTCTTCCTCATAGATGATAAACGCAACCAGGTTGGAAGGGGAATACATCATAAGCCCTTTGATTGGCTGACTTTGATTGGCTCACTCAAATGCATCAGTTTTCAATTCTTCTTCAAACCTCTTATTCCCTAACAACCATGTCTGAGTTTGCACCACAAGGAGCCAAATGCCACTCCAGCACATTACTAGAGTCAGTAACATTGATCAGATTTTCCTCTGCAAACTGCATTTGACAACTGTTTAAAGCTGGGAGGCTCCATAGACAAGGCAAAGGGAGAGTGGGACCCTCCCTGCTGAGTTTATGTGACCATGCAAAGACACCTTTGATTAGTTGCAACAAGGCTCCAGCTGTGGAATGCACATGGACAGGATGTTACTGTGAAGCTCCCATGAATATCTACAGGTTTGGATTCACTACGAAATCTGAGCACGGCACAAGATTGAGAGGACAGGGAGTACGGTGCCAAACTATAAACAGCCATTGTAATATTAACCGATGGTTCTGCATTCATGTTTTGATATTCAGCAACAAAACAGTGCTTGTGTTCAAATAATATGTAAAAATGCTAATATTTGGCTGGTTTGAAGCTATAAATAATAAACGAAGAAGGCTGCTAATGTGTCAACTAAAGCATCGTGTCTAACTATGCATGTCTGTGGAACTCAAATTATGCTAAATTAAACACTGCACTCTGTCTCTCTATTTCCCTGCAGGAGAATTCATTAAGAGGCAGTGATGAAACTACAGTTTAAAGATGCCATAACGTCTGCCTGGATTTCTATCACGCAACTGCTGCAAGAGGGACTGATCCAGTCTCCATGGAGAGACTTATCCGATGACAGGGTACAGGTAGCCTTGGGTGACAGCTTTCATTCACTGTTTACACATTTCATCACCTCCACCAGAGACAACATCCTCATCTGACTGCCGAACAAAAACCACGGTGCGTTTCTTTTGTGTCACACAATTGCAGGCTTGTGCCCTTGGTGTTACTCATCTATCAGAAATATGATTATTTCATAACAAAGAATTTTCTACACTTTTTATTGTTTGTTTCTTTACAGCAAAGGGGAAATGAGTATTCTATTCTTTTGCACATTTTTTTCAAGGAAACACTTGAGCAGAAACTCAGCTTGAGTTGTATGGATTTCACAGCAGACAGAACAGACATTCATGATTTTCTTCCGGTGAAATGATTTTTAATTTTAATATGTCATACATTAAGAGGAAATATCAACGAGTGACTTGTGACTTGTACTGCTGGGGAGTTCAGAGCTGTCTGAGTAGAGCAGAGATGACTTGTTGTACTGCAGCCACAGACTGTGCAATCATCGTAGACTTTTAGAGGCCCCTACAGACTTTTGTACCATCTGAATCAATTTTGGAGGCAGGGTAAGTCTGAAATCTATTACAGTGTGAAGTGTGTGGCGACAGCCATGTACAGTGTGTATTCACTCGTTGCCTATTATTACTTATTTCACAGGGATTGTTACACGCAGCCATCCATACTGGGTTATTTCACAGAGGAAAGGACGTCCACACTGTAATCCATCAATCACAGGGCTGTATCCATTATATATATATGATATGGAAGACATGGATCAAAGAAAAACAATTCAAACAAATAAATGAAGGATTAGCTAAGACAATAAGCAATGTAGCATGTCCGATGTGTGGCTCGGCCTCAGCTATCAGACTCAGATCTAGACAAACATGTCACGAGGAGAGCTTGCTGTTCTCTTTTGGCTCAGCTCAGCATGTTAATAATTCAAAGTGAGGGGAACCCGAGGCAGCACCTTCTTGTAATGCTGGCATCTGATTGGCTGCTGTGATGGCACCTCGCACCTCGCCACCTCGGTATCCAAACAGCAAAGTCAGCTGCGGAGGCGACGGAGACGGAGGATCCGCTGGGCTGTGAACTCAGGACCTGATGGTGCGTGTTCTCACCAGATGGTTTGTTAAGAGATTTATCAGAGAGGATCTGGTATATCTAAATAAGACCCTGCAGGTAACTGGATAAAATGTTTCAATCACCGTCCCATGTTTGAGCTTTTGTTTCAGTTTGAGTTTTGCACACAGTTTTCATGTTTTCCTTGCGTCCACACGGTCTTTAGTTTCCCCAGTTTTCTGCAAACCAAGTGAAGTATGTCACTGTGACTTAAAATGACCTCATTGCCAATTGAAGCTGCACTCAGCAACACATTTAACTTACTAAATGGTTGTTGTTCACAGTTAAATCTATAGAGCAACAAATGACACTTATTTACCATAAAAACACCATTCTTTTTGCAGTTAAGGTATTTGGATTAAGATTAATACTGTATTACTTTTCTGAACACAGACCCACAGTTCAAAACCAACCATTAGGTCAACTAGAGACTCTTAATTGCCACTGGATGTGAGCGTGAGAGAGAATAGTGTGCGTGAGAAGGGGAAAGGGGAGATCTCAGGGAATTTGTCCAACGAATGCTAGAATGGGCTCTGATTGATCAGATGTGGCAACAAGAGTCACAAAACTTTAAACCTATCAGGACATCTGTGGGATTTTATCACACCTCCTCTGTGTATATTCTGCTTTCTCCACTAAACAGACTGTTGTGCATAAAGACCGGGCTAATGAAACAGAGTTTGGATTTTTCAGAATTACGTCAGATATCATTCATTTGTAGCACCGGAGGGCTCCGAAGCTGCCTGTTCATATGGACAAGCTGTTGAGCAAAAACAATATGTACAATCTACAGCACTGGGACACTCTCTCTCTCTCCTTAGAGACATGCAGATAAAAAGACAAAATCCCCTGAAGACCCTTAATGAGGAGAGGAAAGACGCGCTGCAAAAGAAAAAGCAATTAGAGCCTGTTGAAGACAGAAAAGACGACTAGAATATAGAACTATACCAGAACACTGCTGCTGGCATTAAATATTAAATACAACGATAACTCACATGGAAATAACACAGGAAATACCACAGGAAAACATGGGTCTGTGTATCTGTCGACTGGTGTGTGAGATAAAAAGTGAAACGACTGCAGAGATTTTCATTCATCCAGGTCCAGGTCATCGATGTCCAAGGAGATGTAGTCTTGTTGTAGACTCTGCTACTCCTCGGATTAAGAGAAGATTTCAGAAATTCTGTATTTTTAGCTTCCAAGATAAAGTGTTATACCTGAAAATACTTTGTAAAGAAAAAAAAAGAGAAAAAAACTTCGTAGCTGTTATTTGTGAGAGTACATCCATTGACTTATAAATCAATCAGCAGATAATTAACCAATAAATAGTGTTTCTTAGAACCATTATATCTATATAATTGTATATTCGGCTCTATTTCAGGTAGATATTTTATATGTGGACCATCGATTGTAGGAGAAAATGTCACTGTATAGATCTCGCCGTGACTTCTGAAGACCAGATCAGAACAAGATCATTATTTCTTGACATGTGGTTGGATGAGTAAAAAACTGACATTTTGACTACATACAGAAGTCCTGTTTGAAGATGAGACCCCCATTGTCCCGTGAGCCTGTGATGTAGCCTGTCAGCTTCCCAGGACTCTGCGCCGCAGAGAAAAATGAGCCTTTTCCTCGATCATGCGTTAAACTGATAGTGAACCCCGGAATCCAAAGGGAGACAAAGCCTTTTCCCGCTCTTCCTTTTAAGTTGTGCAAGAGTTAGCGTTGATGGCGGCCGTTTCCCGCCCTTGAATGCGGACGGGTTACAACACCAGATAATACTAGACTCTCTAATAATAGGGAGCACCTGGCCCTTTCAGATCACCATTCAGGAGTGTTTAGGATGGAATTCCCTGAATCAGTTTGCGAATGGAGGGACCTGCATCTGCTGCTTGGAGAATGTGATGATTGTGGACAAAAGCTACGGGGGGAATGGCAGAAATCGCACTGGCACCTGACTTTTTCCAGCTGACATCTCTGGCACTCAGACAAGGATTAACATGCAATTTGCCTCTCTCTTCCTGGGCTCAAGTCTATCCCAACAGCTCGGCACTTCAAAGGGCGAGATAAAAAGGGGGCGATGGATGGTCATTCTTCAGGGGGAATTGGCTTAGTGAGGCTCTGTTTAAAATGGCAGGAATACAAAAAGGAAAGCTGTTTTGATGTGCTCGCGGAGTGGGAGGGTCGGGCCAGCTGTACAGTGTGTGACGGGGCCCTGCTTCTGCCCTCCAGCGTCTGAGTCGCACAAGACACGGCGTCAAATACAGTAAGAACCAAATGCAGGCCAATGCGGTGCAGGATAGAAACCCTGAAACCGACGAAAGGAGGAAGTCGATTGAT
This sequence comes from Karalla daura, assembly GCA_029224185.1. NCBI lineage: Eukaryota > Metazoa > Chordata > Actinopteri > Chaetodontiformes > Leiognathidae > Karalla > Karalla daura. The sequence goes on from CM055192.1 coordinate 21,554,221, forward strand.
GTCTATTCAAAGTCAAAAAAGAAATTGAAAGTTCACAGCTTCCAGGGGCTTGTTTATTCATTCAGAATGAACCATTGCTAATGAAATAAAGATGTATAGAAACTTCTAATGAATGAAGAATCTATAGAAATATTCTTTGGGATGTTTCCTCCTCGGCGAGTATACGGTTTATCACAAAGGACAGATTGCACACTCATTCTCTTCTTTTTGTCCAGTGGAAAGATTTAAATTTACATTTACAATTAAAACCTATTGGGTTAACCTATTAGGTCAAACTGTAGGCTGGTTGGGTTCAAAAATATTAAACCTAACCAACCTATAATAACACACCTCTTTTGTCATATTATGCTCTTCATTATTTAGGTGCTTACTGGGTGAGGATGTTGTTTGTAGTTGATAATCCGGATCCTGTGACTGTTACTTGCACTCGGTGTTCTTGTGAAAGTGAGCTAATGCATGCAGTAAGAGGTGCATTTAGAGCTTCTTTTTTTTAAGTAGCGGTATGTCTTCACAGTTTCTTGACTCTGACATCTGTTCTGTGTGATGTATAAGAAACTTGTGGTTTTGTCAGAATCGGCTGGAGCTGGAGTACATGAATATTCTGATATGATGTACCAACAACTCTGACTTAATGATGGTGAAGCTGCATCTTAAATGATTCATGCACCACAACTATTTGACTTCACAGCTCATTAAAATTTATGTCTGACAGTGGGAGTGTGCTAGTGGCAGCAGTAAGACATTCAAGGTCAATGAGAGGTTAACAAGGTTATGGTCCATTCCTCTGTGTTTGGCCTCAGTTTACTTGACACACTCTCAATTTTGGTCCCAGGTCGCCTCCGGCTGAGCCACTGTTATGAAGTTATTTTCTTCTTCTCTCCCAGAATTTTCTCTCATGAATGCAAACACATTGGAGTGATACACAGAGGAGAACAAGGTGAAAAGGTCTCAAGTCGGCCTCTGGAGTCATTTCAGCAATGATATGAAGCTTCTCATCTATAATTCCACTATTATATTCCATTATTGGTGATTTAGCTAGCATAACTACAGAGGTTATTGTTGCTCTCTGTTCTGGTTCTCTCTGAGGTTAAAGGAGCTTTTCTTTGCTGTCCATGGTGGAAACGTTGACATCTGTACACATTAGTATCTAGAACTGACTTTAAATGGGTGAAATGGGGATGGGGTGAAAAGTAAAAGAAAAGTTTTGTTTGTCAAATTGTCAAATATTTATATGGTGTAGCCTCATCTGCTGCTGAAAATGTGCTGTTTTTATGTCTGAATGGGAGCCTGGACGACACAGTTGGTCGTTTTCTTAAAAACAACCCCAAAAAAACATGGGCTTGAAATGCTGAAGCTGGTTGAATGATTTCAGCTTTACAAAATGTGCTTTTTATGAATTTACAACAGCTTTTCTGCAGGGGCTCGCTTTGCTGCAAAAATAATAATGCAACAAAATCAATGTTATCATTTATTGACATATACAAGGACCCACTACTTAATAACCTCAACATTTCCACTCTGCACATGTTTTATTTTGTGTTTTTCTTGTGAAAATGTGGGGGGAAGAAGCAGGTTAATATGACAAAAATGGTGTAAAAATGTAAAAGAAAGTAGTAAGTTATATGATTTTTACAGAATTTTCTAAAGGGACTCATTTGGGTCCCAATCTGTTGGGTGGATCCCAAAGTGGACTCCATAGTGATACCTTCTTACCCATTTATTCACATCTTTTGCTGCTTTAGAAGTCACTGAAGTTTTTTCTTCCTTTGGTTCCTACTTTCTATCTATGTAATATATCTTTATATATGTAATAAATACAGAATTAAATATACAGTTCCTCAAATCTGTGCGTTTGGTGTTTGCAGAAGCAGTCCCTACACACTTGGATGATTTGAGGTTTACACCTGTCTTCTTTCCTGTGACTTAAGTTTGCATATTTGACACTATATGTAACAGATAAGATGGCAGCGCATATACTGTGTGTGGTATCAATGTTTGGGTTAAGTGTTGCATGAAATTTAGTTCATCTCCTTTATAGCTCGGAGCTGAAATAATCTTCTGAATAGTGTTCAAACATGGGCATTGACTGACACAGAGGTGGTACGTGATTGACGAGACTAAAAGAAGACTGCCTCTGAAGAGAAAGAAAGTTTTACCAACTTTTATAGAGTCTTTAAAGTAGATATGAAATATCTTTTTAACCCCCTTTTGTTCATTTGGGCTCCAAGTAGCACACTCTGAAACTGAAATCAGCTTTGTCTATCATGTCTATGTTGCTTTGCTTTGAGCGTTAAGTGTCTTGAGATTACATTGTTATGAACTGACACGTTCAATAAAGTTGAATGTGGAGCCTGTGTAAACTTCAGACTGCGCAGCAGTAGTGAGCTATACTTTTTTGCAGCTGTTCGTTATTTCTGTAGACTGTTTCACCGACCCAAGACTCAGTTCTCAATGTTCAGTTTTTACTTTTATAATACTCACATTTGAGAAGCTGAGATCAGATAATTTCTACTTAATTTCTTAAAGTCATTGTCAAAACACCGTCTCTAATGCTCCAATTTATCTATAATTAAAATTGTTACTTCTTTATTAGGTGACTGATCAACTATTTGCTGCAGCTCTGTAGGCGCTGCAGTCGTAACCAAAAATGAATTCAGACATAGACACATAGATTCAGAGTTTTCTAGTTTCAGAGAGAGAGAGAGAGAGAGAGAGAGAGAGAGAGAGAGAGAGAGAGAGAGAGAGAGAGAGAGAGAGAGAGAGAGAGAGAGAGAGAGAGAGAGAGAGAGAGAGAGAGAGAGAGAGAGAGAGAGAGAGAGAGACAGAGAGAGAGACAGAGAGAGAGACAGAGAGAGAGAGAGAGAGAAGAAGACTTTACCGTCAGTTAGACTGACAGCTGGAAGAAATGGCCTCCAGCCAGAAATGAAACCAGGGAATATTGTTTTGTGCTGAAAATCGGTGAAATTTTATTTGCCCTGGGCTATCGACACAACCACAAAGACACTGTGCAAAGAAAGCAAAGATTAAGTCACACTTATGGAGTCGGGGAGCACACGTCACACAGACAGGGGATGATGGATCTGCATGTACACAGTATATTGCCAAAAAGCCCATGCTAGAAACCACATTTGAACTAATACAATGAGAGCCCAAAGAAATGAATACAAACGCCTTAATCCAAATGTAGAAATCAATACATTGTTTGAAATAGTCCTATTCAGCGTCATTTCAATCTGTCGAATGGTCTCGCTCCCGTACAGTAACACTGTGTTTTGTTCTGTTTTTGTTTCTTAGTCTGGACAAAAAGCCAGCCGACACTCGCTCCTTTACATTCTGTTTAGGGGTCGCAGGCTGCAGCCTGCTTTCACTGGCTCCCAATAGCTACATTTACTGCTACAGACAATGCTCTTTCTCTTTCACTTTTGTCTGTTTTTCTTTTTTCTTGAACGGGAAAGCACCGCTCTGAAGGACAGCTTCCCCGTCAATATGTCTCGATGACGCCTAGTGAGGAAATCGATCGCTACACGTATGAAAAGTGTGGGCTCTGGAGCTCGGCAACTGAAACAAAAGCATTAGTAGAGAGAATACAGGTAACAACATGGACTTGCCTAAATGACGTGCCGTCTAAGATACATAAGGTTACATAGCGCTTGATGAAAAAAAAAAAAAAGATCTCAAATTGGCCTTTAACTCAAGTAACATGTTACCACGTGTAACATACTGTGCTGTGTAATATATATGAGTGATATATAGATGTTTGACACGTTGTAGGTGACAGGTTACTGTCACTGCTTTAACTCATTTAGTCCTTGAAGACGTTTCAGCTCAAATGTCAACAGTCGATGGCTGATTTTATCAGCTGGCTGGTGAAGCTCACGTTAGCTTCAGGAGGGAGCTCTGAAAGGTTTTTGTAGCGGACATGACTTTGATTTCTTTCAAAAGTCTCCCTACATTCATTAATTCATTCATACATTCTTAAATGTAATGATTTTAGCTCAGTGGGCAAATAATCTCAAGTGCATGTCCCATCACTGGACTGGGATTATTCATTGAATTATCACATTTATCAATGTGGTCTAGTTGCAAACTGAAGGTTTGCGTCTGATTGGTAATGGGTTCCTTGGCCTTGGAAGAAACATTTCATTACAACTGTCTATTGTTAATGATGCTGGTATTTACAGAGGAATTCATTCCACTTCTGGTCTGAGAGACATTCCTGCTGGGCAGCGATTGGACGGCTGATAATTGTGGGCGGGGTTAATCAAAGAATCAGCCTCTCTGTGTCGCATCGTTTGGCACTGCATGAGGTGACAAAAGTAAACACCAAAACCTTAAGTCCTCGTAGCTGGTTACTCCTTTTTTTAAATGGTTCTTACCATTGAAGTTAATACTGGAGAGATGGGAACTATGAAAGCACCAATGGAAGAGCATAGTAAGCAAGAAAGTGGCACAAACCAAAATATGTTCTCTATCAGGAGTCTTCAAACCCACTTTTAGATGCTGCCTTCACAGCAGGAAGTGGCTGCCCTGGAGGATACAAAGCATGTTTTGTTTTGTTCACAGCTTCTCATTTTACTAAATTATTCCATTTGTGCTCTTTCATTATTCCTCAGTTTCAAATACATGTACAAAATACAAAAATGATAAAAAGATGAAGAAAACCCAACTTGAATTCTGTGTCTGGACACAAAATCTGGATATCATTTCGTTTTCTAAAAGTGCAAGCAAGCAAGTACAAACAAAGCAAAGCGTGTTTAGCATAAACAAGTGTTTTTGTCCTTTTTTTTTCTTAAAAGCACAGAGTTAAAAAATATACTACAAAACTGTTTTGTTTGTTTTAAAAACGGGAGTATAAGCAGATTGATATTGCTGTAGCTTATTGATTATCGGTAATACATTTCCAAGCTGGTGGGACAAGAGGGTCGACAAACACCTGTTGAACAGAGCATGATGTAAAACTGGGGGGGAAATAAAAGAGAACGCCTGAACCACAGTCATGGATGACACTGTCCTTCAGTTTCATAAGTGCTGCTGAAAACACCACACCCTCAGTCATCGTCACTCTTGCTCTTGTCTGACTGATCCTGCAGAGGGAGAGAAGGAGAGAGAGAGAGAGAGAGAATATTAAGGATATTGAAAGGTTTTATACAGACATTTATTCATTTTAGTCCAAGTATTGGAAATTCAAAAGCTCTGATAAAAAAAAGGCCACATGTTAAAATCTCCCCTGAAAATACAAAATGTGTGTTGATGCTTGAAAATACGTCTGACAAAGTCTTAGCTTCACAAAAGCAATACGCGAAAAAGTCATACTGTAGATAAGGGTAGAAAATGTGTCTAAAAGGAAATTTTGTGACATCGTTCTATCATAGCGTCGGTACCAAAAGTCTCAAATGTGACATAAACGAGGCTGAATAGTGACGTCATGCAACATGTGAGAAACGAGAGATGAGCATTTCAAGTTCTTCTGAAAACACATATAGAAGACAGCTAACCTGATCTGACCCCGGACGAGGAGCAATTCACACCTGCAGAGCCGCTCTCTATAAGCAGCACGTACAAAATCACACATACAAATGAGAAAAGAAATCTTATCTGCTCGGTTTATAGGAAATACATAACTGCCGCCCTTACAGGGATAGGAAGAGGAGACGTGAAGGCGGACTAGGAGGCGGGGAAGGGAAGGGAGCGAGGACGCTGCCAGGTGACAAGAGGTTTATTTTCTGTTGGCAGAATCAACAAGAGGTGGCGCGGGTCAGCCCCAGCTGAACACAGGAGGCGCTGAGGAGGAGGCTGCTGCCCCGGGGAGGGGGGGAGGGGGAGGGGGAGGCTGCTGCCCTTCCTCTCACCTCCATCCGCCGCTGGAGCCTGTCTGCAGGCCGGGGAGGGGGAGGGGGGTTAGTGAGGGGGCTGCGGGGCTGTGAATGACGGGTGAAGGCTCACAGCGATACACTGGGGAAAATAAAACAGATTCAGGACGGGACGTTCCAGTTTTCAATGCGTATCCGGAGCGGCGGGCGGGTGGAGCCACGCCGGGACTCTGCTTTGAACGCGCTGAGAGTCGGTAGGTGAGTCGAGCCGGGCCGGTGACTGGCAAACAGCCGAGGGAGTCACGGCCCGCATTAGCATTCACAGGGTGATGTGGCTGTGGGCCACGCTCCGGTGGAGGTCCTTCTTTCGGGCTGAGCTGTTTACACTGACCTCAGCACGGCCCACAGTCGGGTTTCCCCGTTGGCGGCGAAAGCGCCTGGAGCCGCTGAGGATCCTGCTGCAGAGGAGAGAACTTCTGCAATCTGGACAGATTTCACAGGGAGATGCTGCTGTTGTAGAGGACCCGGGCTGTATCTGAGACAGCCTTGGAGCTATGACCTGTAGCAGCCGCCAAGCAGCACTCACATGCATGTCTGTCCAGCCTCAGAGAGGCACTTTATCAGAGGGTAGTGTTAGGCCAGCGTTTCCACTCATGTCCCAGCATCATTTCAGACTCTGTGACAGACATGTTGTCACACAACACGCAACCTCCACGGTTCGGAGCCACGCCACTGGTTATTTTTGCTGCTTTCACTTTTGCATTCATTTCTGTTTATCACGCATTTTATGCGCTGTATGATGACCTCAAGTGTTCAGAATCTATTATTATTATTTTATACAGTTTGTGCATTTTCTAAAATTGCTTTACCGCTTTAACGTCCCCTTTTTTTGCTTAGAAATAATGACAAATTAACGAGCGTTTGCGTTTCCTCGTGGGGCAGAGAGAAGCAAAGAAATCATTTTTCCAGGATGTTTTACGTTTCAACTGGTTTTCTAAGTATTTATCGGGACTGAAAAACGTGTCACTAATCTTCCAGGTATTTCTAGGACACATGGGAACCCTGCGAATGCCTCGGTGAATTGTTTCCAGTGGGAGAAACATCCCTCAGAGGCCACAACTACGTCACAGATGATGAAAACTACTCGGACACAAGATCAGCACAACGCATCACCATCTGCGTGTTCATCCTTGTGTCAACTACAACAGAGCGGGATGAAATGCACTCCAAGCATGTGTAAAGACACCGCACTTGCTCGTTTGTTTTCCAGGGCGACAACTGAGCCGCGGAGGTGGCTCCTTTCACACCCGTCGCTGTCATCGAGACAGTCGAGGGCCCTCGCTGACCCGCCTAACCAGGGGAACCGTGAGGGACGTGTTACGCTGCTGAGCTGCCGCTCTCAAAGCTCAGGGCCGAAGTGAGCGGAAGCTGCGGAACATCTTCTAGTTGCGTAGGAGGATATACGCACAGTCAAGGTTTCACTCGGATGGCCGATGGTAACAATACGCTATATAACACACTTACATGGTGTAGACTGGAGTACATGCCCTTGAGTTTCCTCAGGATGGCCCTACTCTTCAGAAAAAATGATTACTAGGACTAATATTATTCATCCACATGAGTGAAAATGTGTCTGTCCTTCACCCGTCCACTCATCATCTTGAAGATTTTGATGTAAAACAGTCATTTGCTTTTTGTACATCTCGGAAAAAGGCAAATGAAAATAAGCATGGAAAAAGGAGAAAAGTGCCCTGCGTCCTCTTAAGAGGTGTTTGTTTTTGGGCCGCGAGCCCCCCGCAGGTCTCTCCAGTGAAGGGTGTTGTGTGTCTGAGCTGCAGTGAGGGGGCGACCGGTCCAGCGGCAGGGCTGGCCTCTCTGCTCTGAGTAAGTGCTGAGGTGCGGCTGCCCTCAGGGCGTCCGCCGTACGGTCAACAGAGGCCACCTACGTTGTCGTCCTGGTCCTCGTCGCTGTCGTCGTCGCTCACCACCGGCTTGGCCTTCCCGCGGCTCTGCCTCTTCTTGCCCTTGTCGTGGCTGCGAGCCTCCTTGCTCAGCTTGATCTTGACACGCACCGACTTGGCTGCATGAGGAGAGGGAAAAGCCGCCATGATTCAAGGTTTCTCCTGACAGGCGCCACACAGTTGCTCAGGCACTAAAACATCGTTGCAAGGGGGATGGAGGATTTATCTATTTAGCAACTGGAAGCTATCGATGCTTGATTGACAGGCGGATGCAGAAAATTCACAAGTCATTTCTATTAATTGTTGTCTGTGAGACCTGGAGCAAACTTCTCAGACAGAAAGTGCGTCCGATCAAACCATTCAACTCATTTTGTGTCCGTGAAAGTGCCGTCATCTGAGGTCAGAGTGGAGAAAAACACACCTGAAAACCCTGTTTTTATTTACATTTTATAACAGAGACTTCAGAGCCTCGCTCATAACTCTAACATTTCATGGAGTTCAGACTTCTCTTCCTGAAACTTTTGGGATGAAACAGTGTGTGTATCCTCGCCTCAACCTGCCTACAGAGCGGCCGACCCGGGCTGTAATTAGTCTGTCTTCTCAGACTGTGAACTGGGATGGAAATGCGTTTCATGGACGCACAAGGTTGAAGAGAGAAGGTTGGAGACGGGAAAAAAAATAAGAATAGGAGGCAAACAGCCCGGAGTCGGCTGAGAGGTGAGTTCAATCAGAGGCTGAACTTAAAATAAAGGCGCACACACACACACCCTCAGCGTAATTACACACTAGCTTATCAGTACAGTACAGCATCAGGGCCGCCGAGAGCAGTTAAACATTAACGAGTCAACGGTTCAAACACACGAGGGAAGATCGTTTCTTTAAAGTTTTCTTGTTTTCTGATATTTTCAGATTTCTGAATTGTGTGGGAAGCCCAACACAGCACAGCTTGGTTTTGGGATGTTTTCCTGCCAAACAAACAAGAATAAATACAAGGAAAACCTGCTGCCAGATGCCGCCCGGGTGTTGTGAAAAACGTGGCTTTTATTAGCATTCTCTAGCAAATTACACAGCGAACAATTTGTTTTCCAGAGGTAATGGTAGGCGTATGACACCAAGACCGATGGAGGCGCGTGTCTTGATACATCATTTGCCTTGATGCTGTCTCGAGCTCTGCTGATACTACGCTAAAAACAAGGTAAGAAGAAGAAAAGAGGAAGAAAAGAGCGATGGGAGCTCTGCACTGCATCACTAATAATAACAACCTCGGGCACATTTAACACCCGAGCGTGTTTTGAAAACACCTGCCTTTGACACACCTCCTGTGAATACAAACAAACAAACAAACAAACAAACAAACAAACAAACAAACAAACAAAACGGGGCATTTTCAGTCTTGTTTTGTCTTGTTGGTCGCTTGAATGGACGTTACAACACAAAAACAAAGAGGAAAACGATTTCAGCCACACAATCGTCACCGGGGTCCCTCTGTTTAGTGGACATTAGGCACCCGTGACTGTTCTAGTCTGATCCAATCAGGCACGGCGATGCTGAGAGCAAAGACACCGGTCACACATCTGACAGGGACGGTGGACGATGAAGTCTCTTTTCTTTGGACAATCGAAACCTTTTGAAGCTTCTTGACTCAATGTCACCTGTACTGTATCGCAATGTTTCACAGCTCTCATTCTCCTTCTTTACTTTTCACCGTCCTCCATCTCCACACCTCTCACAGCCAATGATGCTGGAAACAGAGATAGACGGTGATGTCTATAGTATTTACATCTAGTCTATTTTTTCATTAGGAACCTCAGGTCATAAACATCCGCCGCCCAGCGTGTGGACGTGTGTGTGGGTGTGTGTATTTGCATGTGAAGCCTGCATGTGCTGCATCTTACCCTCAGCCTCTGACTCATCCTCGTCCTCCTCGTCCTCATCGCTGTCTTCATCGCTCTCTTCGTCCTTGGCGATCTTCTGCCGGGCGCTCTTGAACACGGACTGAAGGACGATGGAGTCCTGGTATATCTGCACAGGAGGAGGAGGAGGAGGAGGAGGGCGGGAGGGGAGGAAGGAGAAGACTGGATGGTGAGAATAGTTTTGTGGAAAGCGTGCGCGTAAATTGCAGGGGATGTGACTGAGAGGAGCTGGCCAGACAAAAGGTGGATGTTATAAAAAAAAAAAGTGGAAGTTTAGATAAGATAATTATAGATCAATTAAATGGAAGCCTCGTTTTTCCTACGGACTGACTAGACGAACTGTATTTCTAACCGTAACAGAAGAGGTCTGACTTCTGAGAGAAAGTTGAGCGGAGTGCTTTATATTCCGTCGCCCTCTCAGTCGGTGTAATGCATCACAGACCTGCAGCTCTGGAGAGCTTCAAGGACAAAAGCCGCACCTCCCCAATAAATAACCCAGAGCTCAACAGAGGAAAGTACACGGGTGTCAAGCCGAGAGCGACAGAACTCCTGACAGTTCACATGAGGAGATCCAACAGGCCATAACGTGAGGACGCGTCTAATACCTGACACGAGGAGAAGTTCAAGTGGACCAGACTGGGATAGGTACATACACATGCATGTGCAGTGGAACTTCGATTTACAAACACCCTATTATACGAAAAGTTCAGAATCCGAATAGGGCTTTGAAGAAATTTCCATCCCATATAACGGAAAAAAATAATTAAAAATACGAAAAACAAAATTGCGAGTGCTTTTCCTTGTTTTTTACTTCGATTAATACTATTTAAAAGCATAATTATTCTGTTATATTACAGCATTTTGTTGTTATTGTTATCTATCTAATCTTGTATTGTTATTATTTGATACAATGGTGTATTTTATTACATTTCATTATCGCTTTTAATGGTTTACTGTGCAGATTCAGGGGAGATTATTGCTGTAAAGATGTGTTTGTGTGCCTTTGGCTGCTGGATAAAACAATTTCCCTTGGGAGATGAATGAAGTCTGTCAGCCAGACTGACTATCTGATTGACCTTGTGCATCTCAACTAGAGACTAAGGTAATGTCTGCACAACAACATTATACTGTAAAACCTGATAATTCATTGTCCACTGATGCAGCTGTCTCTGCATCACTGAAGAGTGGAAACCTGAACACTTCTACTTCAGCATAGCTGTCTGTTGCTGTCAGACCAGAGGAGGAACACACAACACACACACGCACACACACACACACACACACACACACACACACACACACACACAGACACAGAAAAAAAAGCAGTTGAGAGGACACTTTGGTTGCACTTGGAGTGGTTGCAGACCTGAGATCCGTCCAGGTTAAAGGTCTGGGCGTTGTGACAGAGCAGCATCACATCCTTCTCCAGGTCTCCCACACTCCTGTATTTATGGTTTCTCACACGATCCTGTTAACAGAGACACAGCAGCTTATCACTCTGCAGGTCTGTGAGGGACCTTTGAGACAGGAAACTGAAGAGAGGTGAAACCAGGGCTGCAACAGGAAATTATTAATGGTACTGGTTAAAAACACATTGAAATAACCTTTTAGACCGCTCCGAAGGACTATTACCATAAACCTGAAGCTCCTGAATTTATTCTCCTCATTATCAACATAAAAATGACAACTGGAATGAGCCGAATGGCTCCAAGTCCACAGCGGTGATGACACTCAAACATCATTAAAAACATGGAGAGGGAGAGAGAGGAGAGGAACCAGCTGCCACTCACATGGAGCCCGGAGCACCTCTCACTCCTGGCCACCAGCACAGGAATAGCTGTTTCAGCACGGCTGTCGTACCTTGATCTTTTTGAAGTCCACAGGTTTCCTGATCAGCTCGTAATACTCGGGGAGCTCCTTCCTGGACGGTAACTGGACAAAGACCTCGCTGAGTTGTCTTCCAGATCTGGTGACACAAAATCATCGTCACGCCATTGTTACAATGTGTTTACCTACTGGGCTACTGATACAGCTGCTCAGGTGGCGTGTGTCCTACTGACTGCCAAGGAAATGATGTCGATCCCAATAATGTAAGAATATTAAAGGTTTTCCATGAAGAGTTTTCTTTCCTGTGAAGTACCACACCCTTTCATCTTGCCACAGGTGTGCTCCTTGGGCAGCGCCGCGTTCAATGGATTTTTCTAAATATGAATAATGAGGCACAATTAATAATGCGTTCATCTGCTTGTGGCAAGGTCGACTGCTCGGAAGTTGGCTGGGTGAACAGCCAAGAGCGTTTACCCAGGCAGGAATGCAGAGGAGGTCATTTTCTATTAGATACCGCAATAAAAACCTGGTAATGGAAACACCTGAATCTTGAAAACCCTCTGAAATCACATTATTACGCTCCCGTGGAGAGGGTTTTCAGACGCCTCTATGCAGGAGAGTATCACAGAAGTGCGACAGAAACCTTTTTTTTTTCTTGGAGGAGACTGAAGCCTTTCTAAATCTCATGAAAAGTCGAGATCATTGAAAACTGGACGAACTGAAAACGTTTTTTAAATGAAAAATCGAATTAAATGCAGAAACAGCGGCAGCTCATACGCTTCAATAGAAACACCTCCAGGTAGCAATCGTACATTGTTGAAATTCTTTTAACACTACTTTTATTTGGCCAAGGCATTGAAGTAGAAACACAACAAGCAAGACGGACTGTTACAGCCCACAGACAGGTTAACATGAGCGTGATGTCGAGTCACAACATGACTACAAATACTTAGAGAGAGAGAGGTTATATTTTCATGACAAGTTCATGCTGTATAAGCCACGTATGATGCTCAAGCCCCAACCTTCTGTGACGTCACCCACTGGTTTGTGAAGGACGCTGAATGAAGCCAGGAGTTTGAGCAGCTGGAGGCTGTCATTCCTGGTAATGGAACCAGCAGAAAACCAAAGGGCAGGTAGTGTGTGTGTGTGTGTGTGTGTGTGTGTGTGTGTGTGTGTGTGTGTGTGTGTGTGTGTGTGTGTGTGTGTGTGTGTGTGTGTGTGTGGCGGGAGGGGGGGGGGGGGGGTGACAGATATAACTTCTCACCTCCTCCTCAACACACCCACTGATCCACACGATCCATACTAGATATCTGAGAATAACATGGCCATACGAACAAGGTAAACACAGTCTGTCCGTCCAATGATTGTGACTTGTGCACACTTCTGTGAGCCATATTCATCCATCTCTTTAAGCTCTGATGTCTTATTAATCATGGAATCATTTGCAAATCGACCACCAGATTACACACTGGCACGACACACTTTAGCTGTTGAAGCCAGCGTGAATACACTGGGTGTGTATTGGAGAAAGTGTTGTTTGGAGCCAGGCCCTAGAGGATCTCACTGGTATTGCAAGTGAAGTCACTTCTGCGTTGGCCTACTTTTTCTTACCGAAAGACTATGTTCATCTTTTATGTAAAATCTATGAAGATGCTCTGTCCCTTAAGGTTCTTCTACCGCGAGGACTGATTGTGGTACAACACCACAGACACACATAAGTCGACATTAACCTGTTCCATCTATGCCGTATCGATGGCGACCCCTTCCCTCCAGGAAAATGGAAGTAGAGCGCAGTTAGTGGGGAGACGTGCGTCTCAGTGTTTTCACTGCGACCTGTCAAACAGCTCGTCTTGCTTTTGACAGTGGCAGCAGCAGCTGCTTATCTGCGCTTCAGTCTCCCACAAACAGGTTTTGTAAAGCGTGACCGTGGCCTCTGCAAGACTGATAAATTCTGACAGTGTTGTGATCTGAGGCTTTGTAACAATAGCACACACACTCCAGTGCTTGGCCCATCATTCAGAAGGCCAGTTCAGGAACTGGATGGTAGCATACTTTGAGCAGGTTTGAAGAAATATGCAATAAACTTGTGAATAATGATGAATTGTGATTTTGTTCCCATAGAATAAGATCGACCTCCATGATTTTTGATATTGTTGGAACTACACACCAAGCATCTAGTTGATCTGCTTAGTTCCTCACATTAAATATTACATGAAATATTACTTAATATCCATCCATGATCGTACCCACTAAGATAAGTCAGGTCAGCAAATCGATGGAAATTTTATAAGTTTTAACTAAAAGTTCCTCAGTCATTCGTCTGTATTTCCTCATTAGCAGACATTAGCAGTTTTGTTTTTGTGATAGGATTTACTGTATTACAAAGAATGAAATCTGACTAATCCACAGAGTAATTTCTACTCGATCTGAGAATTTCTGCTCTAGTTTGACTTTGGATATTGTAGAATCAGAATGTAGAGTCTCTGGAAGGTAGATTGCAAACGGTGCAGAAACCAGAAAAAGATGGCGGGTATGCTGAAATCTGCCAGTGCCGTCTTTGATGTGTGAAGTGTAAATGCCTCTGAGCGCAGTGGTATGGCAACAGGGATCTCTTGGAAGGGACCCATACTGGTGAGTCCTCTGAGAGGCAGAGGAAAGGATGGAAACGTGATCACAGAGACTGGCTGGGGTGATCTGGGCTGGATTAACAACAGCGCTGAGTCAAAACAATCAATGAATGACAAACTGTGGTTTAAGTCGCACTAATCGGCTGCCACACTTATTAGAAGCTGTTAGAGGTCTTAATATGGTTGATGGAGCAAAGTGCTGGGAGCCCGGGCTGCTGCGAATGGAGCGGCATCCTGGAGTGGAAATCCTTAAATCTGTCTCCGTCGAGTGAGAGGAACCGCCAGAGCCATGATTGAGATGCTATGGGATGAACGACCATCGTCGAGGGGAGAGGAAAGAATTCGACTCCTGGAAAGGCAGGTAGCAGTTTCCTGGAAACGCTCCGGCCTCACAGCCAGCCTGTGCATATCTGAGTAATGGGAACACACCGACGCACATGTTCTTACATGCACGGGCAAATATTACACACACACACATGCACGCACACACTTGCACTTGTGCTTTTGCACATGAGAGGAAAAAGAAAAAGAGGGAAAAGTGCAGACACAAAAGAGCCGACCACACAAACACAGACTGGTCGGGACAGCTGGACTGACACAAGAACGTTTACCACACTGCTCGGCTTCTGAGACATGACTTCATGTTTGCTGGGTTTCTGCTCTGCTGAACAAGGAGAACCCGATACTTTCCATCAGACAAGCACAGAAACTATTCTGCAGTGAAAAGTTCACCTTTCAGAGCTCTCTGTAACACAGCAGCACGAGCCCTTATGTAATGAATATGCTTCAATAAAATGTAAATTTCTAGGGTTCCTCAGTCTGATGCAACTTGTAGTCGTAGGTAACTTTGAACTGTTTTTTAACACACAAATCAGCCAGGAGGTTTTCGGTCCTAACACAGCATGCTCAAAGCTTTGTGGGTATGTTTTTCAATAGCTCTGCACTCTCCACACCTAACTGATGAAACAAATGATGAAATAATGTGCTCTGTGGGGGGGTCCAATGTGCTTGACACCATCACTTCAGCTGAACAGCAAGCCTTTCAATCACAGCTGCTTGTCTTCTTCTCAAGAGCCCATATTTGTCCACTAGAGACAACAGATTAGAGGATAAATGCTTCTAATCTTCCACCAGGTCCACACTGAGGCCGGTGTGGCTGCTTGGCCCGGAGAGGCACTCTCTCCCAGTCCCGGGCGCAGTAATCAGTGAGAGGACGTAACGTATTGATCTGACGAGATGCACGTGCTGAACTGGCGCTGGCGCTGACAGCAGCGGAGACCAGTATTGACATGTGTCTGTTGAGAGGATTTCTGTCCTGTGGCTTCATGCTGTACCCTCAACACCCTCTGTCCTTCTGCACCAAGCGGTGAAGACGAGACAGAAGATAAACCTGATAGTGAGACATTATCAGAGGTGATGGTAGTAAACCAAAGTGCTAGGTCATGCTTTAGGATATGATTCATCTCATGTTCACGTAAGTTGTTGATATGTTTACATTATAGAGTGGTGTTTACCTAAGGGATGCACACTGGGACCTATGAGTTCTCTGCCATTTATTCCTCTTTAGAGTGAAAGAAAGTCTTTCAGCCCTTCATCATAGGAAACATTTAGGAAACAACCTTTAACAGAATCTCTGTACACCACCTCGTTCCTGTTTCTCAAATGTCTGGTTAGGTTCAATGTGAAGGCCTTTCTTGAAGCAACAAGAAACAAGAGGTAAAATAGAGGTAAAATAGATAAGATAAGTACTTTATTTATCCCCGGTGGTAAATGTTCAGCCTGTCCCACTTGACACCACTTGAACATGTCTGTCAGACTGGATGTCACGGGCTGTTCTTGGAGATGCCGGAACACATCCAGGCGACATTTTCACTCACTCGAGTCTAGCGACTTGAAAGTTTGGTGCCCCGGTGAGAATCAACCCCTCCTCCTCCTCAGCCAAAAGACTGAAAAACCAACAGGCTTCCCCTCAGATGGAGCTCCACCACATGGCACTTTACGGATACAGATGAGCCACTGCCACCGCTGAATGCCATCACTATTTTCCCATGACAGTCGACAGGGCATCATCAGCCGATGCTGACGTGCAGCCAAGAAAAATACAGCAACGCAATCACGAACACCTGGGCCTGAGTCAGGCTGGGAGCGTGGGAGTGAGTCCTCCTACCCGTCTCTGTAGTTGATGACCGTGTCGATGATGGTGTTCATCTGCTTGGTGAGCTTGGGAGGGTTCGGGGAGAGCTTCTCGGCCGGCGGCCGGCCGCGCCTCTTCTTGGCCTTGGAGCCTCCGTCGTCCCTGCTCGACGAGTCCTTGTCCTGGCGCCTCTTGCGCTTGCGCTTCTTGAGTCGGATCTCTTCCTCCATCTCTTCCAGGTTTCCATCTTCAATGGCCTGCAGTTGGAGAAAAAAAAGAGCGAGAACGAAAACGAGCTTCGCTCGCAACCGCTTCGACTTTTCCACCTGGGATGGGGCACTGAGGGAACACTCTCGGCAAATGTACTTATTTAACAAACCACCTCTTCCATGGGATAAAATATTCCTTCAGCAGAGACCGTATGAAATGACTTGACAGCAGCAAGTTCTTTGCAGGAACTGTCAGGCTGTGATCCAGAAAGGATCTTAGACGTCTTAAGCAATGCCTACAGGTCTCTACCTATTCTTTAAATTCCAGTTTTACTGAGCCAAAGATAGCTCCTCCAACGTACTGTCAACTGTGGATACTTCTGTTCTATTCCTGATTCCAGAAAAGGAAAAAAAGAAAACGACACCTGAGCAATTCTTAATAAACCCTGACATGTCTTTGCAGGGGCAGAGTGTGTCACAGTGCATTTGGTGTGTGTGACTGAGTGCCGCTAGCATCAGGCTGAGCTACAGTTTGGCAGCCAAACGCAGTCACAGTTAAAGCCCGATCCCCTTACAATGGATGGAAATGCCACTAATTTAGGAAAGCTTTTCTGTTTTTTTTAAGAACAGAAACTACACGTTTGTGACTGAGAAATTACATAATCAGTCGGAACAAATGGCACATGGAGCTGAGAGCCGGGGAAAGGGTAGGAAAGTTGGAAAGTGCTGGACCAACATAATGAATGACAGGCTGCTCGGGTCTAACTTTGTTTAGAGAGAGTTCACCCAAAGTAATTAGAGTACTCCTGTGTGCAAACAAGCAATAAACAAAAGCAGCTTCAGTTCTGCAGACAGGGAAAATGAAGCCCCAGCGTATTGACCGGCTGAATGGGAGAATATGAAGTGGACGGAGACTGTGCAGTGCTCCTGCTGGTAAGAGGCCGACAGAGCTTTGATAGCTTCAACAATACCTAATTGAATTCATGCAAATTGAATCAGTGACTTTATTGCAGGAGCTTGATATGATTATGCGGTGTAGTCTTCAGTGGGGGGGTGGGAAACACGCTCTGCCCTTTTACTCCAATTAGGGTCAATGAATTATCAGCCAGGACTGATTGTTCAGCCCGCTGGCAGAGTGTGTGGTTTCAGGGCGATGGCATTCACAGGCTGCTCAAAGCTCACCCGCAGCCACTGCTTCTCAGTCAGCGCGTCGCTGTAGTCCACGTCCCGGCGGCAGCGCGAGCCGCGGCCAAACATCTTCTCCTCCTCCTCTTCGCACGTGAGCCGCTCCACCTCGGCGTCGTCCTTCATGATCCAGGAGGGCAGCTCGTCCTCCTCCATCAGGCGAGGCTTCCGCTTGGGGTTCCTGGCGTGCTCCCGCCGCCGGTCCATGTCCATGCGCTGGGGAGGAGGAAGAGGAGGAGGAGAAGCACATCAGCCGTTAAGAGGCTCTTACCATCGAATGTGAATCGAGGGGTTTGATGGCAGGAACACAGTGACTCAGAGGTCGTGGTTTCAAAACCCGGTCAGACCGAGACCCTCCTGAATGGAGTTTGTATGGTGCAAATGGCTTTCTGATTTCCTCCCTCAGTCCTCATGGCAAAATGTGTGAGTGTACGTCTCCTATGATGGACTGGAGACCTGTCCAGAGTGGATTCCCTACCTTCACCCTATATGTGACGCTGAGAGGAGCTATATCAGCCTCAGATTTGATTCTGTTTACTGATCAAGTTCCTCTTCTCAGGCTGGTTCGTTTTGACATGTGTGAAGTCAGCGATCATGCTCGGATGCGTTTCTGACCAATGAGAAAACAGTTGGCACGCACACAGCCTTTGCTTTCAACTTTAGAGACCTGAGAATGCATCAACTGGATCTTTTCAGCCTCTGAATTGGAACAAAGTAAACGATCCACAGGTCTGGAAACAGCCTTACATCGATTCTCCGGAAATCACTTCATGTCAATTCTTACAAGCAGACATCCTGGAATCAGTCTAAAAACAGGCTGTTTCTCTCTTCCTCTCAGTCACCTTCACACCAGTCACATCGATGCAGACAGCGAAGTGCTGGTTATATTGCTTCTCTGTGACCTGCTGAGATCTCTCACCCCTCAGACCGACCCCACAATCCACTGTCCACATAATCTTAAACTCTAAAACTTAATCTCGCTCTGCAAGTTTCTGTCTCCACTCATCTGGAAAACTTTCTTCCACAGTACTAAGCAGGTAAGATAATGGATGGATGGATGGAATGGATGGATGATCCTAGACTTTAGTTTATCTTAATCAGCGAGCTGGCGTGTGGCAGACACCACGGAACATTCACATGACGTCAGCGCATAAGCAGAGGTGATGGCAGACAGAGCTGCTCAGTGACGTGTGACTGAAGCGGTTTAGGGGACAGATCCATCCGTTTTCTTGGCCCGCTCTGAATAGACGCGTGCTCCAGCCTCCTCCCACACCACACAACCTTTACTGCCCGTGTCTGCTGGAGCATATCCCAGAACACACGTCCAGCGCAAATCACTGCGAACAACCTGCAATTATTTGTGGAAAAGTTACTCAACAACCAGCTGCGAGCTCTTTGTCACGAGGCAAATAAAAAGGCTTTCTTTTTTTTCTTTTTTTTACCCTGTAATCAAACTTTCAACCGGCGCTTGCTATAATAAAACGTGCTATTCTCTCACCATGAAAAGCTCAAATTCATCTTCGTTGCGGGCGATCATTTGGTTGAGGGTTTCGTCATCCGGGACTTCGTCTTCCTCCTGAAATTACATTTGAAAACGAGTGAAAAGATCGTGTGAATATCTGCACTGTTTCACCAAAACAAAAGCCATGCTAGCGCTAACACAGATTTG
Organism: Karalla daura; assembly: GCA_029224185.1. Taxonomy (NCBI): domain Eukaryota; kingdom Metazoa; phylum Chordata; class Actinopteri; order Chaetodontiformes; family Leiognathidae; genus Karalla; species Karalla daura. The sequence continues at coordinate 21,573,556 of CM055192.1, forward strand.
ATCAAATCCCAATTACACTGCCAAGATTGTCCTGCTGCAACATTAAAAACGATTAACTCACCGATCCTATCTAAAAAAAAAAAACTGCCTCTGTGTCTCGCAGAAATTCAATCAGAACCAGTGCGGATAATCAAACTACATGAACTGAATTTAACTGGTCGTGCTGCTCTGATAACAGGAAGTGTGGGGGATGGGCCGGGACCTCGTTCTGCTCCTCGTGCTCTAGGATGGCCTGCAGGAAGGCGCGGCGCTCGTGGCTGGACGACTTCTGGTCGAACATGCCGGCCTGGATGACCTTCTGGTCCACGTTGAGCTTGTACTTGGCGGCGGCCAGGATCTTCTCCTCCACGCTGTTGACGGTGCAGAGGCGAAGCACGCGCACCTCGTTCTGCTGGCCGATGCGGTGCGCCCGGTCCTGAGCCTGCAGGTCCTGCAGCCACAGGGTGAGAGAGACACGCGAGATCGCTTCGCTTAGCTCGCCGCAAAGAGAGAAAAATGACCTGCATCACGAATTAAATGTCAGGGCGGGAATAGTGCAATGTTCCAACAGGAATAAAGATGACAGCGTAGCTATGTGGCCTTGTTTTGGAGCCTAGAACATTCTCTGCCATGTTAATAAAATCAAAGGCAAGATAGAGTGGAATCACAAACACGCTTGAAGCGTGTTCAAGCAATAAAGATGCTCTGAAAGAGGCCCAGATGAAACACTCTGAGCCCCGCAGATCTTCTGACAGCAGACGACTGGCATCGACTGGCAAAGCTTCGTCTGTGGGAGGTGCTGCAGCTCGTTAACACCATAAAGCGAAGCAAACCAACAGGATACAACCGTGAAGTCACTCATACATTTGGTGGCAGGCTTGGCAAAGCATTGCAGATAGAGGTGCGACAGCTAATCGGTTATTTGGATATATATTGGCTAATATATTTCAGATACCGTTTATCTCAGTGTCCTTAATATATTTCCAGATTTTGAAGACTGAATCTCTCTGAGTTGAGGGCGACAACATTTTTCACCATTTTTGCATCATTTCATCCATCAAACAACTGAACGATTAATTGGGAAAGCAATCGACAGATGAATGAAGTACAAAATCCTTGGTCACAGCCCTAATTGGAGAGCAACTGAAGCAAAGCCACACAAACGGCTGTTTCAAGGGAGACCACTATCTCTGTAAAGTCAATATGTTCAATCAGCCGCTGGTAAAAAGGTTTTCTGGGGGCAATGGAGCTAAACTCATCACTGGCTTCAAAGTGATGGTCGATCACAGACAGCAGACAACAAGCAGCCAGCAGCCAGCAGCACCAGCTACTGGCTTACCAGCTCACATTCATCTGGCTTCCAGCTGATAGTAATGAGCCTATGAATATTTCATCCTCTACGCGCCTGCAGCAAATTACCATTGCGAGGTCTAAAGCGTTGCCATTTTTGCAATTTTTCTATCTAATGGGATATTTACTACGATTAAAGATGTAAATGAGCCGAGACACAGATAATCTGATTTACATAGAGGCGCTGCAGAATGAGATCTAATGACAGCCTTCGGTAGCACGTGTTACACATAACGGAAAAAATACACGAAAATACACAAAATTCATGAAACTTCAAATGGGAAATCCTAGCTGGAGGACTCTGAGCAGAGCGGGCCCATCTGACCTGCTGATCGTGGCAGTACCTGGTGTGGATTCCAGTCGCTGTCAAAGATGACCACGGTGTCGGCCGCCTGCAGGTTGAGGCCCAGGCCGCCCGCTCTGGTGCTGAGCAGGAAGATGAAATACTGAGATCCCTCCTCATTAAACTTCTTCAGCAGAGTGGCGCGGTCCTCCGACTTGGTGGTTCCTGGAACGCCAAACATATATATCTATAGGTAACACCATTCACCGAGAAATGCAGACTCTGTCAAGTTAGTTATCTTAGATTACACTGAATTATCAGGTGCTTCGTGGAAACAAGGCTTTCAGGATAATTTGCTCAATCCTTTCATTTATGTTTTTCTTCTTTGAAGACCAACAGGGAGATAAACCGGTTCACAGTTTGATCTCAAAGCAGAATAATTGGCGATCTCACAGTATAATCAATCGAAAAGCTGAAAACACATCAAAGGCGCATCTGAGTGACGCTGGGCCACTTAGCTTCACATGGAACAGGCTAAGTGGCATTTAGGTGGTTTGCTTTCAAAACTGCTGACATGTTTTTCTCTTTCTGTGATGCTACCTGTTTACGAGGCAAGGAAAAATGCACACAAACTTGCACATTTTATTCCACTTGTTAAAGAGCCTGAAAACGAGCTCTGGAAATCAATGACATCTCACGAGTGAACTCGGGTCTTTGTTGCCGACCTGGCGGCTAATAGGATTGCCTTTTGTTTGAAATACAGAGAGGGGGCTTCATGCTGAGTGGATGTGATGGGAACTCTCTGACACCTCCATGTGACAGATTATTATTCTCTCAGTCTGACAGGTTTGAATTAACTTAAATAAGAAATGAGGAATTGGTCTCTTTAATACGGGAAAAACAAAGGGATTATACGAGCTCAGAATGTGACTTGTTATCAGATTATGATCATGTGTCTTGGTGCAGGAACCCTTTGCATGCATACATTTATGTAGTATTCTTGCCCTAGTGTCCACTTAGAAGGTGGATCCCCTCTCTTATGACGAAGTACGCCACTGCATGGCTAGGAAAACTGGCGCCATAAAGGTTTGTTTATTTTTCCAGACGTACCGTAATACATGAACCTATACTGGGAACAGCCGGACAAAAGTCTCTATGGACATTACACACGTCATTAGGACTCGACCACCTGGCACTCTGATTACCGTCCAGACGTAGATACTGGAAGTTGCGGAAGCTGAAGTAGTCCTCCATGATTGTCATGAGTGACGTCATCTGGCAGAACAGCAGGGCTCTGTGGTTGGTGGCCTGCAGCTTCGGCAGGATGCGATCGAGGAGCTCAAACTTCCCAGAAGCTCTGTAGAGGTCGTGCCTGGGTGGAGGTGATGGGGGAAAACACGGAGCGCCAGTCATCTTAAGAACACAATGAGGAGCCGGCATCTGTAAAAGGCCCCAGATCATTTCTGTCTCACTCACCCACTGATGATGCCGTTTGGATAGCCCAAGTGCTCCGCAAAAGATTCCTGAGGTAAAGAAAAAAACTGGCTTAAAAAAGTGGCAAAAACGTCTAACTTAAGGTTCAGTTAAATCTCAACTCCTTTTAAAAGCGTCTTTGTATACTCGCTATACGCTATAAGTAATAGGACACAATATGGGACCACCATTTACACAGAATATGTAATTAAAACGAATGTCTGACACTGTACAATCATACAAAGCAGTGAGTGAAAGAATATCTCTTGAATATTGTACTAGTTGTCACCTCGATGTGTTGGAACATGTACGGATGGTTGCAGATCTTCTTCAGCTGCATGATGGTGTTCATCAAGGCCTTGGCTCCACCTTTTCCCTGAAGAACATGACAAAATAGATTAGAAAATGATAGAAAAAGCAAGACCAACTCAGAGTTAAACAACTCTGATGTCTGATGTGGAAGGGGATTTGGGATTTTTTTCTTTTGACACTTTCCAACACTTAACACACTATGAAGATCTGTGCTGTACAAGCAACAGTAATTAGCTGTAAGTATTGGTAATATAAAGTAGTTGTAATTTTATAGCTCTGAATGCCAAAGAGAGGCTCAGAGAGGCTAACAATGTCTTAGTTAGGTAATGCATGTTTGAAATCAAGAGATTAGGAGTTTCATCCCAACTTGGTTTAGATTACATTCAACCTGAAGCTAAAAGCCAGGATGCAGCATCGAAAGAGCATCTTAAATCTTCTATTAATCCTCAGCAAACGCATTATCTCATCATTCCAAAGCAATTCCACATGCAGATGCGTGGAGATAAGGAAACTACAATTATGCAGTAAAAGTCGTAAATGTTGATGTCAAGCGACAGGAAACAGGAAATGTGAGTGCAGCGGAGGCTGAAGAGCTTAGCCTGCCAGCGTGACACAGATAGAACGAGGCGGAGACGTACTGGGAAGCCATGGGAGGGTCGCTTTCTTTACCTTCTTGTCTTTCTCGGAGCCGTCAGTCAGGAGGATGCCTTTCTGCATGTGACGGTACAGAATCTTCTGGATGGCAGACATGTCACATTTTATGACGTACTCCACCTGAGTGAATGACAGCAGAGACAATGCATCAGCGGAGCGACGCCTCCATTCTTTGCTTTTTCTCTCTTGAGCGACAGGCTGTTGGAGCCGACAGCGCGCTCTTGATCACAGACCTGTCCTGACACCGTGGGAGAAGGGAGGCGCTAATGAAATGAAAGACAGAGGGGATGAGAAAGGGGAGACATCATCCAGGCATCTCCTGTTCATGGCTGTAGGAAGAACGTTCATCTTCAGGGTATTTTAAGATGGATTTTCAGATCATGTGGGCCTTGAGATTAGGGTTATAATAATTTTAGATTATTAGAGTTCAGTTTTAATCAGTCTTGACTTTTTTTCCTCTCTAATTCAGTAAAATAAACCGTGAAGTGCCGTACGGTGCCTCCGCTCCCCAAAAACCGCTTCAGCCAAATCAACTGATTTCACATCAATCCACAGACACTGACAAACACGAAAACGAAGGGAGTTTTAGCCAGAATTACAAAACGTTTTAGTTAGTTTTGTAAACACATAACACAGTTTCCCTTGGTTTTTATTTCTTCTTTGAATAATAGTTTTATTTATCTCAGTTAACGAAAACAATTTTTTAATTCTAGTTTTCATCGTTTCGTTCGTTTTTATCAACAATAATAACCTTGCTTGAGATGTCCATGTTCAATTTAATTTACCACAGATACCGATTCCATTGATGTGTTAAATTGAGTCGATTACATCTTTCAGTCGCCCTTTAACTAACTCAGTGTTGGGAATTAACCTAACCTAACTAACCCTAACCCTCAACAATCGTGACCTGCTCCACCTGAAAGACAGTTGGGATGAGTTAGATGTGACTTTAGGAATCGAGGAATCATCTGGAGCTCACCTTCTCCGGCAGCTGAGACTCCACCTCCTTCTTGAGTCTGCGCAGCAGGAAGGGGCGGAGCACCTTGTGCAAACGCCGAATGATCAGGATGGTCTCCTCCTCATTCAAATCCACCTAAAGAAAGCCAACAAGGACAGAGGATAAATACGCATAGAAGTAGAAGCTTCTCCACTACTGCAGAGAAAGAGGATTTCTAATGTGAACAATCCAGACTGAGAAGCTGAGATGATTATTTGTGTAGTAGATCGACTATTCATTTGGTTTATAAAATAACACAACCTGTTAATTCCTGCTCCACAAAGGTCAAAATCCTTAAATGCCTTTTGAATCTGAATTGGTGAATGATTCTCAGTAACAAAGCTATAAACTACTAATATAATGCACTGACCATCTGATAAACAACACTCTCCTTGATTTCAGCAATTTTCCACATCCTGAAACCCAGTCATGTTCTGGGGTCACGAAACTTAGTTTTTATTTTTACTTTATTGAATGCAATACTGTAATTTTTACAACTTCTAATCTGAGCTATAACTATGTTGATGACGATGATGTCACGAGTACATCCCTGCTCCCCATCCTCAGGAAGTTTGCCAAGTGCAGACTCACACGTTCACAAACACAAACTTCACTACTTGGTACTGAGAAATGACCGATGAAAGAGAGCACAGGATCCGTCTTCCTGGTGATTTTCATTGCTCATAATAGGAGATACACACACTGGTGGTGAGTAACAGCTGCTGTACATGTAGCTGGAGAACGTCTGCAACAACTCAGCACGAATCCACATTTACCTAACTGCCCCAGTGGGGGTCAACATAAGGAACAACAGCAGTATCAAAGAACTGTTTGATTAGCCGGTTTGAGCCCAACCTGACATCCTGCACATCTGCAAAAGCTGGTTGAATGTCCAAAAGGAAGGGACGCAACTTAAAAGCGAAGAGGTTGTGTTTTTGTTGACGTCTAATTGAACAAATGGATTTTTGCTGAGCCTCGGGCAAGCTACCGTCTGGGCTTGACCCGCTGTGGCCTTCTGTGGGCGAACGGGACCACACTCTGTGTGGGATGCTGGAAAACACTGAAGACGAGGGCAAAGGTCCATAGAACCGGACAGAAGAATCACTAATGAGGATGCTGGTTCGCACCTGACTGACACTCCAGTGGTTTTGAGGATGGCTCCGTTCCTTGTTCTATTTCAAAGGATACTTCTCCTCCTTATTAGCCTTTTTAGTAACTGAACTTTTTGGCTCTTCGTTCATTCTTTATTTTTCACCTTTTTTGCCTCCTCAAATTGTGACTGGAATGAGCTTTATCATATTTCTATATACATATTGTTGTTTGTTTTATTATCATGTGTGCCTACTTGATACCCTTCCTGAGAGTAGAAGACCAATCATAATTAAATTGTTCTTTCATCAAATCATTTTTATCATCTGAACATTTTTATCGTCTGTCTCAAAGTTTGCGACAGTTGCACAAGACTTCACATCTCAGACGTGTTCAGTGAGAGGTCTTTGAGGAAACAAAATCTGTCATCTCAAGAAACCTTTTCAGCTTCCAAGAGATGTGTCAGGAATCAATACTACGCCAACTGAACACCTGAAAATCTATGACTCATCTCACAAAACCCAGAAATTACCCCAAAAGTTCTCAAAGTTTAGACATGTCTTTAGAAGTCAATTGGCAGGTCAGATAATTGTAAAGGATGAATTTTAATCTGACTTTCAGAGTTTTCCAAGTTTCACTCTATTTTGTGAAAAAAAAAACTCTTGCTCTCCTCTTACGTGATCAAGTTTCAAAACCATTTACCACACTGTCTTTGTAGCCTTGGGTTATGTGAACAAACATATAACTTTGGAAATCAATTGAAGAAAGAAAACTTGGTCCAGTATGTAACTAGTATGTAAGTGACCCCCCCCCATTGAAATGGGCGTCTTAAGTCTTCTTAACATGGCTTCCATACCTTTCAAGGTGCTATAAAAAGGTACAAATAACCTACTTATTCACATTGACGGTTCTAATAATGCCAATAATTAACATTTTCTGTCTTCCCCTTTTGAAAACATATTGAAATGTCTTAAAATACCTTTTGCTACTGGTCCTGACACCAAAATGATAATTACTTTAGAAACCATGGCAGAGATGGTTCAGTTGAAAGGTTTTCTAAGAGTTGGTCAGACCAGGACTAGAAGACGTGACCCACAGTGTGACCTCACATCTATTGAAATCCCAGAGCTAAACTGCATCTGCAGTGGCCTTTCCCAAACTCTGTTTTCACTGAAAAACTAGGATTAAAACCCAGCACCGCTCTGTCTGTTTTTCCAACCAAAATGCTGCTGTTCATCTTTCTCGTGTTTTACCCATTGACTGCGTCCAGACAAATCTGCAGTGTGTGAGATAATGTTAACTCGCGTTAGTCTGCCAAGTTACACAATGCTTCGTGTCAGATGATGACAGGACATTTCATACTGCTCGGGGCTGTTGACGAAGGTGGCTACAGCAAATTTTGCCTGGAATAGCTGGTCAGACTCTGGTGAGGTTAGTGTGTTGGATGAGCAGAGCTAAAGCTCCAGGCGTGAAGAATGAGGCTGCGGGGACAACTTATCTAGGACAGAAAGTGGCTTTTTACCCACGGGAGAAACTTTAAAGATACGGAAATGTTACTAAAGAGGTGAGTTTCAGGGGTTTAATCCATGCCCAGGGAAGGAACTTTAGATACCGAACCCAAAACAGTGATAACAAATTGTATTTATAAAGCACAAGTCATGCAGAAAATGAAAAACAATGAAACAAATGAAAACCATCAGTGGAAACAGCAGAACAAAACCGGAGGGGAATGAGAAGCCGAGCCTGGGGCTGTCGCTCGCCCTCGCTCTCTCTACTCACTCTCTCTCCAGTCATGGCGAAGGGCGCGTTGAACCACTGCTCGAAGGTGCTGCAGCTCTTGAAGATGGTGGGCAGCAGGAAGTTGAGCAGGGCCCACAGCTCGGGCAGCTTGTTCTGCAGCGGCGTCCCCGTGAGCAGGAGGCGACGTGGGGCCACGTAGTGGGTGTTCAGCACCTGGGTCAGCTTGCAGTGGTGGTTCTTCATGCGATGGCCCTCGTCCACGATCATGTACTTCCAACGGATCTGAGTTGGGAGGAAAAGACTCTGAAAACAGCGAAAGCAGCCAAGAGTCCAAATTTGCAAAAGAAATATTTGGAAAAGGCTGCCGAGGAGGAAGTTGAGATTTCCAACCAACTATCCTCAGAGAACACAACACAGCTGCTTATGACTGTGACAGCTTTCTCTTATCTTATCCCACAAATGTTTTATACTTGCTAATTGCTGTGAGAAAAGTTGAACACATCGTGATGAAATTATCACGTGTCGCTCTTTTCTGATTCAATAAAATCCTGCATATTTACTTAAGCTGCAAATCATCTGCTGCACAATCCATTCATCCATTCATAGTCTTACCAGCTTTGTAGCCATAGACTGTGGACAGATCTGCAGAGCATCACAGGACACACACACAATATTCACTCTCACACTCACACATAGGGGGCTATTAGAGTCTACCTGAACCTACCGTGACCTGGGGAGAGCATGCAAATCCCACACAGAAAGGCCCCCGACTGGGATCTGAACCAGCGACCTTCTCACACAGCTGCTGCCTCACCCCTCTGTATCAGAGCTACGTAGATAGAGATCTTAATCTTCTTTTCCTTCCAGCTGTTCCTTTCAGGGGCCGCCACAGTGAATCAGCTGCTCTCTCCTCTGCATCCTCTTCACTCACTCCAGCTTACTTCATGTCCTCTTTCACTGCATCCATATATCTCCTCTTTGGTTTCCCTCTAAACCACCTGCCTTGCACTTCCAATCTCAGCGTCCTCCCACAGATATATATCCACCCCCCGTCTCCTGTACATCTCAGTCTGCCCTCTCTGACTTTATCTTAAATACATCAAACAATCACCTGTCTGTCAGCTCACTTTTGACTAATGCATCATGCACGTCAGAGCACACCGCAGGATCCTTTTAAATGATTTCAGGTGTTTTCATTTCATTTCACCTCATTTTACGCTCCTACAGGGACACTAAATTGGATTGTGATTGGTGCAAAAGGGCTTATGACCTGCACTCAATCCTGTGGCTGAATGCATCTTGCGTGGATACTGTTGCAGGCAGACGTGATGCTGTGACCGGTGTTTTGATAATGTGCTGCTGTCACAAAATAGTCTGTGTCAACACGTCCTTGGGCTAGATTTCCAAGCCGTGTGGATGGGAGCTGCGAGGCACTGATGCATGAACAGCTCCCACTTGTGGAGAGCATGTGAATTGGAATGCATTTAAAAAAGCGTAAAGCAGCACATATTAACAGTTCATTTTCTTAGATTGTCCCTCCTGCTGTTATGCACACAGACATAGTGTAGATATAGTGTGTGAAAAAAGGAATGACACTGTCAAGTGCAGCAGCAGTATGGAAACACACACATTCAGATCCTCAGAGTGAGTAAGAGCAATAGAGAGGCTATAAGCTGAGCGCTTTGCAGTCACACTGAGGAATGAGGCCAACAAAATCTTATCAAAAGAGCAAGCGGAGGCTAGTCAGGGAAGAGAAATAGACTGAGAATGGCAAAAGCGGCTGTAAACCGTCTCAATCGATCTCAATCTCACATTTAATTTAAAGCCTACTCAGTGAAAACCGACAGTGAATAAGGCTATGTTCACACTGCAAGCAAAAGCGATCCAAATCTGGCATTTTCTTTTACACATATGAAACTCATATGGAGCCTAAACAGCACAAATCTGATCATATCAGAACACTATTACATGTCATATAAATCTGATCACACTTGATGTTTTCCAACGTGACTTCAGACCAAACAGTCATGTCACCTTTACGTGTCACTGAGGTGTGACAGATTCTTTCTAATTTCTCAAGTGAAATATCAACCATAAAAAAATCAGACAAGATCTGCAGTGTGAACGTATTCCTATGCAGAGGGAAGGACTCTGATATCTCACTTTGGCCAGTATCTGCTTGTCCTTGATGATGTATTCGTAGGTGGTGAGCAGGACGTTGAACTTGCCGCTGCGGAGCTGAGGCACAAAGCCTCGGCGTAAAGCAGGAGTCCCCTAAGAAGAGCCAGACACAGAGAAAAGTTTTTGGTGACCTTCAGTCATACATTCCCAACATCTAACCTGCTCCATCGGGAAAAAAAAAATCTTTCTCACCTTGTACGCAATTTTAACGACCGACGGTGCCCATTTGTCAAGTTCATAGACCCAGTTAGACAAAGTTCTGTGAAAGAGGAAATCAATGACAACAATGAGTTTACACTCTCTGCAGAGCCAGGCTGTTCTGAGCCCCACTGAGCCGTTCTGAGCAAGGGCAGGGCTGGAATGAGGAATCACACATTTTGAGGCAGACACCTTTCCAAATTTGTATCGTTATAGTGGAGGAGGAAAAAAGATGGGGAAAAAAAACATCCTTGAGGGCAAAGGCTTTTCATAGGGGTCAAATGGACTGCAGCACACGATGACTTTTTACAGAGACAGCATTGTTAAGAACTAGGTCTCCTGAGAAAAGATCTCTGCGCACTGACTTCAATTTGCCAAAATACCACTGCGAGGTAAAGACCTTCCTCCAGATTAGAGCATGTTGCATCCTTAAAAGATAAGTCAACACAGACGCCCAGTTTCAACGAGTTTAAACATCAGCCCTCCGTGCTCTGCACCCCGTTAGCAATGGAGAAACTGAGAGGAAACAAACTCAGTGTTCATTTTCAATGCCCTCAACAGCTGCAACTGTCAAAAAAAAAAGACAAAAAAACACTCACAATGCAAAATGTTACACAAAATTCAGCTGGATTGTAACATATTTGGAGAGCCCCCAATGAGGGGAATGAGTAAGAAGCATCTTCTGATCACTTCAAAAAAAAGGAATAGAGGGTTTTATTCAGGCTAAGCCGCCTCTACCTCATTGTCTCTATGGCACAATGTAAACAATGGACACTTGTGTGTCACTTTACACTGTCACTATACAAAGTAGCTT
>CM055192.1:21584725-21799625 GCA_029224185.1 Karalla daura
ACAGCACTAACCACTAGTACTGTGTGTCTTCAGGTCAGGTCAGTCTTCAGGGGGTCTTGTGAAAAGCAGTGTTGGTCGGGTTTCAAGGTTTCAAAGCCCTCAGGGAGGTTTAGGTGGACTTCATGTAAGGATGTACACCCGGTTACACCAACTCTGGGCCAATGGCTGGATTCTGACCAGTAGTTCTAGATGTAGCTCTCTAATTAAGTTTCCGTGTGAGCACGGTTTTGTGCAAAACCTAAAAGTCACAACAGGAAACTGTTAGTGAAGACACCTCAAAACATTTTTACACTGTCACAAAGTGGATTTTCATACTTATTGATATAAAAGTGCAACAAAAAAGTACAATGGCAACACTTTTTTCCCCATTTGCCGGACATAACAAATTTGCTTCAGACAAGATGATGGACTAGTGAATGTAGATTGAGGAGGAGACTGAATTTTTTCTAACTGAAGTAATCTAATAAAACCAAGGGAGTACATAATGCTTTGAACATGTATCTTCCTCAAAATCTCACGGACGAGATTTGACAAAAATTTTGGGAAGTTGAAAATAGACTAAAATAGACTTTACAAAGATTATTGACATGCACAAGACACCCTTTCATGGAAACACCTACAATAGCTGTAGCAATTGCTTATATGTGGCTTGATTTTGCAAAAATCTGAAATGGAAATGCACCTACGGACATTCAGGAGGATATCAACTCATAAAGACAGACTGAGCTATCCCAGCTCTGCTTCAGTGCTTCACTGTGAGCTCTATGCTGCTCTTTTGTGAGCTCTGTGTCCCGTCAACGATGATAATAATCTTCACTTGTAGAAGAGGTGTGTAGCCCTGCTCCCTTCACCATAACCTCTCCAGCCGGCACAGCTGCTGCATGGTGTCCCTGCTGTGCTGCTGCTTTATTCCATATTCACACATAGGTCGTGTCACATCTCACCAAGTCCTATTCCATCATCGACCTCTGCCTATTCTGTATATACTTCATATACTTCAGTGACCTTTCAATTCTACCACAAGTTATACTTCAATGAGTTCTGTGGTTATTAATTCACATGACTTGTTTCCTTATGACAAAACATGCAACTCCTGTCTGTCAGATTTCCTCTATATCCTCTGAGCAACTCTATAAACTCTATTTCAGAGCTTCTCAGATCCACTGTGTCATCTGATGACAGACCGGTGCTAATTGTAATCTGCCAGTAATATGAGATACTGACTCCTGACTATATCCTGTAAAAGACCATTTAATGAGAAACATTTTGAATAAAGCAGATCATAACTAATTTAATTGAAGGTAATTGAAAAAGCACAACTTCTGCAAGTTCAATGACAGTAATAATAAAGTAAAAGAGAAGAAGAAAGCCCTGTTGAACAGTTTAAGAGAACAGTTGCTCAGGGTCAGAGGATGTAGTTGTGATTCATTTCCCTGGAGACATATTGGATTTTTCTACCGCTGGAGCATTTCCCTTGAGAAAAGCTTGACATTGAGGTTTAATATGTCAAAACAGCATGACCCTGTGCCATCTCCTCTGTACTGTACCATATCTATTTTCTTTCAACCAACATGCATTTCAGATAACTTTTTCATGGCTGGATCTTCCCACGGTTTTTCTCTTACAGCCGCTTCTCTTTTTGTTTACTAAATGATTTATGCTTCAAAATTCAGCAGCAGTCTCTGAAAATCTCTCTGGGTCTCTCTGATTGCTTGAAGGACAATTTGTCCTCATAGTAATTGTGAGAAATGAACAAAAACAACAATAAATAGGAGAAATAAATAAAAAAATAAGACAATCATTCATTTCTTGTGCTTAAAAGGCTGTTCTGCAGGGTGCAGAACAACCTTCAGTCTTGGACTCATCTGGGAATAAAAAAAAGAATGAATATCTAAAGTGTGTGTGCATGTGTGTGTGTGTACCTGGTAATGTTTGAGCATGCCGTTGATCAGCAGCGACGACTGCTTCTCCACCCTCTCGATGACAGCGTGGGCCACGCCGTAGTAACTGGACTGGGAGCTGGTGTGTCCAGCAGCCACGCTGTACTCATCATCCACATCCTGCTTGGCCGACCTGAGTGCACGTGTGGTATTACAACAGTATTAGAAATGTCACTAATCATTCCTATGCAGCTGAGAGCCCTTTTGGACATGGGTGAAACACAGTCGCTTATTTATGCTCTTACTCTGCTTTATTTCATCTCGAATCTTAAATGTTGTGAATTGAGGCAGATTACCAAAGATGGGATTTTAACTCCCATCTTGCTGCTGATGCAATTCCCGGATGAAATACAAGTGCACTGCCACAATAAAGAGATGCTGCAATAATGAAAAGTAGCGCATTACTCGATGATGTGCTTGGCAGCCTTCCCAAACCCTGTATCTCCCTTGGGGTCGACCATCTTCTCCTCCGTTTCTGCCTTGGTCGCCTCCTCTTCATCCTAGCAGAGCAAAGTGGACATGGACATGAAAGCACATGTAACCTCACAGCAGACAGATGACAGGCGCAGCCCTGATGGGGGTGAACATCTACCTACAGCCTCCTGCTGGAATTTGATGGGAGTATATAGGATGTGTGTGCGCTACATACTGAATGGTCTGAGATCCCACTAAATGACAGATTGCAAGAACTGGGGAGCGGCATGCGGGGCAGTGCCGATCATTAACGAGAGAGGCGCTGACCTCCTCCTCGAACTCTGAGCCGCTCTCCTCGCTGTCTGACCGCGGCGCCACTTCATACCTGGTTTCCAGAGGAGAAAAAAAAGAAAAACGGGGAAAATACAGTTTATATGTCTGTCCCACATCAAAACAATGCACCGTGCAGCGACAGTACAAGTAACAAGCAGCAGCATGGCATGTGACAAAGCAAACATGGCTGTGATTCATTTGCGCTGGCGCCCGGTTGAATCCTCCCTCAACCATGACAAACTACGCTCTGCTGTCATCTGAAAGCACAAACCCTTGTTATTTCATCCTTACAAGCCCTTTGAAATCACAGAACACCTGCAATAACAACGGCTTCAAACAACCGGGACTTGTTGAGCGCTATTTTAACACTTCAGTGAAAAAGACATAAGGCCTTAAGGCAGGAAATCTTGTTTCCTGGTTTTAAAATTTGTTCTTTATTAGAGGAAACTAGGTGTCTAACATGAGTGGCAAGGAAATGCCAACACTAAAATAAGAAAAAAATGACACAGATTCATCACATTTTTTTCAGAGGGATGTCAAGAGTCCCAGGTATCAGAGACGTGACCTCACCCTGGGTTCATCTCGAGCCAGGCCTCCAGTTGGCTGGATTTGGGAGCGTCCGTTCCCTGCAAAACTTTCCCGGTCTCGGTCTGAATCACTTTGACAGGCAGCTCGCTCATTTGGCTGCTCTCGTCCATCGGCTGCAGGACAAACACACGGCGAGGAAATACATGAGGCGTAACACAGGGGCACAAACTTGATTTAAAACCGAGTTGAACTTTTACTTGTCGGCGTTTACTCTTTTACCTCCAACCACAGGCAAATATCTGTTTCATTAGCTGCTATTACTGTATGCTGCACAGCTCGCCTCTAACTGTGTTTGTCGGGTCTTTGTTGTTGAGCTGGTCATGATGGCCACAACATGGTGGAAGCCAGCCAGAACCAGCTACCCTTTCACACTCTCATCTCTGACGCAACATCATTTCAGAAACAGCGTTTTTAGCCACTCATTTTAGCCACCCATCCATCCACAGAGCAGGAATATGTGCACCAGTGTTGCTCACCTCTCCATCAGGTCCAATGGCACTGGTGCCTTCACCATCTCCGTCCACCTTCTACACATCAAACACAGGAACCCAGTTAGCTGGTGTATAATTAGACCATGATGCCACTGAGCAGCAGGGGCATGTTTGAAGTACTGGTTGCAGAATCTCCCAGTAATGGCGGCTCCATGATGGTTTGGCTGCATTTATGTTGCAACATCCCCCATTACGTGATAACAGGGCAGAGCCTCTTTAAAGGTCACAGGGCAGAGCTCTCAAACACAAATATCAAGGGTAATCATGTACATAATATCTTGTTTAGGTGTATTCCCAGGAGTATATGCACCACGGCATGTGGTCACAGATTGAAAGGTTTGAAAGGAATCGGTGTTGAGGATCTCGGCCCACGTGTTGTCAGAATCTGTGGGAGTTGGTTCCTGTCCGAGCAGACACGGCAGGAGTCCACTGATTAGTTCGGCCTCTTACACTGAAGGTGTGAAATGATGTGGGGGTGGTGCGTGACCTCAGCCCGCCACGAGACCGCATTTCAGACCCATTTAACGCTTCTAAACAATGAGGAGTGCATATGACCGCCTCACACTCACCACTGTGACATTCTGGTATTTTCACCTGAGGTCTTGAAATAAATGAAATAACAGACCGTGGGATCAAAGTGATCATGAGCCACACTTCATGTCACAGTTCAATTGTAGTAGGTGCCGGTGGGGGAGGTTTAAATTGACTTCATGTCAGGATGTAGACACAGTTACCGGCCCTGGGTCTTTGTCTGCTTTTCTCTAAATGTGGAAAAACTACATATCGCAATAAAAAAAAACATCCTTCTATGCCTACAGCTCACATCTGTACTTCATCAAAACATCAGAAACATCACTATAGTGGAAATGCATCTACTATCTCAGTCAACTGTTTCACAATCATGACAAATTACTGGAAAAGTTTGCTTGCGATTTTTGAATCAGAAACAGAACAGAAACACGGAAGAAGGCCTTGATGACCTTACTTTCTCTCTGCCCACCTTCTTTCGTTTCTTCTTCTTCTTCTTCTCCTTGGCAGCCTGGGCCGCTTTGTGTTCGTACACCAGGGTGGTGAGGTTGGCCACATATTCATCGGTCTGCTGCAGTAAGTAGGCCAGGCGCTTGTCTTTCTTTTGGTCGATCAGCTTCCGGTAGCCTTCCTCATCCTCTGCCTGAGTGGGACACGGAAGTGATGGATTAATAACCGTGAAGGAAGACACCCACATAGGTCTCGCAATTGACAAACTGTGACGTGGGACTCATTCTACATCATTCAACGCTGCTCTAGTAGTAGTTCTACTGTCTGTATAAAATTTACGAGAAACATAAAACCAATATCCATTTTGACTTGTGCCACATACTGCTGAGTTCTTGGTCCTGGAGGGTGTGGTTTAATACACTATGCAACGTTTTGAAATCCAGCTCCTTACCATGAGCCTCCTCATCCTCTCCTTCTCGATCCTCTCCGTCTCCTTCTTCTGCTCTCGCTCTGTGTTGGTGTGCCAGTTGGCGACGGCCCTGGTGAGTTTCTGCATTTTACCAGACACTGATCGGTGATACTCTTTGAAGTCCTTAGCGTGCTGCAGGATGCTGTTGAGATATTCCTGGGGAGAAAATCACAGAAAACAAGTCTAAGTACTATTTTGGTAAGATGCCATAAATGAAGCACTGCGGGGGTACGATCAACTCCCTGTCGCCCACTTTACTTGGATTCATTTCAACACAGAGTGTTTAATGATGCTCCCTTCACAGGACTTGCTCAATTTTGATTTTACTGTGTAAAAGACATCAACAGTGTTTTTAGACTAGCATTTAGGATTCCTATCGGGCTGGCACTTGTTTCCAGGGCGAAAATATATGAGGAACGCTTCAAAACAGAAGACGGAGAAAAACAGCGCTGCTCTGACTCACTGGACCGACTTTGTTTGGAACTCTCAGTCGGTCCCAATCACGCGGGGCTCACCTGATGTTTCTGCCTGCGCTTCTTCTCCTGCTCCAGCTTCTGCTGCTTCTCCAGCTTCTCGGTCATGCGGGCCTCCCTCAGCGTCTGCCTCTTGCTGCGCCTGTAGGCCTTGGAGTTGAGCGCCGTCTCCAGGGTCGTGTCGCGCCTCATGCACGCCACCACGTCCTGCCTCAGCTGATCAGACAAGCACAGGTTACAATCTATCTATGCATTGGTCTAGTTAGCTTCTTCAATGGACTAAAACCTAGTAAAGAGAATGTAAAGTGAAAAGAAAAGTTACTCATTGGAAGTAAACCCAAAGCCAAAAATAACACACACAGTGTGGATTCAATCACGCTGAGCTAATAAGAGAATCAGTGGTGTGTCCTGCTGCTATGTCCCTTACCTGTGAGTGACTCTGGGCTCACTCACTGAACATGAAACACGACGTGCGCTGCTCACCTGCCGCTGGAAATTGAGCAGACGCAGCGCTTTGAGCTCCACCGTGGCTTTTGTCCTCAGGTCTGGAGGCAGAGAGCCTGGCAAACTCTCCAGCTCCTGGATGCGATGTGCAATCCGAGCCTGCAGCCTGCGGCACATCCAACGACTGCAGGTTAAACTACAAACCACAGAATCTATAGGCGCCATAAAATATGGATTAAGCCTCTGTGACTCATTTGTTTATGAAAAGCCATTTACAAGATGCGGCAGTTCCTCAACCCTTTGCATGTACACCTGTCATGAATGGAGGGACGGATTAGACACGGAGATGAAAAGAAAAAGTTTTACACAGACAGGCTTTTCAACATTCAACACTTGATTTTTTTCATTTCATTTTTTTTATATGGGCATATGTGTGAGATTGGCTCTCTTCTTAACAGCCTAATGAGGAACTTCTGTTTTGTGTGTGTGTGTGTGTGTGTGTGTGTGTGTGTGTGTGTGTGTGTGTGTGTGTGTATGTGTGCTGGCTCGTCAAGGCTCTGGTGCTGCATAAAGCCTGCTCTGCTCTGCAGTCCTCACGAGGACGCCTGTGTGTCGACCTGCCCTGAAGTTAACAACAGATCAAAGTGTGAAAAAGAAATGGTCAAGCAGCAGCTGCTCTCACGCTGGGTGAAGCTGTTATGTTTATGAGCCCCCAGCAGCGTCGTCTCTGCTCACACCACAGAGCTGTTGTGTTAGGCAGCTGCCCACTGGGCAGAGGACACAGAACTCCTGCTCCAACATGTGAAGTTCCTGGTCTAGAGGCAACTTCACGTATCAGGTTCAAAGAAAGTTTATACTCTGTTGAGAGACTGCCAGCAATCTGACTGAATGTGATTGCTTACCGTATTCAACCCGTGTTATTTCCTGTACCATCAGCATTCCACTACTGAATAAACCATACCATATTTAAACTCTAATTCATAGCCAAAGTTCATTTATCACATTTTACTTTAATATGTCGGTCCTGCATTAACATCACTGCACTACTGTTTGCATGTTAATATACTCTACCTGATGATAAGACAAGAAAAAATCAGGTGTCCTAATTGGACAGAAGAGATGGTGTAAGCTTGATCTGAGCCTGCAGTGAAGTGAACATCAAAACAGAAGCCTAGAGGTGGAGAAAACAAGCTCCAGGGAGGGACGGAGGCCTGTGAGCTTCCCTTGTGTCTCTATCAGACGCCTCTTGATTTTATAAAGCGATCCTGGCTGCATCCTAATATGAGCAACCAGAGCAACCTGGAGTCGTGACTATACATGCACTGTACTTGTATCAAAGACTATCGAGAGTAAAAAAAAAAAGTCTTTAAATGATTGAGTTTGCTGCTTAGACTTGAGTTTGAACTGTTTTCTACACAAAACAAAGATCAAGCAGACTGCATAGGATCTCATTACATTTACACACCTCCACATCTCCAATCTGACTTCATTTCTGAGTTTCTTTCATCCAAACTTTAATGACTTCAGGGCACATGGATGTGAAAGAAATGAACAACATCGAGCCTGCTACAATTGGTGAATGAGAAAGGGTAAAGCTACGGCCTTATTACTCTTATCAGTGTGGTCCACTCATGAGCTTTCACAGCTGTCAGGCGAGAGTGTTTCACATTAGTGACGTGGCTAGAAGTGTGTCACAAAAGTGTCACGGAAACACACAATGTAGCAGTCACAGTTCACTTCAGACTAAATGGCGCGGTACGTGTGGTGTATGTTTTCTCGGCCTAATTAAAAGGTATAATCACAATATGCTAACACAATGGAAACACCTGCAACTAGCAGTTTTACTAAGTTGAAATCTTTAAAATATCTGGAATGGAAATGCACATAATGACCCTGTTATACAACATAACCACAACCATTTTTGATGGGTCTTTCAGACATTATATGGTGAGTGGTTTGCTGCGGACCTTATTTGAAACAGCTCAGTGGGCGTTGTTAAAGGAAAACATCCTGTGAAGTGTTTCTGTGTATCAAGTGTGAATGGGGTGATTATAATACATTCATTGTAATAAATTACCTGAACTCTCTCTCTTGCAGGATCCCCACTGGGTCCAAGCCCTGAGGCTTCTGGACCGGCGTGATGCGGTTCTGCTTCTGCTGCATCTGGAGCATGGGGGACACCTGCTGCCCGGGGGGCTGAGGGGCCACGGAGCTGCCCGGCATGGGGCCCGCCGGCACGGCAGTCGCCTGCGGGGGGGCGGGCGAGGGGCGTCCGCTCGGAGCCGGCGTCAGGTGCTTGTGGACGCCGGCCTGATTGTCTGCAACCTGACCTGGAGGTCAGAAGCTTAGTCTGTTAGAGGGTCAATGCTGAGGGCGTGTTGATACAGACGTGATCTGAATCACAACATAACGACCCGCTGCTCATACAACGGGTGAAACGGCTTCCACTATTATTTTACCAATTACTATTTAGTTTTTGTGGGTTTGTGTGCAGGTGAAGATCCATGTTGCTCTAGGTTTTACTCTTTGTTATTCTAGAATGAATAAATCTTTGTGTTGGGTGTGTAGATAAACAGCTTGTTTGCTTTGGAATAAATTATCCGTGTCACAAACAGAGAGATGCGTCTAACGTGACCTGCCTTTTCCCTCCCAGAGCATCCCTGTTCCTCTGTCACTCCGAGTTCACTCCCTCCAGTCTAGTGCACCTCCTGGGATAAACGTGCCATCAGACACCCCTCCAGGTGTTTCTGTTGTTTATGACTGTGGGGCTTTTCAGTTTCAAATTGACCTCAGTGGGAGATGGCCTGTATTGTTGTTGTATCTTGCTGTTTCATTTCTGATTTCTCCAGACTCCACTATTCAGATATTCCAACACTATGTTGTGGAACTTGTAAGTGGCTGCTATTTATGTAATGTATACAACAGCTGATTTCTATCTCAAAGAAATGCGATCCTTTATCGTTCAATCTTTCCCATCACTCCATATGTGACAGCTACATGCTCATTAATTATCAGGGGTCATTAAAGATTCAGGGACGTTGGTATAAGGAATATCAGCAGTGACAGCTGCAGAGGTGTGAACAAAATTTACTTTACCTCCAAATGTATGCAGGCAAACACTGAAAGTGATAGGTTCCTGGAATATTTCTGAATCAAATTAAGTCCCTGGGAACTAGACAAATCCTTTAATTGAGTTGACAGCAAGAGTGTGTGTGTCTTTTACTTCCACGCTGCATCATGACGGGTGGAGCCAAGCAAGGAGCATCAGAATGAGGAGCGTGGTGCGTTCAATGACCAAGTACATTCAGCTTTACAGTTTACCTGGGAACACTTTATGAGCCACTTACCATCAGACCAGGGTTTGGGTCCTACGCTTTGATTGTGTCCTTGCATGGCCGGAGTCGGGCAGGGACTTGACTGGGGGCCACCCATAGATGCCATTGACATGCCTGTAACACAGTTCACATACTGAGTCCATGGAAGAAACGCATCAACAGATTAATCGATGGTTAAAAGCCATTTGTTGCATCTGCCTATCTACCCATCTACGCACTGTACCTACCTACCTACATATCTATCAATCTATCTATCTATCTAGAAATTGCTAGATCTCCTAGCAGTGAGAATTTTGAGTTTTCCCTTGATAAATATCTCTGATGCATGAAACTCGGCTTGAATTGGGAGGCTTAAATTGATTAAGTGCCTGATAGTCTTTACACCTGTCTTTTTAATGCGAGCTGACACAACATTCACAGCTGGCGACATCAGCGGCTGTGTTGGATAACAAGCGGGGACGCTGTCAGGTCAGATCATGGCCAGAGCTGAGACCGTAACCATCCATCACTTCACGTGGCTTTGCTCACATTTCACCCACTGACAGAACGTATTAAAGCATCTTTTGCGTCAAATGGCAAAGAGCAAAATGTATTCCTCAGTCTACTGACTACAGTTGAACACTGATGCTATCATATCATCCAGGATGCATCTGTTGATATTACCTGCAGCTCTGTTGTACGGACTGGCACTCGGTGCCTGCTGCGGCTGGGGCGGCTGTTGCTGCTGCTGCTGTTGTTGCTGTTGTTGCTGCTGCTGTTGTTGTTGTTGTTGTTGCTGCTGCTGCTGTTGCTGCTGCTGCTGTTGCATTGTGGGTAGGCTCCTCTTGCCCTGAACAGCGAGCTGGAGGTTTTCAGGCAGGGGTTGTCCTCGAGCCAGGATCTTGTAGGCCAGGATCTGAGCTCTGAGCTGCTGCAGCTGAACCGGACTGAAAGCAGAGGGTCCCCGTCCTTGTTGAGCCATGCCAGACATATTGGGCATGGCTCCCTGTGGATCCATGGGCATCATAGGGCCTGACTGAGAGGGAGGCATGTGGGGGGGTGTGGGCCCCCCTCCACCACCTGACATGGGACTGGAGGCATGTTCATGGACACCCATGGGCGATGGATGGGGGGATATGTATCCTGCAGAAGAGAGGAAGGAGCTTTGAGGATTTTATATTTAACATTTTGCACCCTTTGTGGTTAAAGTGACACAAGAAGTCATGCATTAAGAACAGGCACATTTCTGGAACACACAACCCTAACCCCCCAACACTGGCTTTTTGTCACATCTGTCTGCATCTCAAACTGTTATTCAGCATTTTTGAACCAATATATACAACTGCAATCAACAGAAGTGACAGTCACCTACTGGTGTGATACATGCATCTGCGTCACTGAACAAATCCACAAAAACAACATGCTAAATTAGCGTATGAATGATTTTTAATTAACTGATTTCATCATTGTGTGTTGATCGGTATGAATAATGTATAATTACTTTAGTTTAAAGCTAAAACACAGACTTGCATTATGAGATATTTTTCTCTGGCACAAATTGTGTCCATTAATTTGCATATAATACTAGAGATAACTAATCAGTAGCCGTTGGCTATACTCTTGCAAATTTAGATGTAAATGTTCATTAATATTCATATTCTCCCTACTTTAAATACATTCTAAAATTCTGAAATTAATTGAATATTAATAGACTAATAATATAACCAACTACTAGTTTATTCATCCACTAGTCGATTTAAGCATTTAAAATGACTTTAAGAAATTAAGCCAATATTCTCCATGTCTACGTGAATAATCCATGTTTTCTTGAATCCTCCAGACATTATCAAAATGGGAATGACAAAAACAGTCATTTAAAGACCTTATCTTTTCTTCTTTCACAGTTTTACATCATTCCATGAACCAAACAACAAATCAAATAATCAAAAAAAAATCAACAAATTAATCAACTATAACAATAATCACTTGTACTTAACATGCTCTACATTATGCATCATGACAGTACCGGATATGTTTCTGTTGCCACAGCGCAAAAAAATAAATACAACTGAGCAGTGAGATACCTTGGCTGTGCTGATCCATAGGACTCTGGGGAGGCCCCATGCCGCTGTGCAGAGATCGCATCCCCACACCTTTAATGTGCCCAAAGTGCATCGCATCTGACATGGCCTTGTCGTTCATCCCCTCCATGGGCTGAAATTAAAAGAAAGAACATTAAGATTTATTAATGTACTAACTACACTCCATCCACAATTGCAGATATTTCATTATTAGAACATGCAAACACTGTCAAGATACCCAGCAGAATAAATACCCCGTTGAATCACTTGTAATTATGACATTTTACGACTGTTAAATTCAATGTTAATATTGACATAGTCTAACAATTCCAAAACACAGATTAAATGAGACATTGACCTGAGATTAAATCATGATCGCTTAATTCAGTAATAGGCTGAGACCTGCAGCTGTCACTGCGTACCTTGTGCATAGGATACATGCTGTCCTGAGAATAGTCACTCTGTCCTTGTCCCTGCATGCCGTGAGGTGCGTTGGGTGTTCCAGGTCCAGGGCTGGGTCCCATCATACTGTGCACAGAGCCTGGTGAAGGGTCCGGTCCAGGGCTGGGGCCCAGGATAGGCCCTGGGGAGAGGCCTGCCCCCGGAGAAGGGCCAGGATGGGACATACCACCTGGTGGGTCTGAGGGGTTGGACATCTACTGGACTGCTGGTGAGACACCAGACAGCTTCAGAGGAGGATAAAAAGTGGGAGAGGAGTTGAATTGCCATGTAAGCAATTCTAATTTAACCCATTTTAATTTTACAATATTTTGTTTTAAAAATACTGCATTTCATGTATCCATCTATGCAATGAACACACCCTGGACAGGTTGCCAGTACAGGTCACATATAAAACACGTTTTGCTATCTGAACACATGGGCTCATAAATGATTGAGGTAAATCAAACCCTCTGAGGAGCTGTTGAGCTGTTATGTAAGTCAATCTCCCATATTACAAGATATTCTGGAAACTAACCCTACGTTCATAATCTCGATATCCCCTGAAAAACATGCATTTATGTTTTATGTTTATATTTATCTGGCTATATGGTAGGTGAAAGAGGAGATTAAAACTCTCACTTGCGCTTAGGTGAGTGTGAGAGTGGTGTGTGTGTGCGTGCCCTGTGATGAACCAGAGACCTGTCTAAGATTAACTATTTCCTGATTTTGCTTTATGTGAACCAAAGATAGTCACCAGCAGATCCCATGACACTGTTGAGGTATAAGGCAAATAGCATACTAGATGGATGGATTTTTGGACTCAGAAAAAAACAGCCTATAAGATCATTATTGTCTTCTATCTTTAAGACCATACATTTTATAGCTGAAACAAGTGGTTTATTTAAATAAACAGTCAAGGAAGTGCTCAGTCACCAGATTTGGATACACTGTACAACGTCTACTGTGCAGGAAGGATATGAATAAGTATGTATATGATTTTTTTTAAGTAAAAGACAAACAAAGTTGTAGATGAACCAATGTACACAATTGCAAATAACGGAAACTTTACTTCAGGAACAATTATTAATTGAATCTTGCCTACATATATACACATATAGAGGAACTGTTGAGAGATGTATCTCCACTTTGTACAATACGATGACAAAACAGGTAAAAAAAAAAAGTGCATTTGTCTGCACTGCAGATGTTCTTGTCAGCAGTTGTAAACAAGGAAAAACATAAAGAAGAAAGATGATCAGTCCTGTTTATACCAACATGTATTTATAAATGTAAAATGTATGTAAATGAGTGAAGGACGTTTCAGTGATTGGTCCAAAAAAAATAAGCAAGGTGGATGACACAAGATGCAGTGCAACCAAGGTTAGTACACAAAATGCACGGGATATATACAAAGTGGTGCACAGTAAAGCTGTGAGTAATTATCAAGACCGTCTACTTTACCTGCACTTAAAGCGTTAATAAAACGGGACTTTACTACATAAAAATCCCCGTAACCAAGGCATAAAGAAAATACTACTCTACACGTGTTAATTGTGGTAATTAAATGCATATAATAACTCAGGTGAATCTCTTTAAAGTATGTTGCTGTGGGGCTTGTCATAGCTGTTAACACATTTCTAGTCGAGGCAGATATACAGGGAGGGACAAATATAGGCCGTCCATATTTACAGCATTATACAGATATACGCTTCATATCAACAGGATTTAGGATAAATACGGCAACAATGATTGTATTAATACGGTGTTATCCGGGTTGCATCGTTGTCTTGTTACGGTTCGTGTCCTATTAGCATGTAAACTACTAGCTCGGTCAAACTCACTCTGATTGGATCATGGCTTCCTCCAAAAAACTGGAGGTGGCCATCACGGAGGTACGGGTAGGCAAAAAAAATATCAAAGTTTAGATGAAAGTCAAGCTTCCTGTGCGGCATTACCGACATTCTTAGGCGTGAAAAGCTACTTTAATGTCTGTTCTAGGAGCGGACAGTTGTACAAAAGACACCCGGGAGGCATTAAAGACGTGCGTTAGCTGCGTTAGCTTAGCCTAGCTTAGCCTGCTAGCTGCGCTGTGGTTCACAGCGAAACTGTGTCAGAAAAAGTTTGGACAGTTAGCAAAGCTCCGAGTGAGTACCACGTCCCTATTCATCACAAGCAAAGCGCTGATAGTGGAGTTTACCTTCCGCCTGATCTGTAACAGGACTCAACCAGGTGAAAATTATAACGTTTTCTTCAAAATATGACCGCTGTCCATAAGTTCACTCCCCCTCGGTGTTGTTTTGCTGACATGTTAAACTTTCTTCCCTGAGTTGCCATTACTGATTTGTCAATGTCACCGGAAGTCCCGCCTACCTGTTCACTGATCAGCTGGATCGCCTGTCAATCATCGTACACCGCTTATTGGGCGTGAATCTTCCCTGAAACCACTGCTGCAACTTTCTGTATCTGTTGCCCTGGGTGCAAGCAACTGACGATACTTGTGAATACGTTGTTTATTAACCTCGATATGCTGTCTGGGGATTTCCACAATAATTATATAGAAAACTGTGAAAATAGATGAGAAGATATATTTGGCAGTTTTACTTTTTCTACTGAAAAACACTTAAACGCAAATGCACATTCACATAAATTCGCACACAGGATGACAATAAAATGTCCTAACAAATAACCTAAATAAGTCCATTGAGGAAGACTTTTAGTCTAATATCACTTCAGGTACTTGTTTCACTCTGCAGCATCAAGCTGATACAATAAAACTGGTGAAAGATGAAAAAACTGACACATTAGATTTCAGCTATGATATTATATTAACTCTGATCTATATTGGTCGGATGTAAGTATAGACAAATTATGTGCTGTCCTATATACACAGAGAGTGAAGAGGAGAAAAAAGCTCCTTAGGGTTTCAATAAACAAAGCCAACATTGTTGTTTGTGAGTTTATTATCCATCCAATGTGAAGTGATTGTCTGGCTTTTTTGATCTTTTGAAGGCAAGTTGATCTGTCTTCCTTGAGGAGGAATTTACCTTTACTTATACTGAAATCCTCACCCCAGACACTCACAGGGAGGAGAGTGGTGCACATATGGAGGGTAAGTTAGAGGTCATTGCAAAGTGAGTTGTTGGAGATGAACACCGTTTGCAAAAGTCAGGGATGTCAGCGAGTTTTGTTTTTTTGTTTTTTTTGTCAGAAGTTTACAATTTGTGAACACAAATTACTGCAATTTGTGTCTCATTAACCAGCCTCGGTGCTGAAGATTTTTACCCCCTGTCATGTTCACACATTCATATTCAATAATTTGGCCAGGCTCACCTGGCACGAAATGCATGGTTTAATACTTTGTTATTTATCTACAGACCAAACTGATCCAACACAATGGTGTGAATCTCTGTGCAGGTCCTCATGAGGGACACATGATGGCAGCAGTGACCAGCAGTTTCCTCAGAAAACCTGAGGCCTCAGTGAAACTGGCCTCTGGGCCTCAGTGCTGCAGACCCAGTAGCACCTGGCAGCTGATGAATTACCACGGACATCTGAGCCCTAAAACAAACATGCCAAGCATAGAGTGATTGAGAGCCAGCTCTCATTTACATACACTAACCATTATAGTCTGATGATGGCAAAGTGGATTTTCAAAGGGAAGCCATGCAAATAGCACACAGGTTCAGTCAAGCACAATTTGCATCCCCTGATATCAGAAACTTTGTTTTGTTGTCATTATGGAAAGATAGAGCTGTTTTTTCTGGGGACCTTTGTTTATCTAAACACTAATGAGCTATTTTCTCCCGTTCCCTTTTTATGTACATAGTACAGTACAGCATTTGTTTGCATTTACATCATCCATGAATAGATCAAGACAAATATTTTGTTCTATTGATGCATCTTTCACTTGTGCTATTATATCAATTTGATCCTGTAGAGTGGAAAAAATACAGTGATATAAATCCAGCATCAATAGAAGCATCTATCTATTTATCTATCTATATATCTACAAACAATGACACATTCATGACCTTGTAAGACATTCAAAGCACTGCATCATTTGAATACCTCACATACGAACAGACAACAGACTTTGAACTTAACTTCCCCTCCTTAACAATTCTGCCCTTTCTTACATGACTTACATGAAAGGATGTGCACAGAGTTCCTGAATGTAAATTTTACCCAAATAAACAAACTTAATTAACTTTGTGGTGGTAGCCACTGCCCCCTTCAAATTCACAGAGCCAGGAAAGGGCCCAGCCACAGTCATTTGGCAGTGAAAGGACTAGTGGTTGTGGCTTCCATTCACCTTGAAACCCTCCGTAAAAAGCTCCGGTGAATCACTGGCATGACATTTATTCAAAGTCTACAGGTTGTCTAAGTGGACAGGCTGAACAATGGAACAGACATTCACCGATGCAAAAAGGGCCTCTTGAGTTCATTCTTCTGTCCCATTTTTCAAAAGACAAATGAGGCCTGAGATAACCTGGTGTAAAACATAAAAAGTTATATAAGATAAAAACAAGTTAGATAAGATAAATTATCTCATTATTTATTATGAATAAGAATTTTGACAGCTTCGTTGATATTTACTGTAATTTATATAAATGGTGTGTATGTTTAATGTATCAGTTTCAGACCTGTATCTTTATAGTTAAATTTAGTATAAAATATATAATACACCACAATAAATACGTTAAACATATTATCTAAAGTACATTGCTACAGGGAATTGTCCAAAAAAAACACTTACAGTAAGTGTTATTAGTCCAAGTGACATTATATGTGTACAAAATTTCAAGATGTTAACTATTTCAGTTTCTCTCGCACACAATTAGACACTTTAAAAATACATCTTATTTTAACATTCCAGGTTGCAGCATGAAACAGTCATTTATTAAATCATACTTCCTGCTAGATTTTATATTTTTGTCAGTTTTACTTTGCCAACTATAACTCAGTAAAACTGTGTGTCATTAGTCTCCATTAATCAGCTTCTTTGGTGTCTGTTTCAAACACTATTTTCTATAGGATGAAAGAATTTGTCTGTCTGCATTTGGGTTTACTCTCAAGCATCAAACACATACCGAGCCAACAGGCACACACACTCATGCACTCAAGCACACACACACACACACACACCTCACAAATTCATGCATCATCCACAGGTGTGTGCAAACAAAGGGTGTGCTGTAATTATTTTTACATGAGCCACATTTGGCAGCGAGCTGTTTACTTTTACTGTGTTATCTGAGTGTCCCATTTGCATAACCAATGCTTACATTGTGGTGCACTTATTTTATTTCTGAGTCAGATGATGGAGTAGTTGTTTAAACAGAGGACAGCCCCACATGGAAATAATAACGAGGCAATATTTACTAATAGCAGACTCTACCGGCGTGCTTGTTTGAGCAACCGTTCACATTTGCTGCTGCTTGTCCGAGTTATTCATTTAACATTCAAAAGTGCAGTTTTCAATACTGTAAATGCTGCTTACAAATAATGATTGACATAGCAGCTGAGAACTCATCTCTCTTCCTCGGGTGTCCTTGTGTTCTACCTCTCTTCCTCTTCTCTTCTATTCCATACTCCTCCTTCATCTTTATGTTTTTTTCCTTTTCATCCTCTTCATTTTCTTCATCTTCTTTCGGCATCTATCTCACTTTTTTTCTTTTTGCTCCAAAGCTATTTTATCCAACTCAAACCACTTGTTGCACGGGGGACACACAGAAAAATTCATCCATGCAGTTTCATGAAACATGTTTCCGAGCCATAAAAGAAATAGATAAAGCCATTTTCTTTTAGGATTGTATGCCATTAAATATAAATAGACTGAAGAAAGAAAAAGCAAATTAAATAATGAAAATGCATTTAAAAACGTACAATAAACAGCTGACCGCTCTTCAAAATAGTCAATTACTTAACTCATAAAGGATTGACTAGTATTATAGCAAAATGGACGTTTCAAGGGATTTGAAATCTTGCCAGACCAAAGGTCTTTGCATGTTTCCACACTGAAAGAGGGTCCTCCCCATGTCTGTGTTGCTCTGCAGATAATGATGCAATTGTCTTCCCACAGTCCAAAAACGTGCATCTTTAGGTGGACTGGAGACTCTTAATTACCCAAATGTTAATGTACCCCAATGCTCTGCGATGAATGTTTCACTGCCTTTAAACTATTTGTGTTGAAGATGCGTTGGGAATTAAATGGATAATATAATGGATGAAGATACCATAGTTTTTGAGGGATTAGCTGTTCATTATTCTTCTTTGGAGATGGATCAAATACCCATGAAAGACAAATACCCAAGGTCAAATTGTCTAAGCAGAGCGGTTAACTTAATAGACTTGATTTCTGTGGTTTGCTAGGCGTTATGATGGTGTTCAAGTGATGGTTAGTATTCTCCATAAATGGATGATTTCAGGTTGATGACATCAGATTTCCATGCTCTTTGGTCTGCACACCTTCCTCCTGAAATTTTCCCATTGTGGTACAAATTAGGACAAGTGCTATTCTCATTACAGGGGCAGATTAACGGCTAATACGCCAAGCAATACTAATTTCTATTTCTAACTCTACGGCTGTCATCTCCTTCAGATGATGTGCTACAGACTCCTATCTTTACAGCAGATATTGTGGTTTTCCATAACAGTAAAAAAGCCTCAAAATGTCTTCCATAAAAATCTATATTTACCAGCAAAGCCTCCTTTGCCTTTTCTGTCTGGCCTACATTCTTCCTTGTCTTCCCTTTTCTTTCAATTATCACCAATATTATGAGCTGCAGTAGCACTGGTATTGCTGTTTCAAGAGGGAATCGTGTGGATGACGGCAGTAAGCCACTTCAAGAAGACAGTGCTATAGGTCAGAGTACTCCAGGTTCAAGCAGACTGTTGGTAAAACCATTGAAGCGTTCAGTGGCTGCATGCATGGCTTGGATCTCAGAGGTGTCCAGTTTGGCCCTGGCTGTTGTGTCTTCTCAGTAAAGGATTTCCTAAACATCACTCTTGGCCAAGTGGCTGCCCCCTCCCCCCTACTCTCAGCTTTATCCCCTGGAACCTCGGACCATCTCTCATCAAGTGCTTCTCCTGAAAGGAAAACTTTGTCAAGATTTACGGGCAGGTGCACCGTGCCCTCCTCCATCACTCCACCCTCAATTTCTGCCTGCCAGTGCTCATTTTGCGAGCGCTGCTTTTGAGCTCTCTCGAGGGACTGGCATCTGGTCCAGAGCAACGGGGCTGAGATCTTTTTCCAAGATGGTGCCGGGGTCATGTAGAAGGCTGAGGAGAGAGGAAATGCTGTCAGAGGAAGTCTCTTTGTAGTTGCTTTTGTTGCAGGTGTTCTGCCATTCAATGTTAAAGCACGCTGTTTAATATTACGACCTGCCTGACATCTGGTGGCCGGGGCCAGAACAAAGCAGCGGTAAGATGATCAAGGATGAGCCTGCCTGATAATATCTGCTGACAGATTATCCATAAGCACAGATGTTGATTACATGCTGTACTGTGCAGCATTTATGCAGAAACAGTAAACCTTTCGGTATTGATATGTCGATTAAGTTCAGCCACTGCCATCTGCATCTGCAGAACTGAACAGCATGCATTTACTCGAGTGCTGTATTATATATATATATACACATAGATATGTTAAAATACATGGAGAACCACATGATTATTATCATATTTTAAATAATCTCTCTGCTTTTCTATATTTCAGAGAGATGCTGTGTGTTTTTTCACCCACAGAAAAAAAAACCTAACAAACAAAAAATATGATTATGGTTTAAGAAATGTAACATTTTACTGGTCTTTGAGGAAAAGTGTTGTGAAGATTTGTAAAGATTTTAATCCAAAAATAAGCGATAATCTGCGCACAAACAGTTACTTTAGACACCTATATAGATATATATAGACATTATACTTTTTGCAGAGAAAATTTTGAATTTATGGTTTTTACTCATAGAGAATTTGTACAATATGTTTTTTTATTATGTACACATGTACACATGCACCTTCTCCCTTATTAATGTTATAAAAAGCGGCATGCTACACTTAATTGGGGGCAAACTGTCGGTAGTTTAAATAATTAATGTTGAAATAGAGCCTCACAAACTTCATCAACCAAAGACCTCACAGCCTGGCTAAAGAAACACAGCTGACTGACAAGGGAAGCACAATAAAATAAAAAATAAAAGAAGAGAGGAGAAACTTTTTATTCTTTTCTCTCCATCTCTTAATGACATCTGTAATTGAGTTGTGTCCTCTCCCTTGACCGTCGGTTGGAATTGGATGAAACAGATGAAACGGGGCAGAATGGTTAGTTTGGCTCTTTTTACCCAAATGTGTTTCCAGCCCTTTCAACTTGTAGCAGAGGCTTGGCCGAGAGTGCAACGCCAGCATGTGTTTTGAACTTGTCACAGTGAATCCCTGCCGCTCAGGGGGGATGAAGTCAACCCTGAATACCTGCCCACCATCAGCGCATGGTGAGCATCTGTGAGCTGTTAAGACCACTTCATCTTAACCACGTCCATGGGAGCGGGGTCGATGCTGTAAAGATATATATATATAACAAAAGGGTGCAATGTGTCTGTCTGTATTTGTAAAGGAATGCGTCCGTTGGTTCATATCCAGAACTGAAGGAGAAAGTGTGCGAGCGTGTTTTGCTGGTGGTTTTGTGGAGGAAGAAGATACAAGAGACTCGGGGGGTGATATACTACGGTATGTGTGGCATGCTGAGACTAATTGCTCACTTCCACTCAACAGTTAAGCGTTTCATGTGTTTTGTGGAAAAGTCATTTAGCGTCACTAAATCATCCTAAATGCCGGAACTGATTAGGAAAAAATGCCATCAATGCTCGAATGGATACTTCTACTATTCCAATCAGCAGCTGCGGCTGTTTTGTAAAAGAAAAAAAGAAAAAAGGGAGTACTTGTGAGGTCAGTGTCTGTTTCTGGTCTTTGACCTGAAGACCTTTTTGAAGTCAGGTGTCAAGAGCCAAAGAGAAACATGTCGAGTGAATCTGTGGTAGCCTGGTATGTCTTTTAAAGTCTGAACATACTTTTAAAGACGTTTTCTGACTCCCCTTAAACACTAGTGTCTCTAGCTCACATTTTGACCTCATTCTCTCCCTATTATATGCACGTATTGAACAAAGGGCCTCACATTTCTATTCGGCTTTTTAATAATGATTTGTTTAGTTTAGGTTTAGTTTTTGAACATTAAATAAATGGACACAGCTCTTGTGCGTCTGAAGTTCCCACCTACTGTTATGCAAAGTTTAACACAATCTCTAAAGTAAAACAACTATAACAAATATATTCACATAGTCAATTTCCAATTTTCTATTTTCTATTTAGTTCATTTTTCTCTAGATGAAAAATTACAAGCGCTGTAAACAACAAAAATAAAAAATGAGATCAAGATCCCTGATCAAAGTCAATAAATCATTCAAGTTTTGCAGTTTCAACTGAAACTTTCTACAACGTATCACTTTTTTGGACTGGGTAACAGTTTTTACCAGAAAGGCATTACAATGATTGTTTTTAAAAACAGATTTATAAGCTTTATCTTTTTCTATAGATAAACATTCCTAGTGTATTCAACGATTTCTTTTGTAATTGACAAAAATAAGATTAAGTTCCTGTAAACCTGTAACCACCTCATCAGTATATATTGATCAGTTTTTTGACAAAGCTGTAGAAAGTGTATGTTTTCTGTAATGGAGGCAAAGCTGCAATCACTCAGGAAGAAGACAAGCAGCTTTGTCCGATGTAAAAACCTGTAAAGGCTGTGTTTTCACAGATCAGCACCATATTCATCTGGAAATGTCAAAAGTGAACAGAAAGAAGATGTTGCTTGCTCTGTTTGACCATGTTGACAGAAACAATATATTGTGGTATTATGTTGTATATTTTCTCACAGTCTTTGACCTCTGTGCAAACTTTCCTGCCTTTGTCTGTGTACTGAGCAGCTTGTCACGTTTCACGTGTCTGGCAACAGAATTATCTCTTTTTGTCGTGTTCTTTATTTTATCAACTTTACTGAAATATTGTTGACTTGAGACACATCAAACATGCTATATTGCTGTAAACCTGCACTTTGATTTGCGCAGATGTGTCATAAATCAATAGAATGTTGTAAAACCGCCACAAAACGATCTGATCTTTAAAAATGTTTTGGATTCTTAAACATACACACTTACTCGGGATTGCGTATTAGCATTTAGCGTTTATACAGGTCATCACTTGCTGTAATGCACACCATTCTTTTCGGAGTTAACAGTGTGTGCGAAGGTGATGTATGTTTTGTCAACCCTGTGCTATTTGACAGGTTTCGAGGCTTAAACCAGTACTGAGGTAATGACAGACGTGTTTTTGACAAACGGGATCAGGCGCTGCCCTCAGATACATCAGCCTTTATCTTCTGACTCGAGACTCAGCGCTCACTTTGAGGGAACAATGTGTGAGATAAGTATTTAGTTGTTGATTTCAAGCCTGTGGTATTTCACCTGGGACTGCGGACTAAAGCCCATTGACAGCCATAGCAGCCGCCCTCTGCTGCAATTAATATGTGATTCCTCGTCTCACAAAGAGCTTGTCAAAGTGCCCCACCTCTCCCCTCTCAGGCCTTTCACAATGCAAATCCCACAGCCATTCTCCAGGCTGCAGTTAAAGGCCTCCGACGTGCATTCAAAAGGCATTTTTTTCCCCTCCCCTCTTTCTGAGCAGATGTGTATGTAACTTTTTCACCCTGCACAGGAATCTTGTGATGACTTGTTGTCATTTGCAAACAGACTGGCCTGTCATATTTGTCAGAGTCAGGTTTTGTTATGGCATTAAGCGTGGGGGGAGCATTCACAGAAGACAGTGATGTTCACTGACTGGTTCACTTTCAAACGCGTCCTCCTCTGTAACCTCTCCGAGAGCGAGCTGATACATTCAGCTCCGACTGTCATATGCGGAAAGACGCTGCCTCTATTAGTATAATTGTCTGCGCCTCTTTTATTCATATGCCCCACATCTCAAAGATCCTTTTCAGTCCCTCACATTTATTTTCCCCTCTTTGTTTCTTTGTTACCTTGCAGGTGTTTCCAATTACCTGAGCTGATCAGACCGCTGGCACGAAGGTGTCTCTGCACCAGTGTGCTCAAGCCGAATCAACAGCGTCAGAGAGTCAGTCTAACACAGGTCAAATTAGGCAAACTGACTCGACACCTGCAGCAGTGCATGTGGACTATAACTAAGATTTCAGATGCAAATTATCATGTTACAAATACATGTCTTTGCAAGGTAGTTTTTTAGTGTCTCCGTACCAAAATGAATGTATTACAGTTTTTCTCAAATGCTAAAACACATTTCACAAACGTTTACTCCATGTTCCCCAATGTCTAAACACAACACCCTTTTCTAAAGCTACATGAACACAACCACACCTCCTCACTTCAAAACTCAAACTTTCACACCAAAAGAGCTGCTCGAAGCTTTCAAAAATGTAAACACTACACACATCATTACACACTACAGCAAAACAATTGAAAACACAATGCTCAATTTGTGAGAAGGTTCTTTGTTTCATAACTGCCAATGTATATTGTTAGAAACTTTACAGTAACAGATCTTCTTAGATCTCTGCAGAGGATAAGGTATTTAGATTTGTGAGTTTCATATGAAGAATAAATCTATAGAAAATACTTCATGTACATCACTGTAACAACTCAATGCAAAAACAGAATCGATTGCAAACAGTACTCTTGGAAACATGATCAGTGTGTGAAGTTTTTATTTACTTTATTCACACCACACACACACACACCACAATCACTCTGCAGCATCATGTCGCTGAGCTGCATCGGGCCACATCACCTCATCCACATTGCAGGCTATATCCTCCCTTGCCAGGCACCGTGGGTAAAACGCCCTGGAACGGCGAATCCATCCTTGGAAGGCCTCCACTGGGATGTCATCACAGGCCAGCTCCATTGCCCTTAGGAGGTTCTCTCTGATGTATGGCTGTCTGTCGTAAACCTTCCATCTCCACGATGAGAAGAACTCCTCTATAGGGTTCAGGAAAGGGGAGTAGGGTGGCAGACAGACGTTCAAAAACTGGTCTCTGTTGGTGGTGAACCACTCTTTGATTTGGTTTGTCTTGTGGAAGCGGACATTGTCCCAAATTATCACATAAATGTGATGTGCGGGCCCAGGATGGTGTTGTTGGCGGTCCAGGAGGATGCCTCTTAGCTCCTCTAGGAAGGTGAGGAGATGTTGGGTGTTGTAGGACCCAAGGACAGCATGCCGGTGGACAAGCCCCTCCGAACCCATGGCCGCACAAAGAGTAATATTACCCCCCCGTTGGCCAGGAACCTCAGTGATGGCTCTTTGGCCAATGATGTTACGGCCTCTTTGCCTTCGTTTCTGCAGGTTGAAGCCAGCCTCATCCAGGAAGAGGTACTGATGAGGTCTGGCCATCGCGTCCAACCGTAATATCCTCTGTGAAAATGTGAAAGTGCACAGGTGTTCAGAACAGTCAATCAGGCAGCACAGTATTGTCCAGAAGTAATGTAGGCCACTGAGCAACACAGTATGTCCACTAACTGTCATATGAACATGGATGTACACTTACTTGCACATACTCGTAACGTAGGTCTTTGTGTCGCACAGAGTTGCGCTCAAAGGGAACCCTATAGACCTGTTTCATCCGCATCTTTTGGCGCCGGAGAACTCGGTCTATTGTGGCCAAGCTCACATCATCAATACCCTCAAAGTTGACATTATCAGCAATGACTTTGTCTCTGATCTCCCGGAGTCTGATCAGGTTGTTCTCACGAACCATATCTACAATGAGGGTTTCTTGTGCCGGTGTAAATATGGCAACCCTCCCACCTCCATGTGGCATTCTTTCAACTCTAAAGAAAGAAAAATGTGTTGTCAATTGAAATGTTTTACAATAAAAAAAGTGATTTGACAACCAATAGACTACTTTCACAGGTTTGTAAAACCTGTACTGTGGCAAAGAAAGCAATAGAGTACAATACCTGTTGTGTTGTTTGATTGCCCTGATAATGGTGGCCACAGTGAACCTACTCAGGTTTGGACGGACTCTTAGTCCTGCTTCAGCCATTGTCATGCCATGGACAATGACATGGTCAATGACTGTTGCTCGCATCTCGTCCGTAATGATAGTGCGACGTTGTCTTGCTCTCCCTCCTGGACCTTCACCTCTCCCTCGTTGGCCTCCTCCTCTCCCTCGTTGGCCTGCTCCTCTTCCTCCTCTGATCTGAACTCCTCTCCCTCGTTGGCCTGCTCCTCTTCCTCCTCTGATCTGAACTCCTCTCCCCCGTTGGCCTCCTCCTCTCCCTTGTTGGCCTCCTCCTCTCCCTCGTTGGCCTGCTCCTCTTCCTCCTCTGATCTGAACTCCTCTCCCTCGTTGGCCTGCTCCTCTTCCTCCTCTGACCCGAACTCCTCTTCCCCTGACTCTGCCTCTGCCTTCATCCATTGTGTCTTGAATCTTCATTTAACTATGCACTTGAACTTGCCTTTATATATAGTCACAGCATTAGCAACAGGTGTCTTCAATTTTGAGTCGTTGTGTGTAATCAATGACGCCAGGCGTGTTCATTGTGTTCAAGTATTGCTGACTGTGGCAAGCATTTTGCATCACATGAGCTTTCATTTGAGAATATGAGCAGAGTTCTTTTGCAACTTGTGTTTTAGCAAGGAAAAATGTGTTTAGATTTATGAGAACGGAGGATTGTGTTTTGTGAATTGTGTCTTCATGTGAAATGTGTTTATGGTATTGGCAAATGGTGGCTAGATTTGGTAAATGTGTTTAGACAGCTGGTCATTTGGTTTAGAGGATTGGCTTTTGTGCTTTAGCATTTGAGAAAAACTGTAAGCATATTGTCTGCAAATGAAAACGTTGTTGTTAACTATATTAGTAATCCACAGATATTAGTCTACTAATCCATCTGGATATTATTTTTCTGTACTGTAATTTGCCAATCATTAGGTCTATCAATACCAAGAGACTGAAAGATAATTAAATAGGCCTGACTATACTGTGTCCATTTATCTTCACATGCACTTTTCCCTGTGCTGCTTTATTTTACATGTCTTGTATTCAACATGAGCTAAAAGCCTTTATACAAGTTTTAGTTTCTGAAAGACAAAACTAAAAATTGGTGGACGGCACCATGTCCACACAGTAAGACGGTCCCCAGTTTGAGTCCTGGTCTGTTTGCATCTTCTTCCTGTGTCTATGTAACCTACTACGTGCTCAGGTTTCCTCCCACAGCACAAAAACATGCATCTTGAGGTTGATTGGACATTGGTGATCTGTTCAGGATACCTCTGCTTTCACCCTTCATCATGTGGATTGCACAAGGCAAGACCTGTGAAACACTGTTAAGATACAAACAATTATAATCAATGGTAAATGGAAGCTAAAAACAGACACAACACAACAATGACAATGAGAAAAGTAATAAAGTCGGGTTTACATTATATTTAATTCACCACAATTGTTCATCACATACATATCAAACTCATTCTCAAGCATCTCGAGACACCCTTCAAAAGCAAAGTCCATGTTTCCATCCTGTGGAAAGGTTATTTATGACGCAGCCATTTGTAAAGCATTCAAACCCTGTATTACCC
The DNA here is from genome assembly GCA_029224185.1 of Karalla daura. Classification (NCBI taxonomy): domain Eukaryota; kingdom Metazoa; phylum Chordata; class Actinopteri; order Chaetodontiformes; family Leiognathidae; genus Karalla; species Karalla daura. The sequence goes on from CM055192.1 coordinate 21,611,344, forward strand.
CGCTATTCATCTCCTGACAGGTTTCCGCTGATCTCCGTCTTACTCTTCTGAAAAGAAAACGCTCACACATTAACTGAATGCCATCTTTGAGAGGTGTGCTGACATAAGACAGTTTCGTTCTATTTTTATTCAGACTCAAATAACACAACTTGCAGGAAGGAACATCTCTCGCAATCCATCTGAACAGCCAAACGTGCCTGAAATTGTCACAGCGATGCGTTTTCCAGAGATTTAGCCGTACAGCTGGGATAAGTTTGTTCAGGCAAATTGCTGTCCGAGTCCATCAGTGAAATGTAGACAGGGCTGGCGCTGAGCCAGACTGTAGCAGACCCACTGCAGTCATCAAGAGGAATTCACTCTGCAGTCAAAGCAGCGATGAGGGAATGATTATGTGACCAGTAGAAACCTGCTGATGAAAGGAGGTGAACACTGTCAGTACAGGCAGTTAAACACTCCACAGATCCAGTTGACATTCAGCTTTATTCATTAAAGTCACCCCGAGCAGTTTGTCTTTTAACCTCTGGCTGAAGAAATGGAAAAACTCTGACTTGAGTCAATAATAGGAGATGCCAGATAGACGAAGAAGAAGCAGGACGGGAGGAAACACCATTCAAGGACTGCTTTTTTATTTCATTTAACAGGTCTTTTCCACTGTATTCCGGTGACGATAATTTGATTTGATTGAAATACCGACTTGTCAACAGTGACTGCTTAACGGCATAAACCTGCCATCGCTGCATGAGTCTCAGACAAGATGCAATCAGACAACTTTCTAAGTATAGTTTTCATGTTATATTGCGACTTTTCTCTACATAATCTGGTTTCTCCCTCACAGTCCAAAAATTTGTATGTTCAGGTTGAGTGTGGGAGGTGATGAGTGTGTGCCCTTTGATTGACTGGCAACTATACATTTGACATAATAGTCGATATTACCTATAGCAACAAAACGAAAGTCTGAACTATGAATGTTTTGCTTGTGCCGAACAACCTGTGAAGAAAAAGGTTTATTGTTCCCAGTCGTTTCAGTGAATAAGGCGCAAATCAGTATATCCTCATTAACATAAGTAAGGGAAGTCTTGGTGACCATTTATTAATCCAGTCTAATCTAATCTATCTCTTAGACATTGTTTCACCAAAACAATTACTGATACTCTGTGATTTATGTTTGTGCTGGTAAAAGAAAGATTCCACTCTCACTTGCTTAAATAATATACTTATAGATATAGTATTAAACCATATATGATTAACCATATATGTATAAGAGAATTTATACAAGCTGCATGAACCTGCACGATCGGTTCCCTTAACACCAGCACATTTGTTACTGTCTGTGTTTCACTGGAAAACCTGCTGAATACAATAATTCATGACAACAAATAAAGATCTACTATGTAAAAGAGGAACTTTGTCAGTTGAAACTAATCGACAGAGGTGCGTATGGTTTGAAGCTATTTGTAAAAGGACGTTGACTGACATATACGTTAATGTGACGCTGCTATTCAACAGTGTTTCATGACTTATGAATGACTTGCACAAAAGACTTTTTTTTGAAGTGTTGATTGAACAAAAAACATTGTTTTCGTTCTCCTGCATTCAGACAGTTGCTTGAGACAAAAAAAAAAGAAAAAGAAAACACTTGAGTGTTCGCTATTGTTTGAGAATTTAAGTTTGACCGGAGCACAAAAGTGCTTCTGTGTATGCCTGAAGTACAAACAAAGCTATAACACAAGGAAGTGCTCACCAGATGCTCAATACATCTCTAAGTGAGCGTGAACTCTGTGTTTTCAGTTTTCATATTTTCTCCTTTCAGCAGCGTTGAAAGGATTTCACTTACTGCAGCAACATGACATGTACTGAACCCCCCCCCAATGGGAAACTGTTTTCCCATTCAACCTCCTCACTGGTTTTCTATGGAGCTGCTGTCTGCTATCATCGGATCTTCACATGCATGAATCAGAGTGTGCTGAATAAAAATGTGTTGAAGCTGCTCGCATATAGCTTCAATTAACCTTCGATGTTTTCAATTTTCTTCTCTTTTAATGAAAGCTTTGACCAAAAGCGATCCGCTGACAGCGCTGATTCTCCGTTTCTTCATGTTGCTTTTCAGATATTTCGGGTTAACGGTAACATGGTGTGACTTAACGGGGAACAGGTGGAGCTCCTTAAGCTGCTAGAAAATAGCAAAAGCATAACAAGGCCCCTGTGGTTTCCTAAGTGTGCCCTCATTTACCATATATACCCGCATATATCAGGGTTATAATCATTAACAACCAGTTCAGCGGGAGTTCACTGCGCACCCCGATCCTGTGGAAGCCTGTTCTGAATGGGATATTTTGGTTTTCCCTGAAACCACACGAGAGAGACTGACCAAATGTTATGGTTTACTTGTTTCACAGGGAACTATTTCCTTTCACTGCTGAAAGAAATCAAACGGCATTGAGTTGCAAATAATGGCTCGGTGCTGAAAATTTCCCTCAATTGCAAACGATTTAACATGCGTGACATGTACTGTAGTTGAGTCTTAACAACAAAAAAAAGAAGAAGAAAAAAAAAGCAACTCAATCTGACGTTACCCCCGCAGGCGCCATTGTCCCGCTTTGCCCCAAAATAACGATTAAGGCGTCTATCAAATATCAGCAGGGGATCTTAAGTGGCTCTGCGGCGTCACATTGTCTTCAGTGCACCTCACCTTGGTGCAGAAACGTGATCGCGTCGTGCTAAGTACAAGTGTACATGCAACAAGTGAACACTTCTAGACGGTAACCATTAGACTTTTTAAAACATACAATAACTTTTCTGTTGAGGTGCCTCTCTGATATCCCACTCCCCACTACTGTGCTCTGCAGCCAGATCACTCAAAACCTCAAAGGGACACAGAGTTTTACAGGAAGCCGGTCTCAAGGAATGACACCACTTTTTGGAAAAGGGAGGGGGAAAAAAAGACGGCTAAACAAACACTCTTGAAAGGTTGAGGGCGCAGGGCTTGAGACGGCCTTTAGAGTTCCCCCTTGTGCAACAATTACCCCTTTTAGGATTGGCTAATCCTGAAATATGGGCCTGTGACTAATGGTGGAATTTAGCAAGAAATCAGCTCCAGTTTCACCAAGCTTTATTGACGCTAATGCATGATGCAGATACCTTCAGCTATGATGAATGAGCGTGGGGATACTGTCAGGTTCCCCTCCTCCTCCTCCTCCTCCTCCTCCTCCCATTCCTCCCCTTTGCTTGTCCTCCACTGTTGCTTTTGTGCAAGTGATAATGAAAAGTGTCAGAGAAGCATGTTACAGCACCTTTTTCACTTGCATGCCAAAAGAATAAGCTGTCATGTCAACAATGCTGTTGAATGAGTGCACTCGAGTTGTTTTATTTCTTGTTGTTTTATTGGGCGAGGTGCCTCCGAGAGGTTTTTATCTCCGTCTATGATAAACTGCGATATTGTATCTTATTTTTGAGCGAGTGCCAGCCTGCTCTGACATTTTGCTACAGGGGGATCGAGTGCAAAAGCTACAAGAGCAGGTTTCCATGCACTTTGCTGCACAAACAAGGTATCAATCAGGCTCTGAATGTGGATCTGTGCAGCATCAACAATGGCATGGATTTGTGAAACACTTTTATTTGACAGTGACAGATGTTATGCCTTTGAATTAGTGAAGATTGTTTGATAAATCAACCTCTCAAAGGTTACTCCTCGAGAAAGGTTTCTCCTAGGAGCCAATGTTTGCATGGGTGTGATTTTAATTTGGTCAAATGTCTTCAGATTGTGAATCATTGATTCGACTGAACCAAAAAAGCAAAATAAACTGTGTAAAGTAATGATACAAAAGATGTACCAGTTGATCCATGATGTTCTGTGACTGGAAATCAGAAATAAACAGCTACATCTCTGCTCAAACTTCAAAAGGAGCCCATTGAAGTGGAACAAAGAAAAAGGGATGACCTCGGAGTGCATCCCATGCTTTATTTGCACAGTTTCCAAAACATGTCACGTCCTACTTGTGCCCTGAGCACTCTGAGAGAGTCAGACTGAGAGACTCTGCTGCAGAGCAAATGCTGGGTCTCATCAGTCACTTAAGATGTCATCCATACGTCTCTTTTTTGTCTAGTTTTCATCATTTTCAACAAGAACATTCCTGGGGTACAAAGTATCTTCAATAATAGATGAATCATTGATGAATCATTGTCATAAATGGTCAGTTGGGGCACTGCAATGATGAGAATGAATGTCTTGTTAATCCGGGTTGATTCTTTCAATTGTATTCTGACCCTAAAATTGGCATCTATATCACTTCTATTTTGCAACCTGCATATTGTCTCCCCTTCCCTCCTTTATTCCCTACTCCTCCCACAGTCTTACCTGCACTCCACCCTCATGCCTCCATCCTGTACACACCTGGCCTTTTTCACGCTGCATCTCCTATTTACCTGATACTTAATGTTTTCCACTTCTTTGTGTTGAGAACACTGTATGATTGTGTGTGAAAGGTGTTTAGTTTCTTCAACATGACCAGAAATCCCACCACTCCCATCATTCAAAACATAAAATGATCACAAAAGTCCAGTGTCAATTCATTCCTTCCATTTTGCTTCTTTTTGTATTTTGTCATCTCAATCCTCTTAAATCTGCAGTTAATGTTACTCACTGAGCAGCAGCAGAGAGCCGATCACATATTCCTGGAAAGCTTGAATGCTTGAATATTTACACAATACACACAGGCAGCATTTGACTGCAGCACCCGTCTCTGGCTCTTGTTTGATGTCAAATAGAAATTCCCGATGAAAGAAACTGTACCCTTTATAAAAACCGTTGTTGTATAAATACAAGTGAAACCTGCGCTCGGTGGATTTATATTTTATGCATAAACAAGTGTATATATATAATTCAAACAGAAAAATATGAAGCAAAAGTGCAGGAAATATTGAGGCAACAGCGACTCAGGACTAACGTGCCAATAATTTGAAATAGTTGACCTCAAATAGACTGATGCATACTGCGTATTGATGTTTGATGCTCGATATACAAAGTCCTTTTTACGAGTAGACTGCTGGTCATTCTTTGCAGACCTGCCATCACATTTTCTTTCGGAGAGAGAGACAGAGAGAGAGAGAGAGAGAGAGAGACAGAGAGACATAGAGTGAAAGAGAGTGAAAGAGAGAGAGAGAGATTACATCTTGGCAGTTGCAACACCCAACTGTCTGACATGACATATAACAACAGCCAAGAGAAAACACCAATAAGTCACGCTCATGAACCCAGAAGGCAAATATGATCAGGTGTTGGTCTTAAAGCGATGCAAATCAAGCCAAAGTGATACATGCTGAAAGGCTGAAACTTTGGACGGCACTGTCAGAAGTATTTCTTGGCTTTGATCAGCAGGCAGGACGGGAGACGAGAGCAGAAAATATCAACCTGGTGAATATATCTTCATGTTTCTCCGTGAAAGGTGTGAAATGAACCGATAGAGAGGGATGTGTGCTGTGTATCCCGGATTAACCCCCCCCCCCCCTCCCACACACACACACACACACACACACACAAACACACACCCACAGCCAGGTCCAGCAGCCGACTTCAGAATGGGCAGTGCTGTTTAATGACTGTGGATCCTCTTTTATTGGTAATGTTAAGTACCAATATGAAGTCAGGAGCCCGGTAATGACCCCCTGGGGAAGGGAGCACTTTGGTGAATGGGGGAGATCATAAACTCCTGAGTATTAAAGTGCTCCAGCAGCTGCAGTGCTCTCCTGACAAATGCTCGTCCGATGCTGTCCGAGCTGCCACTCTGCATTATTGTGCTTTAAAGATATAGTACAATCTTAATAAAATGCTATGTTAAAAAACCTAATTTTGACCTTGCAACTAAGGTTGGAAAAACCTCCGTGTGTATGCATGGACATCAATTTATGCATACAACTCACATGAAAAATTATTGGAAAATTTCCTTTTTCTAAGGACGAAAAACATAGAAATATGATGCTGCTTTCATTTGTTGCTTGATGCACAAAACTACAAGAACACAATGCACTGACCTGTATACTGTGTAAAGCACACAACTGTGTAGTTTGCGTAGTAAAATTATTTGCTTTTTTTGCCCTGTTGTTAATTTAGTTAACACCTGCCAATCACGAGTAACAGATGAAGTGTACAAACGGATCAAATGAAAAATCTACAGAAACTTGATTTATCATCTCAAATTTGATGGTGAGACCTTAATGTTTCATTTTGTACACTTTGTAATCAAGTAAGCAAGCTCACATCGAAGTGTTTTCTATGTGGAGTTTGCATGTTTCCTTGTGTGTGTGTAACTTTAACATATGCGCGTTCACATACGCAACATGTTGCTCTCTCAAGATGGTACCCCTCACTTGACAATTTAGGATTTTTCATTTTCTGTGATCACAGCCAAAAACAGCAGTGATTTAGTTTTTCTCCTCTGCTGGGACTCAGTTGTAACTTGTATAGAGGACGGAGGTCAAGATGCTTTGAAGTGAAAATACGACAATGAGCCAAGTTATTGCAGTGTGTAATTTGCAGCCAAATCAAAGAAAAAGGTGCAAATAGAGATTTTACACTGACCTGTAGATATTTGGTGTATAGATATATAACATAAATCTGTGTATACATTGAACATAGAAGACTACTAAATAAAGATATAAATATAGAAATATATCTATCTTTTAAATATTATAAAATAATTTGATTAACATAAATTAGAAGGGCTAAAAAGTGATCAGAGACATGCAAGTTCAAAAGGCTCAATACATTTTCACATTTTCTTGTAAGAATGCTCTTAATTAGCATTTTACCCTAATTTTGTGACTGTAAAGGGATGTTAAGGTCAGCAGATTATAAGTTAAAAACTTCATCACACATTCCTTGTGTAAAGTTGATTGTCTCAACATGGACTGTGTCCCTCCTGGGTGTCTTTTTTTTTTTTTCCCACAGGTTTGTTGGTCATTTTTCCTGCAGGCAGACCTTGGCAGTATATCATACTCGTGTTGATAGACAGCCAGTGGAGCGTGGCCAAACAACATGGACGCAGGTGTTGGTGCTGTACATCTGAGATCTGAGAAGCCATCTCGCTGAGGTCGTGATCAAAGCCCAGACCCTGACCGGGGGGATTTTTCCCCATCTGCAAATCAACAAGCCAGTTTATCGTTCATGCTAAAATTGATAAGATGATGGCATTTGGATAGTTCGCAAGTCAGATAAGGATCGCGGTCGTCCATCAAAATGTTAACACTGTTCTAGTCACGTAAGTGTGCAAAATAAAGTATTGTATCTCCCAACAAAATGGCTGCATCTCCGCTATCTCCTCTATCAGAGCCGGGTCTTTTTGTCAGAGGGCTCTCATCGCCACTAGTCACAGTAAACAATTCTTGCCCGCACTTCAATCATATCTACCTTGGTGGTGGTTTATGACGATCGTTTATCATATGTGATCCAAATACCTGCATGCCCGTAGTGGCGAGTACAGTAACACAAAGATGACTCGAGTTCTTCGGCTAGTTCAGCAGGTTCGCAGAGGAAAAGCTTATTTATGGATGCAACAGCTCCTGCGTGAAACCTCAAACAAAGATGTCACCTTCAAGCAATTCCTCCTGAAATAAAGGAGAGTGTTATTGAAGCAAAACAAGTCATTTGGGAGATCAGATTAAATGGGAATCCATACCTGATAAACGCAGCTGTGGAAGATAAAGAAAGTGAGATAGCCCTCACTTTCTCATTATCAGCGCAGAGACTGTTGCATAAACTCTCACTCGAGCAAAAAGTTTGTACAGATGTGCAGATAAAAAAGATCCTAAAATTGTACTCTTTACAGCAAAATAAAAAGCTACTTTGATTTGCTCTTTTTTTAAGTTTTTGACTATGTTATACGTTGTATGTGAGCAGTCTATAATGCGTTTGTACATTTTCTATATTTTGTGCACTAACTTTATTTTTGTTCTTTTTTACTCATTTTTACTCATACTAATTTTGAGTCATCTCAAACTTGTATTCTATTTTGTAATCTATTTAAGGAGAGATAAAGAGATGAGTGAAAGGTCAAGGTAAAATACAAATAGGTATAATATAATCTTAGGAGAGCAACAAAAATGTATTAAACTACAATACTCAAAACATGCAAAATTTTGCACATTGGGGTCATGCAACAGGACTTTCTTTTTTACTGTTATATTGCTGCTAATATGAACAGCGTGTGTGTGTATGTGTGTATGTATGTGTGCGTGTGTGTGTGTGTGTGCGTGTGTCTGTTGTGGACTTTTTAATCCATTCACATGGAGATTCACTCGACTTTTGTTCCACAGCTGTACAACGACAGTAAAGCATTTGAGTTTGAAGGCAAAAAAAAAAAAAACATCTTTCTTTAATATCGGTCCCCCTTCATGTCTCAATCAGATTAAATAAGATCGCATGTGACTGAGTTTGATTTTGTTTTTCTAATGTGTTGTGGAGTGTGCTAAATCTATTTTATACATGTCTTGGTGTCTAGGTTGTCATGTCTTTGACTTCTGTGGAGATTTTTCTCATTTGATTTTCATTTTAAAACTCGCTCAGCTCACCTCTTGGTGGCCGGGCCTGAGTCGGATCATCAGCTGACTTAAAACGCAGGACTTTGTCTGAGGGATAAAATATAAAAGGAGCCGGTTAAATATGATTTATAGTCTGCACAAACAGCACTTCCAATCAGGGGTGTGAATGGGAGAAAGGTGGCACACATTTTGAGCGCACATGTTCAGAGAGGATGTGAGATCAAGTGTAGAGGAGTGTGTGGACTTGGCCCTGCTGCCTGCTGTGTGACTGATAGTTTGGTATTTCTGCATGTGAAAGACATACTCTTTATTGATGTGTTGAGCCTCTCTGGCGGTGGGAGACTGTGCCATGTGTAGATTTGCTCACGCCTCGCTCTCCATATGGCCACCCAAGAAAAGCCTCTCTTTTTTTTATCTTGGTTTTTATATGGCAAACTCTGTCTACAGTCCAGAGTCAATGAAAGACAAACGGGAAACAGCAGAGGAAAGTGTTAAAATACTTAAACTCAAGTTTTCTACTGAAGTGCAATTCAAACCTGTTCATTTTCAATCGATTCAATTTGTGCAGTATTTCTACTCGACTGTATCTCAGACATTACAATATCTGAAAGCTGAAGTTACTTCTCAAAACAAGATATCAAGACACACAATCTGCTTATTAAATACAATAGGTTATAAGCTGCTGCTCTGATTTAGCCACATCAGCATGTCTCATACTCGACGCCTGAGTCATTTTCGAGACATTTTCCCACTAAACTTCACAGATGGATTCATTTAAATGAACCAATATTAATCACCAGACCTGTCAGAATTATTCCATGACCCTGAGGAGTGTGGGAGAAACTATTTAACAACATCTAATGAAGAAGTTCCACCGACTACAGCCTGAGCATTAATTCTCCTATAACTGAAGGTGCAAGCATCCTCACTGTTTTATCTCTTTGAAGTGTTTCTTCTGTTACTGAGAAAAACTGACTCAACATGACTAAGTAGATCTTAACAGTCACTGTAACTGTTCCACAGTGCTTCTATTGTTGAGGTTTCGGTAAGTGCTGTGTACTCACTGCATGTGTGTGTACTTGACTACTGGTCATTAAAAGGATAAGTGACAAAGGTTAAGCAAAGGGTCACTTAAGCCCGAGGGGAGTTTCCACCGTTCATTTTTTGTTTACTTTTTCTCTGTGGATTTCTCTACCTCAGAACAATTTGCATAAAATCTTTCACCAGGTTTCCCTCCTGTTATTATAGTGAAATGACCATCACCTCTGCTTGTCCATGTCCTGGCCCTGTGTGAGGCGTGAATAAAAACAGGATAAACAATGTAAACTGATCAATGTCTTTCATGTACAGTAGTGATGAGTTCAACAAAGTTGAAATTAACATTGTATGAATAAAACAAAAAAATCTGGTAGTTCTTTACAAATGAAAGTGACAAACAATATAATACAATATAATACAATATAAACGCAGTGTTTATTAGGAGTAAGTGAGACTAAATAAAATCAAAGGAGTGTTTTAACAGCACACGTACCTGCTCAGGTACAATATGATCACAAAAGTAAAAAAGATTTGCAGTGAAAGACCTGCATTCAAAACTTTATCTATACAGTTTAAGACAAGAGTATTGTATTATCAGTATGAACTTGGTTATAATATACTTGGTTATAATGGTTAAACGATTAACCACAAAATATTCTACAACTCCTAATAAATAATAAAATACATGATATCATTGGCTGATGCAGCTTTTGGCGCTGTTGAGTGGCTTGATACATTACATTATCACATCTAATTATAAGATAGAATAAGATTTTATTCATCCCAAAGGGAGATCGTCATTACTTGCAAAGTACACTCTTGGCAATAAAGCAGCAAAATCTGTGAAAAAGAGTCAAATTTTGAAAGATATTTTGCTTTAAAATTGTGAAAGATTGGAGTATATTTTGTACTTAGTTACATCCCACTGTGGAAAATTACACCATACGTCAATAAGCATGAATTTTATCTAATTTTCTTTCATCTTCCCACAATCATTTCATACTCTGAGAATGGTTTTGATCAGGGTCCTAATTACTTAAGTATCTCCAGGCAGAACCAGACACATATGAATGCAATCAAGCTCCTGATTGTTCCGGGACTTTCCATCACAGTGAAGTAACCTGGAGGTGCTCCGAGCTCTGCTCCATTTCACTGGTGTCAAAGGCGCTCGCACCTTTATGAAGAGGGGATGTTTTGAGGCAGGCGGACCATCCTCGAAGGTGTGTGTGTGTGTGTGTGTGTGTGTGTGTGTGTGTGTGTGTGTGTGTGTGTGTGTGTGTGTGTGTGTCTACCTCATGGCCTCTTTGAGTCAGAGGGAGAAAACACCTGCCTCACCCTTTGTCCAACAAAGAGGTTATGTTCCAGTGAAAAGCCACCGTAAAGATGGACACGGGCACGCAAGCCCTAATCGACCTGATCTCGAGGTGTCCCGTCCTCTCTGATGTTTCTGCCAAAAAAACACCCCCCTCTCCCTCTCCCTCCCCTTCTCCACATCCCCTCAATACAGCCCGCTCCCCCGCTGAGCCAAAGCCTGCTGGTGTCTCATCCACTTCACCTTCACAAAGACGGAGGAGTTTTGCTGCACATGCCGCCGGATTTGCAGCTCGTGCATGTTTGAGATGATATGAGATTCCTCCGGACGAGGTCTCCTCTTACCAAAGATGTCTCCGAGAGTGAAATGACACGATGGGAGGCTGTCAAGTGCACACCAGCAGGCGTCTCTGTTGGTGGAAAAAAAAAGAAAAAAAAGAAGAGGATTGTAGCTTCTCGGATGGAAAGAAGAGCAACATTCTCCAGGGAGCGATCTGTCTTGTACTGGAGCTCTTGTGAAGTGCTTTTTAGTATCAGGTGCATCATCTTGAGAACACATCTGACATTCCAGGCTGAATTAGTCTGAAATTCCCACATAAAAAAAAGGGCCTAGCGGAGCCAGGTGGCTGAGCATTACGTGCACATGCTGTGTAGAACTAAAACGTTTTGCATGTCTGTAGGAGGAATGTTTGGGCAATTTTAAAGCGAGGTCATTTTTTACTCTCTGCCACAGATACTTTTAACTGGGGCTGTCAGCGGAGGTGCAATTTTTCATTGACCCTCTCGCTGTCACACAAGACTGATTCTTCATCTTCTTAAGCAACATATGAAACAATTTTCCACAACATTTCAAGGCCGAAACGGAGCGAACATCACTTTTAGCAGGTTAATGTCGTAAACGTGGGTTGCTTTTACAGGTGAACCTTAGCATGTAGCATCAAAGACGTGGACTATTTATTTTCTACTTATTACAGGTCTTCCAAACTAAATAAAACTGCTGGACTGTGGGTTTATATTATGTCCGATGTATCTGTGTTATACAGTGGTTGATGTTTCAAGCCTTTTACCTGCCCTGTCTCTTGGAAATGATTAATTGCAAATCACATACATTTTGAGGATAATGTAAACCAACCAAGATTTCACTTACTGATATTTCAAAAGTTTTGACAATGAACATCCATTCATTTATCCATTGTCTTACCTGCTACATATGGAGTATACAGTGCAATACACCTATATGTCACATATACACCCTGGACAGGGCTCCAGTCCATCGAACGACAGACACACACACACATTAACACACACTTATCATTTATCCTCACACTCACTCATGGGGGAAATTTGGCATCTCCAGTAAACCTAAGCATGCATTGTTGTGAGGCGAATTTCACAAGATCCCAGCATCTTTGAGCAGATTGGAGTCTATACAAGGGCTCTCACCATCTTGCACTGGACAGAAAGGTACAGGAAACAGCTCCATCTACTCATAGGCATGTCAATGGTCATGAACATTCCAGACGGCAATAAAGTTTGCGTTCACTTTATATAATTCACATTTCACAAACGGGCAGAACCGAACTATGTCATTCAATATCAATAAACAGATAATAGTTAAATAATATAAATCTAATATCTACTTGGGAAAAGCTTCAGCACTCCCTTTCCACCTCTTTTCTCCCAGTAATAAATAAAAGTAATAAAATTTGGCATGTTACAACTAGGAAAGTTTGGAGGCCCGAAGCCGTAGAAAGTTTCCAGTGATGTCTTTCACAACTTACAATCGATTATTAGAGCAGAGATGTTGGCGTGAGTTTCGATTCGAGGACCACTGTTACACAGCTGTTGCGGGAGCAGAGATCATCGTTGAAAGACGTGACAAACAAATCCGGACAGTTGACAGTTTTGAATGGGACTCCACTCCTTTCTTTCATCAACATCTGCAAAAGAAACATGGCTCTTTAGAAAACGTCTACTCATGTTGTGCAGCCCGAATACCAAATGTGAATGAAATGACAGTGAATATGTACATATAGGCCTAGAAAATGATCATTTTTAAAGCTACTTAATGGGAAAATTGGAATTTATGGAAATAATAAGTCTTTATTGTTTCAGACGCCACTTCCAATGATCCCAATAAAGCAAACCACTGTTATCTCTGTTAACTGACTGTCTGGTTTCTGTTTTCCACCTCCAGGATGGTAATTGTCCATATGTTGTTGTTCTCTGAGGTATTTCAGGATGACTTATGGCTCGATCCTGAGATGGGACGCTTCTGTTGGGCCATGTAACCCCCCCACCACAAATCCAGCCCCCCCATACACGCCCCCCCTTCCTCCCGTCCATATGGTTTGACTTGGTTACAGCGTGAGTGTGGTAAGATACTTGTTAAAGTGTGGTATGTGGCGGCTGCACTTGCTGGGACTCTTGTGCCGTCTGATGTTTTGTTCTTTGCTTCAGGGGGATACGATACCCTCGTCATGGAGGGTTTCGCTACAATGAGCTCGTAACTTTTTGAAAAATGACCATCGAGCCAGAAAATTATTATTCAATGTGGACACAAATTATGCGGAAATTACATTCCTCTACTTCAGGTTACGTGACGTTACAATCCAAGGGATTGGACACAGCATTTTTACTTGAAAAGAAAAAGATAACCACATGTGTGTTTTGGAATGAAAGAGAACAAAGTGCAATTTTTGTTTGATGTTGACTAAAATAAGGTTGACTCTAATACAAACAAGCAAAGAAGCATGAGTTTCTCATTTGGTCAACTCTCCAGAATCGACTTGTTCTCCCTCTTTAAGTCTGAGATGAATCATTTAATCAGTTTCCTGTTGGATGCCATTAGATGCTGGGGAGACACCAGGGACTTTTTTTTATAGAGTCAGAGCTCTTCCCAGACAGAGATGCGTACACATTTGAACCAGGTCCACAAATGAGTCAATCCGGGTTGACATTTGCTCTGAGTTGAACATCTGAGTTTCTCATTGCTGCGGAGCTTTGGCACGACGCAGCCTATTGGCCTGTCGAGACTAATTGTTTCGGGCTAACTGTCCTTCTTCCTCTCACTTTTGACATCATCTGGAGCACAAACAGCCTGAGGAAACCTGTTGGCTTCACAGCTCTCCGATCAGGTCAGGAGGGCTGACACCCAGATCAAATCGCATCGTTCCATAAAAAGAGTAATTTATGATCCATTACCAATGTTTTGTCTTTTTTCCTCTCTCTCTCTCTCTCCCTCACTCTTTCTTCCCCTCTCTTACTTCACATCAGCTCATAATATCCTAACAAAGTCATTCTTTGATGGCGGCATTTCTCATGACTCCCGTAAAATGGCTCCGCAGCGCGGGAGAGAAAGAAAGCGTGAAGGCCAAATGCGAGGAGGCCGAGATGGAAACTGAAGAACTCATCAAGCTCATTCATCTTGTCGGATGTGAGGACCAAGAATGCCAAGCGGAGAAAATTTCACACTCGCTCATCTTTCTCAACACACTCTATGAATCATATCAGATAACAGGCTGCGTTTGGAAGCCACTGGGAATTAAAGCAGATTTCTCAAGAAACACGCCTCCTCGTCCCTTTCTCTGTTCGGGGCGTTGGGGTTTGTTTAAGCCTCATTATGAGCTAAACTGAGATCCCGTCCCCCGCCGGTTCCCCTCCTCGGCTTGGCAGTGGTGAGCGGATGCCTCTGGCCGACTATCAAACAGGTAGTTCAGGAGATTTATGCCTCTTTGTCACCCTCGCCGCCCGGCAAATGGGACGCGGAGGGGAAAGAGTGAAAGGCGATACCTCAGTGAAGACAACATTGAGCGGAAAACTTGCCAAAACATGCCAAGCTGTCTGAATGCCCAGCTGAAAGTCAGCGAGCAGGCCGGGCTGTTTCTGCTGTGCAGCATGTGGCTCCAGGCAGCAGATGAAAAACAAGTGTCCTCTCTGCGAACACTTAACAGCTGACAGGAGGTGGACGGGGCTCAGATACCAGCGAAATGAAATGCCTGTGATTGAGTACTTGCGATACGTTATGTGCAAGATGCTATGAAGTGAAATCAATATCATTACTATTTCCATCCACTCGTTAATGTGACTTTTTAAACCACAAGACATCACAGTGTCACCATACAACAACATCGCACTGACGTATAGATAAAATGCCTTCCACTGCGATATGCAAGACCTAGGGAAGTCTGTTGGAACGAATGAAACAATAATGAAACAAATTATGTTTTGTCATTGTATGGTAACGGGATAACCTGTGTTTACATTGAAATGAGTTTTTTATATGTACAGAGGGAAGTGTACCTGTTCTAGTATATCCACCACTATGTTTACCAGGGCCGTTTGAGCCGGATCCACCGCCTCCAACTTGAGATCCGCCACTTCCGCATTACAATGAAGTTTGAAGTTTGTTTAGCATTCAGTTTTGTTTTCTGTCATCCAGTTGATTTTTGGTTGATTTAACTTGCTTGATACTAGTTATGGTTTGTGAAAACAGTGAGCTACTGCAGTGTACTTAGCTAGGTGTTAGATAAACAAACACTGGATGTGCTCCAAGCTCATGTTTGTTTTCTGAAATCAAAGTAAATATCGCCCTGATGTGCACACAGTGTTGCTAAGGTTTATCTAGTCAGAGGAGCTAGCTCAGAATGCCATGCATAGAGACATTTCCCTCAAAATACATGAAGATGATGAAGGGGACCTTCTCAAAGCCTATTTCTGTATTATACCAGTTCAAGCCACCACAAACAACATTCCTTGAGCCGACAGACATCTAAAACTGTTGTGTGTTTGTGTTTTCTCCCCGTTTTAACCCGAAAAATGCTCTGTAAATCATAGATCCTACCATTATTTCAGCCATTTTGTACCCAACAGTGTTGGCTAAAGGGTCGGCTGGTATAAGTCAAAAGGATGGTATAGGGACTGCCAATCAATCTCAAGGTTCAGAAGAGACACCATTCATTCTCATCCTCACATCTAGGGGCAATATAGAGTCTTCAATCCAGTCTCTAGTCTTCATAGTGGGGGACTAGAATCCCTTAGGGAAACCTGTGATCCAACATTTTTATGTTACATAAATTAGTTTCAAAATTTTCCATTTTGTAAAGTTTAAGCACAGGTGCTACTGGCCTCTCTCATCCTCTCGACTTCTGATTTCTTTCTCACAAACAAGTAACGGTTGTTTTACATCTGCCCAGGTGTTTTGTAAAATCACCGATGACTGCGTGTTTGGACTCAAGTGGTCGTGCGATGAAGCCACGTGATATTTTCAGAATTGACACTTTTACGAGGAGCATCTGAACGCTCCATTAAACAAGTGAGCGGCGCACAGCGGGATGCTGAGTTGTTTGCTCAGTCGGAAAAACACAGAACTTCCCTCTGTCCCTCTGAAACGGGGCCTGGCCTCATCCACCACCTCAAAACCGTATGCTCTTACTTCATGTTGACCTACCTAGACATAATCTCAGCAGGTTCTGTCAGAAATCAGAAATATTCAAGAGGCATGAGCGTTGGCTTTCCCCATCTTGTCTCGTTGCCCACTTTTGGAAAGAAAAATCCTGAGGAGATCACAGGTAACAGGTGGAATCATTTCATTTCATTTCATCATCCCACTGGCACGAATGATCCTTGTGTGAATTTAACACCTTCCTACGGTTTTTTGGATTTCTGCATTTAATGTCAAATTTGAAATATGGATTTCAAAGCTCACGATTTGCAACGCATGAGCATTTAAAGAACAGTAAAAAGGGGCTTTTGTCAAGTGAGGGATCTCTGTGTTATGTCAGCGGGTAATGCAGGGCAGTGTCCCCGAATCGAGCACCCAAGACGTTCTGCAAAACCATTTAGAGAAAGGCGAGATGTAAGATAAAGTGGTCTAAATGCAACACAGGTGGTTCAGAGTCTTTCTCCATGGTTGTGTGCTGTGGTCCTGTGCCCTGTTATCTCCTGGGGCTCGTAGTAACAGTCCATCTCTTTCATGGATAAGCAAATCAATCCGCTGCTGTCATCCGGAGGATTCCACAGCAGAGGGGGCTCAGCGGTGTGAAACGACACCTTGAGTCGAGGGGGTAAAAACACTGTAGCCCGGCCTCTGATGTGTTTCACCTCCCTCACAGCAGTTGTTCAGAGGTTTCACGACACACACACACACACACACACACACACAGACATGGGCCTGCTGTCCCCCCTCCCCTGACCACATCATGACCTCATTCCAGTCACCTGCTGCTGAGACCGTGGCTAACCTGCCCTCCAAACCGGAAAATCAGCCGCCTTTTTACAAACGGCTCCCTGAAGCTGCCGCAGGTCATCGCGCCCACTTGGACAGAAACATACCTTCACGTTTTGACACCATTACGGACCCAAAAAATAAAAAGGCTTGGAAAGTATTTATTTGTCTCTTTATTTTTAAAAAAAGAGACAGAGAGAGAGAAGAAAGATGCTTTTGTTGCATGCAAATCAGAGTCGAGACTGTCAGGAGAGTGAGCTGTTGGTTTGTTGGATCTTGGGACTGAATGAAAACCAGCTTGCAAAGTTACATCCTGTACAAGGAACAAAGACCGATACCGAACGAGCCCCGAGAGACTCCCTGGCCACTCTTAAACATTTGGAACATTTATGCTGCCTTAAATTTCTTTCCCCCTTTTTCTTTTTTTTTTTTTTTTCAAACATCTTCCCCCTGATATTTGGCCAGTCAGATGAATTTTGTTTGCCAGAACAATTCTGCTCTCTATTTTGAATACCTTTTAAGTACATGTGGGGATTGAGCGGTCGCAGTATAATGTTTCTACATGCAATTTATTACAGACTCAAAAGAGGACGCATGAAATAGGTCACTTCAGCGTGGAGATGACTTGTGCTCACGCTGTTAAAGCCTTTTAGAGGGAGCTGCAGTGTAAATGTTATGTTTCCATCTGCTGTTTATATGTGGCGGGCAGCGAACAAGGAGTTATGGATTCAGTGTGACGATGAAAAACGTTCGGTCCGAAGCCACAAACACAACCCAGCGCCCACGCGATGATTGTTTTTCTTGGAGCTGCGTTTAAACAACCCCCCGAAGCAAAATTATCTTTGCGTAACCAGAAGAGGAAACAGACTAATTCTCCAAGTGCTCGCTGGCTATTTTAACTGCTAATGGCAGCAGTGGGCAGCTCGGGCCATAGTGGCAATTCCCATGAAATCTTCCGATATTCCTTTCATTTGTTCTCCGTCCACAATTAGTCGTGGTCAGGCTGATCAAAGGCGGCGGCCGGGCAGTTGCATGTGAACCGGCGTCCACTTGCAATGACATCCACAAACCAGAATGAAATATGAAATATCAAGTTTCCACGGATGTATGGACTTGTAAAAAAGAATCTGAGGCATAGGAGGGTTTTCACACTGGGTAATGTGAAACATTTGGTGCGGATTGTAGGCCTCAGTAGAGGGAAGACGAGAGCCAAAATCTGTCTGGCAGTAAAACCAGAAGCAGGCAGAAGTTAAAACAACTGCAATCGCCGAGTCCTGTTGATTTAGACGTCATTACCCTGCATAATGTGCAGCCGCTGGGGATGAGCCAATACGCGCAGCTAAAACACAACAAAAGGAAAAAAAAACACATTTCTGACTTTTTTGTTCTTTGGCAGTGCATCTGTTTTTGCTTCATTTTTGTCCTCTTTTTTTTTTCACTCGTCACTGATGCAAAAGAGGTTTTTTTTGTCACGACATATCCAAACCCACAGTTATCTTGTCTTTATATCACGTAATCCTTTTTTCATAGAGATTTGCAAAATATTTTCCAGTTTCAAGAATTTGAACGGTCTGCGTCCAAGAATTTTCCGAAAGATTATTAGATCTGAATCCCTTTACTAGTCCCATAGGGTGAAATCTAGTAACTGTGTTTTTCCATCTGTTATTGATGACACACATTACTGACTTGTTTCAAGGTGTGTTACAGGAATTAAACACAAAACAGCACCTGGAGTGTTTTTCTATATATGGAAGACACTGATACTTCTTTGGGATGCTATGTTTCTGTCCAGTCCAACAGCAAATATTTATCTTGTCCTGTAATCATGTTGCCCTTTGTGGCAGCAACGTTGTACATCTTCTACATATGTACAATGGGGAGGATTCAAAAGGCACTTCAAATCAACTGTACATTAAAGGCACACTCTGGGGAGCCCCATAAATCACTTTGAGACACTGTGTCCACCCCCCTCCGTAACTTTCCTTAATCACATCCACAACAACCCGAAACATGAAAGCTCTCCCTGACACGGTCAGACAAAACACTCAACGTTACTATTACGCTGTCATGTCGCTCTCCGAACGACGTTACGCTGGGTCTAACTATTTCGGCTGAAGTTAAATAAACATAAATAACATGTAATTCCGGGGTCATTACCGGTGGTCTTGGGCTGATGAATGTCATCGTACGTGTCACAAGAGAGGGGAGCTGCACAGATGTCCTGCTGACTGCTGTACATGATGGATCTGCAGAACAAAGCCTGCCCTGGACAAATAGTGCATCCCAACCAAAAGGGCTGCTTCATCACTCCGCTGCAATTGGCAGTAAATGTGGTGTCAGGTTCCCTTGTGTCTGTCCACTTTCATCTCACCATAAATACTGCACAAAAGCAGACAGGTTGTGCATGTCTGTGTGTGTGCATGTGTGTGTGTGTGTGTGTGTGTGTGTGTGTGTACAACAAGGAGGAAAGTGCAGCAGGTAAAAGAATTCTGTTGTCTCGAAGCAAAGAAACAGACTTTGTTCCAATCGGTGTTGACTCGGACAGGTGTTGCTTGGTTATTGACCTTTAGAAGGCTGCCAGAAAGCTGTGTAAGCAAATAAATAGGCGAGAGGGTCGCAGGGTGGGGCAGGGTGGAGGGGTCTCTGTGTAACCGAAGCTGGAGAAGGAGAAGCTTTATCTGTTTTGCAGGCGTCCTCCTGCTCCTGAAGTGTCGGGAGCGAGGAGCCCTCCTGCCACAGACGGCACTTAATTGCTTCCTATGTTTTCTCCATCAGCAGGGGGGAGAGTAAACGCTTCTCTCTTTTCCTATGCATCTACCTAAAGGTACATGTGTATCTACATAGTGTGGTTACATCATTTCACTCACACACAGATGGAACCGTTTGCAACTTGAAAGAGGAAATCGTCCCGTTTGTTGTCTGTGCACTTCTAAAAGATCAACCTTCAGTCACATGTTACAAGCAGAATTGTGATGATGGTCTTCACTGGAGTTTATTTATTTCCACAGATGTTTTTTTGTTTTGTTTTGTTTTGTTTTTTTCCTGTTGTCCTTTAAGCAACCACCATGTGTTCCACAGATCCTAGATAGCCAAAGGGGAAAATATTCATCCCATTTCTATCAAAATCCTCAGCAATTAGTTCCAAATAAGCTATGCAACTGGAAATATCTGTTCATTCCTTCACTATCTGACCTAAATTGTATCTCAGCAGTGTTGGGTTGTACTCCTGTTCCTGTGCACGTAGGCTAAATTCAGGAAATACACAGCGGACACATCTCTAATCTCCAATCGACCTACACATGCATGTTTTAGGACTGTGGGAAGAAACTGGAGTACCCTGAGAAAGTCCATGCAGACGTGAACATAACACGCAAAAGTCAAAATATGTGTTATAGAAGTCAAATTCACTTTGCAAATAATTCACAAATTTGATTGTTTATGTCCCTCCTGTGATAATGGGAAGTGACATTGCCTCGTCACAATACCTTTCTACAGGACTACATTTCCCAGAGTCCATCTGGGTTCCATGTGGCTTGAGTCTGCAGAGCCAGTGGCTTTTTGGATCCTTGAACACTGCCTTGTTCAAACAAAAAGAAATACAGTTTTCCCATCAACAGATTTAAGGGCTTAAAAACCTAAGCAGACGCTGTCCCAGGCCACTTCTATATTAAAACTCTTGCCGGGTAATGTTACAGTCGTGCAGGTGGTCTCCCCTAGGTTGTAAGAGATCTCAGCCCATGGGTGCTGGTTGCAAGTAATATCAAATTAAACTTCCTAACTATTTCCTCTTACAATAAAAAATAAGCAGTTCTCTCTTTTTCTTTCTTCTCTTTTCCTTTTTTTTCGACCAAAAGTCAAGGTCTTACTGTGTAGTTTCCCATTTTAGGCTGATACTGCAGACCTTTGCCTTTTGTGTCACCCACTGGTTTGCAATTGAATTCAATGAAAATAACAGGATAATAGTTTTTTTTAAACTGGATGTCTAAAGTCTGAGTTTCCTTAGTTGTAACACATCATTATCATTATAAGAATACATCCTCATCTATCACATATTTACAAATCAATACTTAAGTCAGGAGATCTGACAGACATGTCATTTGGGGTATGTGCTCATTTTTTAAATAATTGTGTTTTCATACAAGACTGTTTACAACATATAATGTAGTAAAATCATTGTTCTATTAAGATGATATCATGAAGTTTTGACAGTCTTTGCTCAAAAACATACATGTTTAACAGATGATTTGTACTGTGGCCTGGCAGTCATGTGTGAAGTTTGCATGTCCTCCCCACGTCTGTGTTCTCCAGCTGCTCTTAACAGTCCACAAACATGTTTGAGTTGATTTGAGACTCTTAATTTCCCCTAGGTGTGAGTGTGAGAGTGAAAGATGTCCAACGATGGACTGCCAAACTGGGAAAGATGACAGGCAGAAAAACATCTGCTTGTTTGTTAGTTTTTACAGAACACCTACATAAGACAGACAAAGCTACGATCAGCAAGTGAACACCAGCCAGGGGTAAATATCAAAGCGACGGTCATGCACAAACACTCCTGGAACATGGAAATGTTGCTCCGTGTTTATCTGCATAACATATTTGCCTTGGCCACAATTGGAGGTGATTGATTCTGTGCCGGAGCTGTGAGACTGTTGCTACAGAGTTCATCTGCTCCCCAGCAAATCCATGATGACGTCTCTCAAACACATTCGTGTTTCAGCCTTGATTTTCTTGTCCCAATCGGCCCCTTTTTAATTTTCCACAGTTTCTCATAACTTGTAACTACATCCTGCTCCTTCTCCAGTCGTGTATTTTTTTTTATTATTATTATTTCATTCCCATTCAGTCACATTTCAAACCTAATTGTGCTTCTCAGAAATAACCGGATGGATCGGACGTTGGGTTCTTGCATGCATAATGAATCTTGTGAATCATTACAAACACCACCATGGTAACATTTTACAGCCTTGGGCAGCTTATGAAACAGATTCCAGTTTGGAGAGTGTGCAGTATCCGGACTGGTGATGCTGGTGCATAACTGCCATCTTCTATAGAGGAGATCTCACTGGAACCACTCAAGCGCTCTCGGTGTTACGATTCTGGGGCGAATCTCATGTTTTATCCTCCATGTAAAAGACTTTGCCAGTTTGCAGCACGATTTTCTGCAAAATGACATCAATGCTCATAAAAGGTGTCTTCATTTTGAGCTAATCTGTTCCTATGGCTCCACCACTAAGGAAGCCATTAAACGCAATTGTCTCGTAAAAGTGTAATATTGTATTTTTGCAGAGTAGAGACTCATGTTGCAATTTCACATCCCCTTTTATGAGGCACTTTGCCAATTTTTACCGATCTGAATATTTTACTCGGGGGGGTGGCTCTGCAATACAGAGAGCAGCTTTGCGACATCAAAAGAAAGTTTGAGGTTTTTCGTAATTCCAACTTTTGAGTGGATCTGGGAAGCAGGGATCCCTCTGGGAGTTGAACTCCTTCTCCACAATGGTTACTCTGCATGCCAGAACATATTGAAAAACTATTTTCAATAAAAAGTGTGAAAACCAAAGGGCGCATCAGATGAGGTCTAAAACTTTTTGAGGAATGGAAGGAATCAGGCTCGTGTGTTTTTGTCAAGTCGTGACTTGACCGCGAGTGAGATCCGGATGTGCGTTAGAGGCCTGTCGAAGACGAGTGAGAATGTTTCATCTCAGATTACTCCACAGGCATCTGAAATACATAAGAACAATATGCTAATACTAGAAAAAGAGTCCACACCCATGGGATTGCAGCACTTGACACATAACGTGACAAAAGCGAATGTGTTTCCTACAGTCCGTCATAGTCATGGGTGACTGGAGCACTGTAACTTTACTCTGAACAATTATTAGGAGGATTCTGCTGATTCCCGTCCAAACAAAGAAAGCGTTTTATTCAGAGATTCAGTTCACTTGTTTCAGTTTTAACAACACCATTAACTGCACGCTTTCAGGTCCATCTCCGCCTGGGAAAAGCATGTGAAAACATGAAATAAAGATTTAGGAGGCACATATCCAACCATGATTTCATCCCTTTCATGACTTCAAGTTTCAAATGAAACAATAGTGACAGCGCTGGTCTGTCAGCACGTCCCAATCTGTCAGCTGGTGCCTGACTGAACAATGCGATCGTAACAGTCAGAGGTGATGAAATATGTTTCAGCAAAAAAATAACGGGACTTTGAGACATTTTCATAATCTTCGTTAAGTTTGTGACAGAATAGGTTGTGCAGCTAGTGCGCTGCTCGTGCATGGATGTAAATATGCAGCAAATGGTTGCAACATTATGGAGCTATTTAGCCTATTTTAAGTTAAGTTATACTGTGAAGAAAGAAGGTTCCAGGTTTGACATCAAGTTGATTTAGATCGAGTCAGGTAAGTCCCCAAATATTCTTTATCAGTGAGACAAAGTGAGAGAGAGAGGTTGAAGGGTTCCCAGATCTTAGTCCTGCCTTGTTTCACTACTACTGGCTGTCCTTGTTTTAATCTCCTGAGAAAGGCAACATTAACACCGCTAACATGATGAGCTTATTTCTAGAGAATCAAACTCAGGAGTCAAAGCTCACAGTTTGATCTGCACATAGAGTTTGCAGGTTAAAACCTGGACCTGCTGCATGTGAAACAGATTTTGGAGCGCTGCTCTAAAGAGTCAGAGTTCCTCTGTGTTTCCAGCTGCTCGCTGCCGCCACGGGACACTTATCAGCCCTGACACCACTTTCCAAAGGCTACACACACACACACACACACACACACACACACACACACACACACACACACGCACACATACACACACACACTCACACACACACACACACGCTCACCAGTTATTGCTTATTTCCTCACATCATTTAACGCCTCTGTTGCACCTGGGGTTACCAGACATGGACTTCTCAGTTACACTCGACCAGGTTGGGTCACTCCTCTCCGCTGACTTCTCTCAAACCACAGAACTGTTTTATTTCCTCCAGCTCAGGATTAAGTTATATGAGGACTGTCAACATCTCTTTGATTCAACTCTGAGACGCACTGAAAGTCAACACGAATGGCTTCAGCATGTGCTGAAGAGCCTAATCACTCACTGCAAGTAGAGTAGACCCACTTAGTAACGTGTGAATGGGATTTTCTGAGTCTGAAAACTGCAGTTTTGCTTATTAAAGATGGATTTCTACTTGTGTGGTTTGGATTAAAATGTATACAAACAGCTTGATTGACAAACTCATGTAAGTATAATTACTGTATGCTGCAGGTCTAAAGGTACAGTGAGTAGTTGTGTTGGGCAGCTTTGTTTTCTCCTTATTTTTCCAGTTGTTGTGGGTGAAAACAACACTGGGGAACACTTAGAGACACATGGAAATAGAATCATACAGGTTGTAATCTTGTCTTCCTGTGTTGCATGTTCATAAGTCTTGTAAATATGTCCCTAATCCATCACCATAGTAAAACCTCTCTGCCTGTTTCTTAAGACATGGGTTCCTCTTGAACTCAAAGATGTGTGTTAACAAACCAGGGTAATGTTATACAAGGTGTCTGTCTGGGTGTGAGGTGGCTCTACAGACGGGAACGCTGAGACAATAAAACTGCTTTCTGGGCCGAGAGACAATCCAAATGCGTTCTAACTTTTCATTACATTTTCACATTGGGTTATGGATCTAAAGCCCAAATAAAATTCATTCAGTCTCTCGTCATGTTAACCACTCTTTATGTCAACCTTGGGGCACTTTCGAGTCTCCAGTTACGTTGTGCTGTATGTTTGCATCACAAAAACATGCATGTTTTTTAGACTGTGGAAGGAAATCGGGAGTACACAGAAAAACATACATGGACAGACAGACATGCTGTGTTAAATCACTTTGCTTTTCCTCTCATTTTCATGTCTGTTGCTTTTTTTCTTGCTTCTGACCTTAAATTATTTGCTATTTCTATAAGGAGCATTATGCAATCCAAAGAAGTTATAGGATTATCTCATAACTAGTATTCCTCTATGCGCCTGCAGGTTCATTATGGGTTAAACAACCTGCTCTCATGCACCCTGCCACACAACATAGCTGGCTCATCCAATATGACACATGATGTTTGAAATACCAACACAGCTTGTAAATTTTTCCACTGTAACAAGAAATGCTTGTCCCATGGAAACGAGTCTCAAAGTAGCCAAATTCATGGAAAGTCCCCACAGGGGTGCTCAGCACCCACCGTGGCTCTCTGTTTTCCCCCCAAACACAAACGGCTGCCGGCTGCAAAACAAGCCGCACGACAAAGTCAAACGAAGCGAACGTCTCGCGAGAAGAGGACTGCCCCGCATCGCTTCGTCTCAATAAAGTCAGAGCCGTCCCAGAGTCGTCCCGTGGGAGCGGCACGCCGGGGCTTTAACCAATCGCAGCTTAACTTTCACTCCCTGCAACCAGAGGCCAAAGCTGGGCTCGCACCAGAGAGGGTCTGCGGGGGTCAGAAACCTGAGACCTGCTTGGCTTTTTGTCTTCTGAGCGTTGGGTAACACAAGCCGCTGGGAGAGTACAGAAGTATTTGCGTGTGAAGTATTAAAATTAGTATGCGTTTCCTGCTTCCATTAGCACGCATACGCACTTTGCCAGATAACTGCGTGGGACCTCTCACTCTTTCCTTTGCTCTTCTCTTCTTCCCGCTGCGCTGTTATCTTGTTATTCGAACTCGTCTCTCAAAGTGATCATGTCAGCCGTTCATTTCGCTTGTCAATAAAGAATAGACGGCCCCCATTGCCCGTCTGTATTTCCTTTATAAATGCGACTATAAACTGTGGCAAAGTTCACTTCATCGAAGCCAAAGTCAGAGTGACATTTCGCTTTCGTGTGATGTCTTTAACTGTTTCAAAAACCAACAAAGCTGCTGAGCAGCGGCTGCGCGCATGCCGCCTTTCTGCATCGAGTTACACGCAATAAAAAGCCTGGCCCTTGATTTCTGTTGTGTTGACTGAAAAGTGCTGAGGACAAGCAGCACCTGTCAGGCTGTTTTTCCTCAAGGAGATCGGCCTGAACAAGCCGCAGGCTGCACTGTAACAGGCCCACATTCTGGCATTAGTGAAATGAAACGAGAGCAAAAAAAAAATCAGATCGTTTCCTGGGAATCTTTGCCAAGATGACACCGGTTCTTAATGAGATCAGACAACTGAAACTAGAGGCACACGCTGTGGAGGAAACTGCAGCACATTATCTGAACGGATCTGTTTACACGGACGCATGTGAAGACAGAGCAGATAATGACTGATTACTGATAAGGAGGCAAATTAATGCTTGTTGATTTAATCTTTTAATCCACTGATTCCCAAATTGCAACATTATGATCTATTTAAAGTATAAGGAGCAATAACAAATGTGAAAATAATGTTATTTCTTCTCTTTTTATGTCATTTTTTAATTGTAAATGTAAAGCGATTTTCTTATGACATTTTGGCTGCTCTACATAACAAGTTCCTTTTGGATTTAAACAAAGTACTTTATCTATCTAATAGATAGATAGATAGATAGATAGATAGATAGATAGATTGATAGATTGATAGATAGATAGATAGATAGATAGATAGATAGATAGATAGATAGATAGATAGATAGATAGATAGATAGATAGATAGATAGATAGATAGATAGATAGATAGATAGATAGATAGATAGATAGATAGATAGATAGATAGATAGATAGATAGATAGATAGATAGATAGATAGATAGATAGATAGATAGATAGATAGATAGATAGATAAATAAAGCTCTATCTATCTATCTAAGCTGCTTAGCACTGTTGGCTCACAACAGGAAGGACCACAGTTCAACTCCCAGGTCATATCCTTCTATGTGAAGTTTGCATGCTCTCCCCATGTCTGCACACTTTTTCCTCAGATGCTCAAGTTTCCTCCCACAGTCCAAATACATGTGTGTTCATTCTGACTCTAAACTGTCCCTAGGGGCAGAGCGAATGGTGTGTGCCCTGTGGTCCCCACAACACCAGTTAGGTACAAAGTGAGTTGGATGGAAAATGGAAGTCAGATTACATTAAGAATTGCATTTATTTTCACGGCAGGAACTGAGCACATCTTCCTGCAAACCATCGGGCTTAGACGATTCCCAGTTCTACAGGTGAGAACTGCCACAAATCCACGTTTTCTCATTTTGATTTCAAGACCTAAATTCAGATTGTCCTGACAAAGATAAGACAGCTCTACTCTGCCCACCCCTCCCCGGGCGGTCTCATTTAATTTGATGCAAAAAGTAACACAGTGAAACATTTCAGATTGTTCTAATGCAGCAGCAGCCCGGCTCATGACAACCGGCAGAATGTAACTTACTCAAGGATTTGAGAGGAGCCTTAAAGATTCATAGAGCAGTGAGAGATCACTTTATGTAGAGGAGATGTTGGAAGCACAAAGCATATTTATCTGTCAGAGCTGGCGCAAAGTCAAACTGACCATCGGGTTTCCACTGAGCACCTGAGATCAGGCCAGCGTCTGGTCCAGCTTCCCTTTGAGCTCCGTGATTTATAGACAGAAGTGATGGTGCTTTACTACACCGATTTCTCTGCTTGGATGCTCCTCGGGCTGCCGAGGCAAAGGTGAAATGACTTCCTTTACCATCTATCTCTTGAAAGGTTATGTACCATCCTCCTGTTTCTGGGTCTTATTGTTCGCGTCCTTCATAATCGTCCTTATCCGTTGTGATAAGGTTCAGAAAACAACATCAAACAACGTGATTCCAGGTCTGACCTTCTGCACTTACAGTGGTTTTACAGCACAATGGAAAATCCTATCAGACATTTCTGGTTTCCACTTCAAACAAGTGGTTTAGAAAATACGATCAAACGGTGGATTTGTTTATTACCTGTTTTATCATCGTCAATCAAACCATCAATTTTCCACAGGGAGCGGAGACAAAGGATTCAAAGCCAGGTTTAAGTGTTTTTCTCCTCTGAAAACCAAACGTGTTTAGCAACTTGAACTTTTTAAGTGTAACAGCTGGAGTTCCTGTCAGTCCAGTCAAGGCCCAGCGCATAATTTGTGCTGCCATGTGACTTAACCTGAAGTGAGCTCTCAATCTCAACATTCACAGATGAGGTAACAAACCAACGTTTTAATAATTTATGTTAAGTCACGTTTCGCTCACTTTATATTGTATCAAAGAGCTAATGAACCAGAACCCATCACTGTTGTGAGCAAAATGCACCAAAATTTGCCCTGCAACTGTTTTTGCAAAAATTAGGAATAAAGGACAAGAGTCAACAAAAATGTCTGACGTGCATATGTAATTTAAATATCAGTTCTGTTTTTTTTCATGTTTTTTATTAGAGAATGTGACATATTGTGCATTCAAGGTTCCAAGTTTAAGACAAAAACTCTATTAAAAGCCATTTTGATAATCAAAGTTGTTCTAATTGTCAATAGAACCAAATACAGGCTTTGACAAACTGGGACATTTTCACACATTTTATGAACAAATCAGATAGACAGCAGGCTCAATAGTGATGTCTAGGGCAGTATTACAGCTCTATGATAGCAACGCACAAATAGTGAAGATCATGAAATGAAACAGAAACATATGGCTTTAGGTGCAAACATGTGGTGCCCTTAATTTGGTGTATTTCCTGTTAAGACAGGATGTTCGGATGGAACACAGACAGTTTATTTGGTAGGATGACTGTGATGGGTTTAATGGCTGTAATATATATGCTCTCTGTGAAATCACCACCAAATATTTTCCAGGAGCAACTGAAGGGACAGAAGAATATCTAAATGTGGAAGTAAGGAAATCTTTTGGCATAATTTCTCAAACACATACCACGTGCCACATTATGCTAGATTAATCTCAATATCGATTTTTCACTTCAAGTGTGTTTTGGACAAATTAATGAAAACCATCTGACCTCCTGTCTTATCGCTCATATCCTCATGAACATATGAACTGGGGAACATATGAAAGAAATCAGCACAGAGGATACAGTGTTTTCATATCAAAGACATATGCTGCACCATGGGCAGTCCCACGTACCCGCAAATGAATAACCTCCCAGCCACTAGGGGGCCCCAAACAACAGTGAAGATACAAATGGTCTTCCTATTGTGTGATATTATTTGAGCATTTACGAAGCATTATTAGGTACACAATAACAACATTTTCGTTTTAATTTTAGTTTTTCTTTCTCACTGAAACGGGTTTATACACAACTGAAAAAAGTAAAGTAAAACTCAAGCTATATAGGAAAGCGTTAGAGGTACAATACATTATATATTATTGCTATATTGTACAATGTGCGATATTGTGCAGTGTATGGTAAGCTTGTCAGACTGTAATTTGGGAAATCGTCAGTGTGAAATATCTAATATAGCTTCTTTAAATTGTAAGCTCTTGTTGCTGTAGATATTGTCTCCAGAGCAGGGTTAAGGGGTCAAAATCTTCCAAAAAAAGACCTTCAAGGCTTGTGTTGCTCATTAATTATTCCCATATTAATTTTGAATCGTTTCTTGATGTATCGGTGGTGTCTGATCATGCAACATCTGAGGCTAAATCAAAATTAGGCAAACACTCTCCACACACTCTTCCTCGTAGTGTTTATCTGTGATAGTGACACATGGCAATAAGATGTTCACTTGTTTGAAGTTTTTTTTTTCTTCTTTCTTTTTTTTTTTCTCTTTTCTCCCACCATGTCTTTAACTTAGATTACAGCTTCTGGAGCTGGAAGCCGCAGCACATCTGTAAGCCAGCGGAAATACCAAAATCTTGCATGCCTCTTTGATTGTTACATTCAAGATATCATGTGTGCTACCAGCTCTGCTGCTGCAAACCATTAGGCTCAGTAACTGGTGGCTTGTAAAATACGTTTGGAAATCCTGGAGACAAGGCAAAGGGGATGAGATGGGGATTCCACATGGTTATCCAAGGAGATGATAAACAAAGGGAGAAGGTGATACAGTCGAAGTGATATATTGGGCACATGTGGAATAAAAAAAAAAGGAGGACAGAGAAAAAAAAACTTCAGACTTTAAAGGGAGGGGAGGGCAGAGGGGAGTCTCCTCTGATTTATTCAAAGCTTCAGGGCTTGTGTATCCGAGAACAAGATTAGTTCAGTAGATCACATCACCCTACATCCTTTAAAGATTTTCATCCTGGCCCGTCCTGGACAGGGGCCAGACTGTAACTGACTTACTCGAGCATTACTATTTTTAGGCTCTTGTACTTTTACCTGTGCATTTATTCTAAACGCAGAACACTGTTGAAGACTGAAGCCGAGTGTTTCCCCAAAACAGCGATTAGTTGTCACAACGTCCACAGCGCGTCCAGGTTTCCGTACAAATTTAGCGCAAACGTGAGCAGAATTTCCAGAAAGCTGCAAATGAATGCCAGTTTCCATCCATGTGAACATCATGAGCTGGTCGCCCTCAAACCAAAGCAGAGGAAGGGGGACACAACAAAACGATGATGATTACAGAGGAGCTCGAAGAAAACGATGATGGAAAAAAACGGGATGGAAATATGACAATTTAGGAAGGTCTGTCTCCACTCTGATTCAGTGTTTTGCTGCGTGTTCATCAGAAAACAAGTGGGTTTCCACTGCACTTTCATCAATCTTTCCACCTTAGATTTGTTGGAAAACTTTCCCCAAATTTGTCCCCTTGTTACAGTTTTTGCAGCTGAATTTTGCATTATTCCTCTTTTCCCCATCATTAATTATTTCTTAAGCAAAAAATCTTGTGGAACCACTGCTCCACAACAACAAACTGCCTGTAACGAAGGTGATAGTGCTTCTGTAGTGCATTTTTATTGGACATTAAAAGTTTATTTTGTGTTGTGATTAGAATCTCTACTGTTATTATACCAAAGTACAACAAAATAGCATTCAGTCCCTGTCAGGATTTAAAGACAAATCCAATGGAAAATAACATGTGTACACAAGTACATGTGTGCTTGTATTTTCAAATAATACAGAAATAAAATGTCCTAAACCAGAAATACTTTCCTGTAATCTTGCAAAAGTTGAAATTGTTGAATGTTTTCTATCTCACTTTGATTATGTTTAAATTTGCTTGTGCACGGTAGAATATTGGACAGAAATATTGATATCTAACAAAGTGTTTTACAAGCAATATGAGAAATAATAATGATAAACAAGCCACGGGACCATGTTTCTATAGGACAATGTTTAAGTTTGATATTTGACGTTTTTTCCTCTGTGTGTTTTACAGAGTTGGGATTTTATATACATGACTTTACCTTTTACTTGGGGGATTTTCATATCACTGCTGTTATGGTACTTTGTCCCTAAGTGAAGGTTTAAAGCCCCCGACCCGCCCCGCTGGTCATGACTCCTCACACTTACTCGAGGAGGCGAGAGGTCGAAGCAGCTCATCAAACCTCCAGTTGGACATATGCAGAGGTCATCGGAAAAAAAAAAGAAAAAGTAAAAAAAAAAAAAAATAGACTTGCAGCCTGCTAAAGGAAAACCTCCAGCAGAGATTAATGCACTGCTTTATATGTTCCAATCTAGATTCCAGATCCCGTTTTCTCTCTCTCTCTCCATTTTTTTTATGGCTTTGCGAGCATTCCTGTTCCTATTGTAACCTGCTTGCACGGAAATAGCTGCGTCATACTTGCCGAGGTCGATGATTTGAAGTAGTCGTAGGAGCAGCTGGCCTCTGCCAAAAGGACCAGATCTGGGCAGGTCATCAGCGAGCCCACATCAAGGAGCTGAAGCACTTCAAATCCTCTGTGTTAACTTTTATGGCAAGTGTTTATGCAAGGTCATGCACATTGACTTACACCTTTCTTTTTATGTCGGGTTGAAGGGACACATGTGTCAGATGGAAATGTATCTTGTTTGGTCACCTCCGGTCTGTTTTCCATGCTGCTCAGCCTCTGGCACGACTCGTCCTCGATTATTTTAACAATCACTGTTTTATTTTTTATTATTCTAATGATGGCTTTTCAGTTTTGACTCCGCTCTCCGACTGTTGCCACTGCGGTCAGTCGGATTCGGGGGCCGCTCGGTCTCGCGGTTTCCAGGGGATGAAAATATCAGCTCTCGTTGCCGTTCCACAGATGGTTTCGGTTTCCATACCTGACCACTGTCAATCACAGCCGCGCTGGTCGTGAATCAAGAGCCGTGCCCTTCATCCTGACCTGTTCAGCCTCAGCCCAGAGCCTCGTCCTCAGAAGGTGAGTCATCTCCAACGATCGTTGCGAGTTCATCCATGAGATAGATTGACTAACCACGGGTCAGTGCTCAGGAACAACAGATCCCTCTGTGGAACAGTACTTTCAGTTCTCTAACACGCAATTCTGATATTTTGGGTTCTTAGTTATTATTTTAACAATATGCAATTCAACAGAAAAACAAGTGAAATTCTAGTGAAGTACTCGTTGGCGTTTCCTTTGAATGGTATTTCTCAGGTAAGCCATGTTGTAAAGTCTTGTACTTGTTATAACACATCATTTTTGTAAAATCTCGTCGTGCAGGATGGAGTAGGTCATGTGATATCCAGTGTCATAATTGGTGACATGTAAATGCTAAAATACCATTTCTATTACACTTTAGCAAAACAAAAAACTCAGAATGTAAACATGTTTTTGTGATATTTCAAAAGTTTTTCTGAGTTTAGCTGTTTCCATTACAATCCTTTTATTGGGATATTTAGGTTTTGCACATTTCGAGGGGTAGTGGTAACAGCTACAGGTGAATACAAGTGTCAAACTGTCAGAGGGAGAGATTGTTTCAATGACTTAAAACACATGGACAGCTTGTGAATTCAAAGGTTTAATCTGTGATAAAGCAACATAATTGGTGCGATGTCAAAACAGGACAGTAGGGTCAGAGCAGTTTAAATAAACAGACAGCTTGGCAAACAACAGTTTGACAGAAAGCAAGTGTGGGCAGGTAAGGTACTGTACGCATACAGAGACGGACGAGTGATGAAATGTGCCTCAGGTGAGGTGGGTAAAACCAGGTGAGGGCAATTAAGTGATTGACACAAAGCAGGGAGGGACTGGAGATGAGAGACGCGTCACGAAACCAGAACCAGATGAAAACAATTACAGTTTGTGACATGTCACTACAGCGTTACTGTGGGACTGCGGTGCTGTAGCTTAACCACAGAGCAGGATTAATAAACTGGAAAAGCAGAGGGCGAGGAAAAAAGACTTTTGTGCTCTGGAGAAGATTCATACTCTGTTCTTGCGTTCGAGACACCGCTCGAGTCAGCGCGTTACAATTCGGTCCAATATATCAAGTTAACATTTTGCTCTCTGCAGAAGTGAGTTCTCTGTTAAAATAACTGTATATCACTTCAGCACCTGCGCTGCACAGCTGAACTACCTGAGCAAGTCAGCCAAGGGCCTGTAGATGCACTTATTTATATGATCGGGTACAATACATTGGACATCTGAGAGCGTCATATTTTATTTAATTATCATTTTTAGTTGGACTACATTTTGGTGCATATGATAGGATGAGTATAATATTAAGTATTAGGTATTATTATTATTGGTAGTAGTAGTAGTAATAATATCTTTAATTTATTTTCTAACTCTAGATTCACCTTGATTCACTTAACACACATTGATTTTGGCCTTACACTATGAACAATAATGCATTCCTTTGCCAATACTATCCAGATTCCATCTTGGACATTTAAGTCAAGGTCCTGCTATTGTAACACTCACTATATGTACCTGACACTTGAAAGAAAGAAATAATAATAGTAACTGGACAATTGAAGTGCATGTAAACATATTAGTCTGAATAAAACCAGAGATCTGCAGATGCAGATTGAAAATGATGGGCAATGCATGGGCACATGCTCCACAACCACAAACAGACATTTTGACCCTTGAAAAAAGAGAGCTTGTCACAGACGAAGGAAAAGAGGTAAGGCAGTGACAGGAGAACAACAACTAGACCAGAAACATGGCAGACGCCGCCAAGAACGTCTAGTTCTGGAAAGACGATGAGACAATACTCATGCTGACTCAGCTGAAGTTAGCTGAATATTTTAAAATACAAGGACGGGAAGAGCCAAGTTGTGTTGAAAACCACTCCCTAACCCCTATATAGGGCCCTAAATCAGATGGAACAAGAGTGAGGGCCCTTAATGTATCCCACAATGCAACTGGATTCCAAGTGTCACGAGCTGGATCCCTATGGATCCCTAAGTCTTTGTGAAATGTGAATGGATATATTAGTGAAATGAATTAATGTGTATTAATGAAATAATATATCTGTTCTCCCGTCCTTGTATTTTCTCCCAATTTGGTAAGTCTAATGCGACATTAGTGACATCATCTCAGGTGACATCTGATCAAGTGTCCGACAATATTTGTTGGTAAGTGAGGGCACTACATAGTGCACTATATGTAGTACACTACAGGGGTTAGGGGTTGGGGGTTAGGGGTTAGGGGTTAGCGGGTGGATTTGGACTTAGCGCCAAAAATGGGTCCATATGAACCTGCTGAAACGACACATATCGCCACCTAGTGTTGTCGAGGAAAAATGTTCCGGTCAGCTATTCGATTTAATCACCTGCAAACTGGGACAAAGATAGTGAAGGGACACCCAGTTGAGTTATGAGAACTTTTTTTCTGTATTTATCATATGAATACGTCATCAGAAACAATCATATTTCCTATCTTTCATTCTTGCATCTCTAGACCTAATTGGTGTAACAGTGCTCTGCTGGACACACACCCTACACACCCTGGATATGCTGCCAAGTCCAAAGTACCAAGGGGCCTAATTATGCATGTTTTTGCAACTTGGAGAGGAAACTGGAGTACTTGGGAAAACTGGTACAGACATGGGGAGAACATGGAAAGTCCCCACAGAAAGGCTCATGTGAAGACAGGACTATATACCCATCTACCAAGTTTCATCTTTACTCATTTATTCATTTTCTTGGGAAAGTTCATAGCATCATGTTTTAACAGAGGTCTGTGGAGTCCATAACAGGTCTCATAGAGCAGAGGCAGGACATGTCACAAATTCATCAAAGGACATACACACACACACATACACATTTACTCACACCTAGGAGGGGAATTTAGAGTATCAATCAGTCTAATCGTGTATGTTTTTCAACTGTGAGAGGAAACCACAGAAGCTAAGGTTGATATGCACAGACCCAGAAGTTGAACTGATCCACCACACATTGTTCTATTTTAAAAATCTTATCTTGTCTTATCATATCTTATCTTAGCCTTTAGCTTACCACACTTAAGGTGCACAGCTGTATGTGTAAGATGTCCCCGTAAATGCTTTTCCTCCTGACCTTCTTAACCCCTGCTGAACGAGTCAGAGCAGTGATATGTGGTGCAGGCTGCTGGGCCTGGGAGTGATTCAGAAACCTGCCGGGCCTGCATGTGTCTGCTCCGCCATGTTTACTCAGCAGCTTGCAGAGGAAGCTGGAGAGTAACAGATGAGAGGGAAGATTCCTTGGTTGAGGGCGGAGGACGGTTTCCCCTCTCCTATGGAGCTGCACACCAGGAGAGCACTCACATACACACACACACACACACACATATGCAGGCTCAGAGGGGGCGACACACAACACCACACTGAATGTGGAGGACGGTGGGTAAAAGAAAACTGCCAGGCCAAAGGGTTACGCAGGGACAGGGTGACATAAATCTTGGTTTCACTTTTTGGTGTTGCAGATTTCTACTGGTTAGATAGTTTTCAGTCGTCACTTCAGGTTTGTGTAGTTTCCAATCAGCACACATTTATAGTAAACAGTAAATTTCATATAAAATTCAGTTAAAAATATATTTTGTACAATAAGCAGACTAAAGGGCGGCAACACACTTTTCAGTTTGATCATTATTATAGTACACAGAAAGGAAGCATGTTCCACTGGTATTACTGAAAAAATCTGTACGAATCTGTTATTGTATTAAAAGGTCTGAAAATGATTATTGTTGGCCCCTGGCCTTAAGCTCTCCAGGCCTGGCCGGTTTCTTTCTTCTGGCACAGGGACTGTTTTCACCACCAAGAAACTGACATTAGCACCATTTCCCACAGAGGCTTGTTCTTGTTCGGAAATGATGTGACCAGCGTTAATAAAAGACCTGCAACATGTGATAATAGCTCAAACTCAGACGTGAACCTCGACACTGTTGCAGCATTGAGTGACACACAAACACACACACACACCTCAGACTTGTTTAGTTTGTTCTTGTTTGTGTCACCAGTGTTTTTCCTCCTCCTGTCAGACCTGTCACTTCCTGGTGGATTATCCCTCTCAGTCCCTGCAGACTTAAGGAGCAAGTGATGATGACGCAGCTTTAAAGGCATCAGGATTCGGGTCTCAAAGTTTTCTAAAAGCCTGTGGAAGGAACTGTTACATGTGAATGATTTGTGCAGGTCAGACAGGTGTGCAGAGAGGGGAAGAAGTTGTAATAATGGAACAATTTTGCATGAAACATGACAGCAGCTATTATTAAAACTCTCCATCTTTAATGCTGGAAGCAGTGTTTGCATAAGCCATTAGTGGTAAAAGGAGTTCGTTCACATAGGCTTGGATTGCTACAAACAGCACTTTGCATAAACAATTATTTATTATTAGCAACACAAAGAGCAAAATGAGTCTGGAGCACCAAAAGGAGAGACAAAAGATTTACTCTATAATAGCTGTGAGGGAGATGATGGTGGAAACATCCAGGATGGTTTGAAGGATGAGCAGAAGTGAGAGAGGAGATACACTGAGGTCTGGTTGTCATTAGTCCACATCAGTAAAATCTGTGTGTGTGTGTGTGTGTGTGTGTGTGTGTGTGTGTGTGTGTGTGTGTGTGTGTGTGTGTGTGTGTGTGTGTGTGTGTGTGTGTGTGCACGCGTCAGGAACCCCTGCTGTGCAACCTCAGGGTGTCACCCTGGAAAGTATGTGGAGGAAGAACAAATATCTGTGGTTTTCATATCACAGCTGCAGGGGAAAAGAGCACTTACCTTTTATGTTGTGTGATGTCTGATGAGCTGGAATACTTGAATAATTATTCAGCTCTTACACAAAAGCAAAAGTGATGTTAAAATGCTGCATGTTCTGCAGGGGTTTACTCATGGTTTGTACTTGCTCCTAAACCTAGACTCTTTCCCTTCGCTCATTATGTTTCCCATCATCACGTCTTTGGTATTATTGGAAGATTCTTGAGGACTGGTTTTTGAGAAGGTTCTTTGTGGGGAACTTTCTTATCATCAAAGCGGCCTCCATTTGCTCTGAAAGTTTCTACTGAGAGTTTGTTGTTTGAGGCTCTGTTCTGTTTGTGAACACCTGAGTGATTGTTAGGTGAGGCTGTGAAAGTGAACATTCGCTCTCTTGACTTTCCAATGGAGGTAGATGTTAACGCTCCAGCTGGGTGGGTCATCAGGCTGAGAGCGGCCGGGCCCCTGCACACCCAGAGAGGGCGGTGTACAGATGGAGAGGTCCTCGTCTTTACAAGGACTCGGACCCCTGAAGACCACCCTGCTGCTGCACTATCAAGTCATCTCAGTAACACTCTTTACTGGGGGTGAAGCTCATCGTCCGCCTCATTTAACCGTTACATCCCTGTGGGAACTGGAGAATGAGGGAAATGAGGAGCTGAGGGAGAAAAGCTGGTGAGGAGGAGTCTTTTCTTCTTTTTTTTCCCAAGAACTTCAGCCACCATAAGATGCACCCTCTGAATAGACTGCACACTGCCACACACATGTAGTACTGTGGCTGTGTGACATTTAGCTCAAAGACTTTTGCTACACTTTGGTATTAATGCAGTTATTTGTAATCCAGTACGGATAAAGTATCCTGCCATTTTCACGCCACCGTAAAGCTGTCATCCGCCCACAATACAAATGGTGGGAGTCCTCCAACCATGTAATACGTGGTGCATAGAAGCCAAGAGGCTCATGTGATAACATGTGGATTGTTACCATCACGGTGACATGTTAGCTTAGCAACTAGCACTGTCACTTCAGAGCGAGAAGGTCCCCAGTTTGAATGGCCTTTCAGCATTGAGTTTCTCTGTGTCCTCCCAAAGCCCAAAAACATGCATTGGACTGACAACTTGTCCAGATTATATTTCCTGCCTTTGCCTCTATGTACTGGAGAAGCTCCAGCAGCACCAGGTACAAAACTTATAAGATAGTGGATGGGTTAAGACCTTATTTATCTTTAACACTTGTTCCACACATAAAACTTTCAGAAAGTTCCGCCTTCAACTTGATAATAGTCGTACTGTAGTTTGTGTGATCTTTGTGATGTGACATACCAGAAGAAGCATAACCTCATGGGCAGAGAAAAAAAACCTGATTATTTGTTTGTAAATATGCAAAATATGCAAAGCATAATGCATCAGCTCGCTGTTGCCACATTTCTGTCCAAATGATATTTGAATAGGTTTAATGGTGGATAAGGTTCACAGTCACTTCACAGGGTATGTCATAATCATCATGAGAAATCATAAGTGTGGCTGTAGCAGCTCGTCACATGGTCTCTTTACCAGTCTCACTAGGGTATGTTTCAGATTTTGGATGGAATAATCTGAGTGTGGAGTTTCTATCAGCTCAGTAAGTAGATATTAAGTATTTTCATCTTTTCATAAAGTCTCAGCGACAACAAGTAAAAGATCAAGCGATTTCAACAAAACGGTATTGTTAAAGTTAAGAAAGCAAGTTTGGGTCTTATTTAAACCCTCCGCCTCTGAGCTTGTCTCCCTCACGGGATCGTGTCACATGAAGCCCCTCCACTAAAGAAGTCGAAAACATCCCACTAAAGAGCAGCCTCGGCGGATCAGTGTTTTACACGCGGAGCGAGGGGAACTGAGAAGCACAGACTGCAGCCGCTCTGAGGCTGAAGCTCGTTCAGGGGTCGTCTGCGTTCTCGGTTCCTCCCTTTCATCCGAGGTTTTTACGCGGCCTGTGACATTTTCTCAACAAGGCATGGGCGAAACAGTAAACCGCAGCGATAAACGTTATTAGGCTGTTATTGGACGGACCTTGTGGATCTTGATGAAAGCGACGATGACCGGGGATGAAGAGCGAACGGGAGCCTTGCATCCACTTGCGTCAGCGTTACCTCTGGAGAGTCGCCCCTTTTGTTACAAGCTCTCCGAGCGGAGCATGACGGGGACCAGAAACGCTTAACCATCCTCTTTAAACATATGGGGCCTTTTAGGAGCCGTCCAAGCCGTTACACGCGCTTTGCTTTTCTCATCAGCCGGGTCAATTTGTAGGAAGTGGCTGGCTTTGTCATTCTCCCTGGCCCAGTATTATTCTTTGCCTTTTTTCCAAACAATACCACAACATATCCTGATGTAATGTAAAAATGGCTCAAATTGGGCCATTAAAATGCAGTAAGCCCCGCTCAGACCCTCTGTCACTGTAGGTAATGCTGTAGGCGCGTACTTAGCAGTAATGGTGAAAGAATGTGGATAGGCCCACTTTAAATGGAGCCATCAGCATGGCACGGCAAGAGGGGAAAAGGAAAGGGCTTTTATGATTTCCTTTGAAAAATTGATTCCAATTTATAAGGGGTCGTGCAAGGGTGTCATATACAGTCGCCCCTCTTAATACTAAATCTTTCAGGCAGAAGCCTTTAAAACTTCAAATGCAGCTAGATCTGCTTACACATGTCATGCTATAGCCTATATAGCTCCCTTTCCTGTTCGGCCCGGGCGGCTCAAACGTGTGTTTCATGGATGTGAGGCTTTTTCCAGCGAGAAAACAGAAGAGCAGCCCACAGTAAAACACCACACATGCTGTCTGGCTTTCCCATCAATCCTGTAGACAGGCCGCACTCGGCTCAGGTGGCTCCAAGTCCATCCTGTCCTCGGGACCGCGTGGCCGTGATATCTTTGAGGCCGTGTTGGAGAAAATGTTTGCTCAAGTGCCGAAAAGTTTCTAAATGCATTTAATCAAGTTTGATTCTGAGCAGCTTTTTAAAAACCTTTTCATT
Organism: Karalla daura; assembly: GCA_029224185.1. Taxonomy (NCBI): domain Eukaryota; kingdom Metazoa; phylum Chordata; class Actinopteri; order Chaetodontiformes; family Leiognathidae; genus Karalla; species Karalla daura. The sequence continues at coordinate 21,651,403 of CM055192.1, forward strand.
CAAGGGGGTAAATTTTCTCTTATCAATTAAAACTGTTTTGCAAAATAAAAATAAAAACTGTCAATGAAGAGAACATAGCATTTAATAGCAGCTACTCGCACACAAGTCCAAGCTGTATCGACTCACAAGTATCGTAGGAATCATCTGTTCGTTTCACTCCAAAAGATCTGATCTAGTAGAATATTTAGGCCAAAACCGCCTCATAAAGTGCCATTTTAAAATCAGACAATTTTCCTTCGCATCTTCTCTGCTGCCACTTCATGAAGCTAAGGTCAAATGTTGGCCTCGACGTGATGCACTGAGCTGGACTCCTCTATATCATAGCTGAAACCTGGTATATAATACAGGTTTACATGCATACAGCCAATGGAATTTCTCCATATTCAGTTAGAGGTATTTAAATAAAGTTAATATGTTACTGTTACAGCACTGGGTCTGATGCTTATATTGTTGGATGTGCTTTTTTCTCAGGAATGATGGAATTAAACATGATTCTTACTTTTGATGTATTTTAGTATTGGTACATTTCCTCAGTTTACTTTTTTTATGTTGTATTCATAATAAAAACACTAGTTGAAAACTCAGTCAGCTTGTACTTACCTTTTCAGCAGTGGTTTATGGCTTTTTCCCAAATTTTAAATGGCCACCTGAAAGCTGACACGAAGCAGCCTGTGCTACTGTATACTAATATTAATACCATTACAGCTCATTCCTAATCCAGATAAATCTTTGTGGTTCTACGTTGAGAGTCTTTATTGCACTGATGGGGATTTTGCCGACGGAGGCCAGATCGGATCATTCCCCTTTTCATATCGAGTTTTCATATGTGAATCCTGCAGCTGTTGTCGAGTGCACAGTCGAGGCAGGACATGGCTGTAGAGTCGGGCTCCTCTCACCTGTGCTTCAGCCCGGATAGGAGGGAATAAGGTAATTATAGAGGTTATAGACGAACAAGTCCAAAAGTGGAAATCAGAGCTCTTCTCGTTCAGCCTCCCACTGATCCAATGGAGCCATGCTACTAAATTAACTTCAACATTTACAGTCTCGTGTGGCATGGAAACTTGGAACAGTTTTTAATCAATGCAACAGGTGTGCGCCACGAAAGATAAGCAATGATGAAATTCTCGAGAAATGCGAGTAGTGGAAGTCGTCAGCCCTGAATCTCTCCTCAGAAACCTTGTTTCATTGCAGCACTTTTACAAAGCAGAGAAGTGCACACACAGCAATTACTGCTGCAACACAAGCTCACTCTGTCATGGTTGGATTTATTTCATATTATGTCACATACAAACACAATACTGCAGCAAAACAGAATCCAAGGCATCAAAGACCCTTTTCTCATAGATCACCCATATGGAACACATACATATGATGACAGGCTAGGGTAGGGTAAGAGATATGTCATACATAAGAAATGAATATACACATTTGTCTATTTATGCATCATTAACTGTGCTTCCATTGGAGTTTTCTTCCATAAAAACAATAGTTCTAAAGTAAGTACAATTACTTTGTGCAGGTGTTTCCATTAAAGGGTTGTTTTGTGGTCTGGTCTAGTCTCATGACATCCCATAATTAAATAAGCAAATCTAAATCTTTGAGTGCAAAACTCAGCTTTGAGGAAGATGGATGTCGAAAACATGTTCCATTTGCATTTCATTTTCCGATCTTTTAATTAGATTACAGACAAAAGTTCAATCCTCTGTCCACTGTGCAATTTTCTTTGAAGTGGTCATGTGACACCTGAATAAAAACTTTTCCCAATGTAACTGACTTTGCACTGGTAATGGAAACACACCCACTTCTTCAGTCACACTATGTCAACTGTGTTAAAACGTGTGTATGTTGCGTTATTAATAACAAAACACTAGAGTACACAAGTACAAGACTCAATCGTTGCAGCTTGAACCTAAGCACCTCATTTTCACTTTTGCAGCTTCAGATTCAGAGTATCGTCTACGTTTTTACTCCGGACCTTTCTAAAACAATCCGAGTGACGATGAGTTATTAAGCGTATCAACGCGCGGTCACCTGGAAATTCTAACAGCATTTTTTAAAACTTACATATTTCACCACGCAGACGCCTGTTCACATGCGGACTGTGTCGACGCTTCCCTCTCAGGCCCAGAGGAAGTGGATACGTTTCCTGGCGCGGTTTGTTCGACCACTTGGGTCATTCTTTACACACATTCCTTATGATGGAGGACAAGCGAGAGCGGGGCCATATTCCTCCACAGCAGTAGGGTTTTTTTTTTGAGAGAGAGAGAGAGACGCTACCTGAGAAGTTGAGCACTTTAGGAAGTTGTTCCACATGCAAACCACAGGAGTCATTAGTATCACAGATATATTCTGTTACATCACTGAATGTAATACGCTCCCTTGAATTGGAGCAATAATCACCCTGTAGGAGATGTGGCTCAGAGGGGTGAGGGTTTTTTTTTCTTTTCTTTTTTTTTCCGAGCAGGGGTGTAAATCTTGCCTTCCATTATTGTAGCGTGTGCAGGTTTTCGTCTGAAAAGCGGAGCTATAAGGCAAGCAGCTGAGTAACACATGTTGGAAGACCTCCTGCCGTCTTCCAAAGATCGACTTGATAAATTTCCTGCAGGTGGAGCAGATGCACAAATGTACACTAGATGGTATTTTACAGAGCGAACATAAACCTGAAGTTTACCCTGACCCCTGTCCATGTTCGACCCTGGCATATTTTAGCACATCGTGCTTGTTTCCTTGTTAGGTTGTTTCTTTCATCTCCCTCCATGCGTTGCTCATTTGTTCAGGGGGTTGGTCCGAGTTCAAATTGACATACGTGGCAGGAAAGTGATTCTGGTAAAAGCTGGAGAAAAATGAGCTGTTGTTTTTTTTCAAAGGTGAGAATATTTTAAGCCTCATTGGTTCTTAATAATGAGTTCTCCAGTGTAAATCCTATTGGAGGCGGCATCAAAACCCCCGTTAAACGTTGCACTGGACAGGAAACTGAAGATCCTGTTTCAGCGTTAATATTCTGCAGCGCGGCAAACGTTTCGTGCAGGGCTGAGGAGCTTCAAGTCAGAACCATGCTGAGGAGTGTGTGCAGGCTTTTCTGTTTCTCACCACACTACAACCTAACAACTTAGCAACTTAAACAGATATTTAACAGCATTTCAAGTACGTTGGCGGAAGATTCAAACACTGCACTTTTGGCAAATTTTGCAGATATAAAAGCACAACAGCAGACAGAACTTTACTTTACGAACTCTAGGTGTTTGTTCCATGAATAGTAACACTATTTCTGTAAATGCATATATTGCCTTACACTACGTTCTGTTAGGTGAACTCTATGCTGCATAACACTACATAACATAACATTGCCTTTTGTTATAGAATGTTAAGGTATTTTTTTCTGTCATGTTATGATGCAGTATGTTATGGTACGTTGCGTTACATTATGTTGCGATAACGCAGTGTTTGATGGTCTAACTATCAACTTCCTTCAGTTTCCTTCAGAATCCTTGTCATGCCTTGTCAGGGACCCGAAGATGAAGTGCTCTTTAAATGTGAAAATTAGAGCAATTTGCTGCCATTCAGAAGGTAGATGCAGTACAGTAAGGGCAGAGCTCGGCAAAGATGTGACATGCGCATGTGATTTGTGTTGCACAAAACAACAGTTTGAAAGTAAAACCCACACCCCATCCCCCTGAAACTGAAGGCACTGACAACTCTGCAATCACCCCGATCAAAGGCGGCACGTCTGTCTGCCCCGCAGATAGACTTACAGGTGATGTATTGGATGAGTCAAGTGTCCAAACGTTGCTTCAGAGGTGGTATCCCCCTGTGTCACGCAGGTTCCCCATAAAACACTTTCATGTAGCTCGGTGAAGAAAAAGAGAGAGAGAGAGAGAAAGTCCTGTAAAAATTTAAAGGTGGAGTCAGATGTGTAGGTTTTATTTTTCATCTATAGGCTTTGGATTTCATTTCGGCCCAAGGGTCTAAATCGCACGGTTTATCCCTACTGGGACAATCTGGAGGGCAGAGGCCAATATCACAAGAATTCCTGATCCAGACTCTGAAATGATTTATTTTCACAATATCTTCCTCCAAGCTGGGTCACACTTCGACTCACCTTTATAAGTTTTGAATGTAAGCAGAGAATCTACATCCACAATCTACATATTCTTCATAACTTGGTGGCAAAACTTTGTAAAAACTTTACAAAGAAATTTGTTTCAGGTTTAAGCACTGTGACAGGATTCAACATGCTACATGTCATAGAAATGTCTTGGGGCTTGACAATATAAAAAAGGGTGCAGAACTTCAGATGACTTGACAGTGAAGAGAAAAATATATCTTTCTTATCTGGAAAAAAACCTAGATGAAAGTGACTTCACAATTGGCCACTCTTGTACTGTACAATTGGACATATGGGAGGTCAGGGTTGACTGAAGATGCGGGTGAGAGACAGAAAATTCAAAATAAACTCAGTCATGGAAAGAAACTTTCTTTATCTTGGAAATATTTACTATCCCGGATCTTTGGACTTTACAAGTGTTGTTGTTCTTAGAGTCATGTTTACGGGTGAGATCACGGATCAGTAAAAAACCAGCAGAGAGCAGGTTGGAAAAAGCACGACAGCAAAATGACAAATAGCCTCATCAGATAAGAGCATTCCACCATCACCAGCAGTAAAGTCACAGGCTGGAGAGCGGTGCCCGTCTGTAAGCCTGTGTGAGCGATGGCCTAAACAGCCTCTAAACACCCGGGCAAGATAAGAAATGGAAACCAGTTTCTTCACACTGTATTGTACAAGAAACAAAATGTGTTGATGTGAAAACACAGAGAATAGCACAGGCTGTGTTGACTAAACAGGGCCAAGTGTCACAGTGGCAACAGGTTGTGTCAGAGCAACTCCAAGGTCAACGCCTCGCCCTGCTCTTTCAGGGGTCAGTAGGTTTCCACTGACGTAGAGTAATATTTAGGTAACATCCACACTGGAGAGCAGCAGGTCAGGGACAGGCTGAGTGTCTGCTTACTGGGTGAAACGTGTTGGCAAATATAACAACACAGGGACAAGTGTCGGCGTGAATAACCTTTGCAGCACAACAAATCCCTGAATGACATAAGCTTATATAATAATACTAATTTTACTTTACCCCTCCCTATTCACATACAGTACTGTACGATAAGATACCAAACCAGACCATACCATACTATATGAAACAATAAGAAAATAGATATTATTATCTCTTTGTATTTTTTGACAACATCCTGGCATTGCACCACTATCAAACCCTACTACTCGTGTCTTCAGTTCAGTTACTGGTGCTGCTCTGAGCTCTACCAGGTTGAAGTTGCGCTGAAACCTGCAGACTCAGGTCACCAGGCTCTACCAGCAGCCACGGGAACAGTAAAAGGAGGGCAAGTTTTCACACCTCAGCAGGTGCAGGAGGAGGGGTCGAGGAAGTGCCAGCCGGGCCCAGGTTATGTGTACATATGTGCATGTATGGGTGTGTGTGCACGCTGTCAGGTATGGAAAATTAAGTGAAAGCAGCTGTGTGAGGGCAGCCTGTACGTGGTGAAGTGAGAGTCTTTTTATGAGTGTGTCCTTCTTATGTTTGCAGGTGGGTGGCAGGGTACCCATGGCTGGGTTCACACTGCTCCAGTTATCGTTGGTATTACAGTCAGGGGGTGTGATTCAGCGTGTAAGTACAGTTTTCCTTGTTTTTAATTTCCATCCCTCCATACATCCTTTATCTTGCCCAGAGTTACTGTATGCAGCTCTCCTGGAGCTTGTCCCAGCTCACATAGGTGAAACGCAAGGAATACACCCTGGACAGATCGCCAGTCCATCACAATCTCACCCTCAGGCCTACGGGCAATTCATAGTCTCCGGTCGACCCAAACATGCATGTTTCTGGACTGCAGGAGTGAACCAGAGTACCTGGAGTAAAACTTACTTTCTTGCCCTTGTCCTTATATAGAATTTATATTACAAGTGAAGCACTTTGAGATTGTTGTGTGCAAATGGAGAAATTTAAATAAACTTCACTTACTCACAGTGACTGCAAAAAAATTAAACAGCGGTGTTAAGAAAGCTGGTTTCAAAATGTCTTAATGAAGAACACAACACATTTGCAAATCCTCTCTCTCTCACACCCACACACACACTCTTACTTCTACAGTATCTTAAGGACACATTTGGTTCTTTAGCCGTTAGTTGTCCTCATTTTTTGAGAATAATAGGTTGCTCCGAGCCGTGTTCCCTGTGGCAGCCAATATCAACACATCACTCCAAACCCCTATTTTTTGGCACGCAGCATAAACAGTACACTTAATCCCACACCGGGTGCGTGTCATGTACTGCAGCAGGTACATGACTTCTATCTGCAGCGCTTGGATAAGAAGAGGCGTGGTGGTGTTAATAGTGGCACCTCCCCTCACACATGAACACCATCAGTGTGTCCAGATGAGCCAAGCTTTGATGGACCAGTAAAAGTGTCCCACTCTGTGTCCATGCAGACACAGGAAGTTCCAGTCTGGGGTTCGACTGGTTTGAGGACACATGATTAAATCCATCTTTCAGTGTGGAAAAGCAAAGTGCAGAGTCAGCCGCCTGCATGACATGATGAGACATCTCTGCGCTCGATGCTCAGTCTGCAGACGACGGGGCCGAAAACAATGATAACAACATGGAAATAGATGGATCGTTTGCTTGTTAAGGTCTGTTAGCATTAGCTTCTGCATAGAAGGAATGAACAATCATACAAGACAAGTCAATTGTGCATTTTTTATAGTAAAATAACTAATGAGATGATTATGATTATAAGATTGAAATTGAAATTGACAAGACGGATGAGTGTGATCGTGTCAAATGTAGATACACACATATCTACACATATACATTTAAACATATATATCAATATATGCATACATATAAACACACACATGCCTACATATACACATACATATATAGTAAATAAATTATTCAATTAGTGGAGGCAGCTCTAATGATACCAACAAAACAGGGAACATTTAATGTTATTGAAATATCAATCATTCAGGTTCAGCCATTGTGTTTTGACACCAAATTGTCATCACTATCATTACTAACGCCACTGTTTAGATAACAATGGAAGGCAGAGGAGTTAAAATAACACCCCTGTCAGTCAGTTTCATTACAACAAAGGATCACTATCACTATTCTTTTATCCGTATTGTTATTGAAAGATTAATGTGTTTGAAATTCTAACATAGAGTTAATGGAGGCAATAAAAATGTCTCTTTTCTGTCTCTCTTTTAGACTCGGCCATAAAGAGCAACAGGTTAAATGCTTGGTCCTGAGCGCAGACGTTATGTTTGCCTGAAGGGAGGTTGTATATCAGGGAGTGTACATTTGAATACACTTTTATAGGTCTATGCAAATCAGAGCTTTTAAGTGTTAACCTCGGCAATCACGGTGTTTACTCTAGTTAGCGTGAGCCAGGTGCGGTGGCCATTTATCACTGTGTTGGTAGAGTTACAGCTGCGCCATCTGCACCAGCCTCTACACACAGTGGTGTTCGAGAAGCAACAGCCGTAACTGATCTCCCGCTCTGCAGTCGCAGCCGTGGCTGCAAAAACTACCCAGGAATAAAGAGCCCAGGAGTTTCAGAGGCAGCAAAGACAACAGCCCGGGCAAGAATAACATTTGTAATTAGTGCTCCCGGCCCGGTGTGACAGTACATTGCAGAGCATCGTGGTATTTTCTTTGGGAGACAATGCAACACAAAGAGTTTTTCCATAGCATTTACATGCATGTTTAGACTGGCAAATTCCCTGCAAATCTCAGCCGGTGGAGAAGACGCTGACACTGATGTTTGTCAGTGTCTCAGAAGTTAAAAGCCAGATCAATCTTACAAAATCAACGAGGGGATACAATAGGATTCGATTTTACCAATTAAAAGTGACACAAACTGATGCCTGGAAGCATTTGTTTTCATTTTCTGCCTCCCAAGGATTAGCTTCTCCAAACATCGGTTGCTCAAGGATTTACAAGCGTTTGCATGAACTTGCAAATGTGGCTATCATCTGGATCTGAAGTGGCTGAATTTGCCTTTTGACTGGATCCTTACGTGAATGTTTCAAACTTACGCCGGACAAGACGCGACACACCTTCAAGTAGCCTTGACTTGCAAATCGTAATGGAGACAATGTGGCTTTGCAAGGACAGAGAGAAACAAGGCAAAATAGAGCACGAGGAATGGTGATACAGTCAGAAACAGAAACCTCTTTTGTTGTCACGTCGCCCTGAGGGCAGACTGAGGAGGGCAAATTGGTTTACGGCCCTGAGAAGAAGGTTGAGTGTTTACTCTGAGCCCGTGGCTCGTCGCTCGCTGCTCCAAATGTCAGTTTGTGTAGCAAAAGCGTCTTTCTTTTCCAACTGTGAGCAGGACTGTGGCGTGATGCTTGAGGCCACTGAAACAACAAAAGCGGGAGCAGCACAGGTGCCAGTTAGAGTAAATGTCAGTTCTCAAACTCTTGAGCAACTGGACGCTGCACAATGGACAGATTGTGCTGGTGTCGGCCTACAGGGAGTTGATATGTAAACACAGCAGATTGGAGGTTTAGATACGAAGACATTCTGCTGATAAAGCCACTTTAGAAGCTCACAGCATACAAATTTGATAATCTCAGGTCTCTGCCTTGTGAAATCAACTTTCCATGTGATTTTGTCATTTTGTGTAAAATATCCCAAATAAATAATAAAAATAAAGTAACATTTGACTCAATCCGTTATTTCTAATGACTCATATTAAACCGATGCTATCTTCAGCTAGGATTCTTGCTTACGTCTTGCCCTCCATGTTGACAAAGCTGCTGGTGAACTTAATTGCCCTTGTTTTGGTGAAATCTGCTGTGGTGTCATGCATGTGTCCAAACACAGTCGGTGTCTGCATAAAAACTGAATGCGGTCACATAAAAGGAAGGTTATCATCCCCGCTGTGGTTTTATGAGGGCATACTGACAACTCTCTATCTTCAGTACTGGCCCATCGAAACTATTATCACATCTGCACTTCATACAAGTGTAGAAAGTGTTTGTTTTACACATAAAGTATAAAGTAAATTGATAAATAAAAGTAAAAACAGTGGCAGATTAAGAAATTGGACGTTAAATTGGACAGAAAAAGTTGCAATATGCAGAAATTAGACTGACACTTTTGTCAAATTTTGACCAAGTTTATGTTTAATCCGTATGTGGGCAAAGAGCTGGAGGTGAGGCCAAGTTGGTGTGATGAGTGATGAGAGTGTCTCTCATACCAGGTTGTAAACATTATTGTTTCTGTTGCAAATTTCTTCAGTTTGATACAGGTCTATGAGTGTCGACTCACTTTTGAGGCACACCTCATGTGGCCATAATTGGAACTGCAGTTGTTTGGTTCCTTTGTAATGGTTTCATTTTCCTACCTGAGGTTTCCCCCTTTGGATCACAATTACAGTATGTGTTCCATGTCTTTCCTGAACACCATACCCAGTCCTTTAGTTTCACCTTTGCATTTTCAACCTCCATATTTGAAGTCCACTGTGTTGAAATGTATCATTTCTGTTCACACATTCCCTGTGTGTGTGTTTCCAGGATGTTCCCAGACCCCCTACAGCCATGAACCACCAGCCTTTTGCCCCTATCGGCCCCCGGGCCTGTCAGCCCTAACAACGTGGTAATTAAGTGGGAGCTACTTGTGAGAAAGCTGCAGCGCTACACATTTCTTATTGGATTACAAGGTGCTGGGAAGGAATGCAGCAACCGGCCGGCGTTCCTCTCCCTGCTGCTGGTAGAGAGAGGGAGGAACAACGCGGGAGAAAATGAATAGGGATCCGACCCTTCCCTTCACGCCCGCAGACCACCGATGCAAAATACAGCATGTACCATTTATTTCTAGAGTCAAAATAACCCATTGATTTTGTGTGAGTGGGTGTTTGAGTTTGTAGTGCTTAATAGATTCTTAATGTGCAAAGGATTGTAGCGTATCAGATGGGCTGGGAGCTCCTGGCGTGACAAGAGCAACATTGGGATGGATGGGTTGCTTCAACACCTGGGGAAGGGTTCATGAGTGTGTGTGTGTGTGTGTGTGCGTGTGTGTGTCACAGGTTGAGATGACTCAGGCGGTGATAAAGCAATAAACCAACCACACAGTCATTGGCAGGGCAGCCAAATGCCATATGGGCAGGAGGGCAGTAGAAGAATGGAGCTGTTGTATCAGAGCAAGGGGAAGTCCGCTCCGTGCGTTTTATCTGCCCATGGATCGCATCTTTATTTTCGTTTGACTTGTCCAAGAAACCTATAGCAATGATTGATCAGGGAACTGCTTTCTAGTCTCGCTGATCTCTGTAGACACACGTCAACAAGAGGAAAGAGCTGTTGCACAATACGCTGATGATGCTGCGTAGATCAAGATGTTTTGGCAGATTTTCATCTTCGTTTGTTCGTTTTAGCAGACTGATGTGCTGAATTACACAAACACAGATGATAAGTTTAGTTTTTCGAAACTAATGTCAGCTAAATTATACACTTGAATGTCTGACAAAAAATAAAAATAGGCAATGACTGAAAAATTAACTTGATAAAATAATAGAATTGCACACCATAAGGAAAAAGTTACAAAAATAGATAAAGGTGTCATTTTTTTATTACAGTATTCTTTATCTTCAATTACCATATCTGTTTTTTCCTGTTAAAAGTTACAAAAAACAAAAGACTTTGTTAGACTTGTTGTGTGAATAAGTGCAGCTTTGTGACAGTTAACGTGACCGCGTCAGTATGTATAAGCAACAAACTGAGCCTTGAAACAAGAGCCGCGAAAGACAAAAATTCCCACCCTGTATGTATGGGAGAAAGAGAGAGAGTGAAAGAGAGAGTGAGAGAGAGAAAGAGATAGTGTGTGTGTGTGTGTGTGTGTATGTGTGTGTGTGTTTCTTTTCCCAACATGACAGCATGAAGGAAAGTCATTGAAGTCTCTAAATGGCAAACGACACCTGCATACCCCAAACAAAATGCTACTGTGTGAACTACAACTGCTGATAAGAGGATGGAGAGGGGAAGACGGGGGTGGGGGAGGGGGAGGGGTGGTGTTGGGGGTGGGGGGGTCGAGTAAACAAACCCAGTTCACTCTGCTGACATGTTAAATCTCACACTTTGGAAATGGGACTGTACAGACTTCAGCAGATACTTATCAGTGGCGGTTAGTGCAGACAAACACTGTCACCTTCTGCTCAGCAGCCAACTGCTGTCAGGGCTTCCCTGCACACACACACACACACACACACACACACACACACACACATTCTCACACACAATAAGATGTGTTCATGTACACAGACACATAGCTTTGACAAAACAATGCCCTCTTTGTACTCTTGTTATATCTCGATGATTGATACTTCAGAGCTATTAATGAGTCCATAAAGATTGGGGGGAAAGAATCAAAATTTCCACATCAAGTAGAATTGTATTTATAGATGCACATTATGGGATCAGTCCATTAGTGTTGTTGGTGGACACAGCACTCAAAGTTGTCCCCAGATGAACGTCACCTGAAGCCCTCGGGACCCTGACCAGGACAGCAGTTTGCAGTTTGAGGGCGGGGGAGTGGAGGGGTGGACGGGTGGAGGGGTGGAGGGGTGGAGGAGGGGGGGGGGCATGGGCATGGTTGAAGAGACACCAGAAGCCAGTCCGACTGTAGCGTGGCGTGTTTCACATACATACAGTAACAAAAGACAGTGGTGTCAGGCTTGATGTATAGCCGCAGTGGATCAAATAAGGTTGACCGGTTTGTACGATATTATATATTGGTTCACATCACATGCCAATACATGTAAGTTGATGTCTGTTTTTAGTCCAGGTGCTTTGAAGATTTAAGATGATCCTATGTCTAAACCACCGCTGTGAGTTTTCCTAAGACAGAAATGTTCTTGTGCCCCGTTTTATACGTTTTCCAGAATTGAGCTTGGCATGTGTGATTTTTGAAGGTTGCTGGTGGAAACGGTCATGAAACGGTCAAATGTTTTGTATGTAGTAGTTTAAAATGTCAGTTGCTTTACAGCAGATGTCCAAGCGTCATGTTTGGGTTTTGCAGTAGTTTGTGGACAAAATTCTTCACCTCTGTGTATTTTACCTCATGTGAGTCGCTTTGGATGAAAGTATCAGCTTAATTACTGAATGTAAATATAATGTTAATGTCTGAATGTGTGCAAAAATGTGAATGAAAGAATATTTTCATCTTTGTTTTTTTAACATCTTTATATTTTATATTTCAGTGGATAATGCCAAAAACTAAAGTCAAAATGCAAATTGTGAAAAATTTTTACTGTAAAACAAATGTGCCCAATAAAATGAAAGTATGAAGTAATGAAGAGGAATTCTCCAACTGAAAGTCAAGTCTTTGGTTATTTTGTGAAAATGTTTTATTTTGAAAGTCTAAAATGTCTGATTTTCCTCTCTCTCTCCTCTCTCACACACACTCTCACACACCCAGGCAGACATACACTGTAAAGAAAAAAAAAAGTGGTGCCTGGAAGTTGTTTAAGTTGATGTCAGCTCTTTGTGGTGACACAAAATGTCATCATCAGGCCAAATCCAAATATGGCGGCAGACGCAGGCCCATTTGAGACAATGACCCATCCCCAATCTCCCCGTGACGTGAGATTTCTCACTGGGCTTAAGAGTGAAGAGAGGGGAAAAAAAAAAAAAGAACAAAGTGACAAGAAAATGGAGCTTCTGTCAGTGGGTCGAGTGGTTTTTGGCAGATTCGCACCGAAGAATTGAGAATGTTTGTGCCAGAGAGCTGCTTTTTTTCAACCTTTCGTCTTGTTCATTATTGCACGGATCAATGTTCTGCAGCTCATGTGAAACCCATGTTTGGAAATGTCTTTCAGCGCACACACATACACACGTACTCGTATACACACACGTATGCTCATACACACACACACACACACACACACTGAGAGGCCGTAACTGGAAAGGAATGAGTGGAGAAATTCATCTTGAGAGGATGAGATGATGCCGCTCGAGGATTTATGGGTTTGATATCGTGTTTCGACCCTTGGAGCTACATCCACCCCGTCACACTCACAATTATGTTTTGGATGCATTACTTCTGTAAATGCAAATGGACTAAATCGTAAAGAAAATTGTCCTTTATATTACTCTATTACGACTCTGAATTTAAAAGTTAAGGATTTTCTGTCGATGTGCAGAGATAAATCTGCCGCACTCATTTCCAGAATCCTCCCAATAGTGACAAAACTACATATAATGTAATTTGTTGATTTGTATTAAAACATTTGAAATAATTGTACAATGTACACTAGTTTTTTCCAAATTTCTTCATTTTAACTCAAGTTTGTGTTTGCGCTACTGTTTTTTTATTTCCAACAGCCCCCATTTCAGACTGAGTTTCAGAAACTATCATAAATTGCACAAATTACAAAATGGGTCAGATTTATTTGTTTCAGTAATATCATTAAAGAATACATGTGTGATTTCACCTGCTTAAAATGAAGCTCACCTCTATCATTTAGCAAGAAAATTTGTTTGGATTTTTTTTTTCAAAACTCAGAGATACTCATAATATGAATAATTGTTTTCAGCTTGCATTTGTCTCTGAGTGACAGATCTGAATTTTTTTGCTTTTTGAACCTATATTTCCTATTTCGAGTGACCTCTGAGCATGAACGTAATAACCATAGTGTTGTATGAGAAGGTGCAGACTAACTTCTGACCCAAACAAAAACCTGTTCACAGTTAAACGTGTTATAACTGGAGCATAAAATGAAATACAAGACTTTTTATGGAAGAAGTTCAGTCTTATAAAGTTTATTGACATGAGGAAAAGATCGGGATAATGTTTAAATACTAGAAACAATAAAGTTATTAAACATGCACATGTAAAATATAATATACTGTACATAAATATTACATAGGGGAAAAAAAATAGATTCTAGCTGGTCTAGTTTCTGATGCAGTGCCTGTGTGTTTAAGATTCTGTTTGACCCTCAAAAAGCCACAACTTGAGATGCGCTCGAACTGAGACAAACCTGATGTTTATAGTGCAAGAGAAGACACTTAATGGAAGTTAATGGAATGCTCGACTCATTGCGGGCGCCGGCCTCTTCAGTATGGCTTCCACAGAGAAGGACAAAGACTTGCCGGACGCCATCTTGGTCCCCACGGGTTTGGAGAGAAACTCTTTGGCGTACCTGTCGGCAAGTTTAACGGCCTGAACGTCCCGGGCGGAGCCCTCCCTGAACTTGCGGGCGGCCTCCTCCAGGAGCTCCTTGCAGTACGGAGCCCGGAGCTCCGGGTTGCTGTTGTTGGTCTTTTCGCTGAGCGAGTGCTGGATGAGGGAGTGGAAGGAGTTGAGTTTCATGGAGAGCTTAGCGCCGTCCTTGCTCAGCTTGTTAAGGACCTGGCCGGGGTTTTGGGAATGCGAGCTGTTGGGGAAGGACTGTCCGAAGCTCCTCTTAGGCGGGGAGAAGGCCGAGCACTCCCTCTGACTCCCCCCCTGAGGTGCTTTGGGATCGACCCTCTGAGGCTCGGGCGACTCCTGGAGCGCCGCGGCTCGGGATCCTTCCTGTTTGGAGGTGGCGGCGGCGGCGTCCTGCTCGGGCGGCTGACTCTCCGCAGGCATCACCTTGGGCTCCCACACCGCTCCGGGTTTCATGTTCTGCACGGCGGTGGCGTTGAACAAGCACTGCTGGTAGAGCAGGGCGTCGCCCAGGTTGGCGGCGCCCCGCGGCCACATCATGAAGCCGCCCCGGGCCGGCTGCAGCGGGTAATGGCAGTAGGTGGTGGCCACGCTCACGTTGGAGGAGATGAGCTCCACGTTGGCCGAGCCGGACGGGTACTGCAGGGGCACGTCCAGGCAGTTCGGGGGCAGGAAGTTGCAAAGCTCCTTGGGCTGCGGCTCCACCTGCGGCACCGGCGAGTACGCCGTCTTGTAGTTGTACTCGGCGGCGTGGTGCACCATGTTGTTGGGGAAGAGCAGCGAGGCCGTGGCCTGGCTGTTCTCCAGCAGCTCGCGCTCTTTGTACTCCCGCTCCAGCATGATGGTCTCCAGCTCTTTGTCGGCGAAGGCCCTCCTCTTCCTCATGCGGTCGCTGAGAGGCGGCGGCAGGGACGGGTTGGCCGCCAGGAATGGATCAGACTGCACGGGACGGTAGCCTGTCGTCAGGAGGGAAAACACAGTTAATTCACAGGTCTTTACGACTGTCAGGGTTTGGGATTATCTCTAATGCAGGACAGATTAATTCTCTAGGTATAAATCAAGATAAGGAAATTAGGAGGCATCTGCTTGTTACCTTCGAGGATGCTTTTGGCCAGCATGGTGGACGGTCGAATATGCCGCTGATATATAGTCCTCCTCTCGGCTGGAATTGGTTTCCCGGATAATCCTTTTTTATCCTGGTAAATTGAGAAAACAAAGACAGGGTGAAGATGTGTTTTCAAGAGATTTTTCTTGACTTTGTCACGCACGTGTTTGGATAATATAATCCAAAGCATTAGCGATAATCTACCGTATTAATGTGTCGCTCAGAGGGGTTAAATTGGCAACTCTTAACATAAAGCTAAGACAAACAAAATGGCCCATTTCACATGAATTTTCATGATATGCAAATGAAAATTTTCACTTTAACAGATTTCAACAGCCTGACAACTAAACCTGGAGTAGAACATTTTCCCAGGACCGCAAAAAATACATTTAGCCAAGAAACAAGTACATGCAACAAATGGCACACCCTGCAACACACACCGCACACACACACACACACACAGACACACACGCCCATTCAGAGGGAAAGCTTCCATCTGGTAACATCTTTAAAATAGAGCTGACACGGTTCATTATTTTACCGCAGACATTCTCAGATATTTGAATGTCCCCACAGTCCATACACACACACACACATTATGGCCACAGTCCCCAAATAGGTATAATTTTATTTCGAGGCGATGATGTAGGGGAATGAAATGCATCACTGGCTATGCTGGAGAAAGAGAGAGACGTTGAGAGGAACTGCGGTCAAAACATTTTGTTTCCTTCTTCCTTTCTTCGTCTGTAATGAAGATGCGTAGATAAGCTTTTATTTTCACCCAACACTGAGCGTTTGTTTGCTGGGACAACATGAGGGAAGAAGATACGTGACTTCACTCAGGCTAACTAAGAGGTCACATCCGCAGCTGAACCCTGGACTTCGATCTGATACACTACAAGTACAGACTTCAAATCAAAACTAGAAGCCACAGAGTCCA
The DNA here is from genome assembly GCA_029224185.1 of Karalla daura. Classification (NCBI taxonomy): domain Eukaryota; kingdom Metazoa; phylum Chordata; class Actinopteri; order Chaetodontiformes; family Leiognathidae; genus Karalla; species Karalla daura. The sequence goes on from CM055192.1 coordinate 21,667,666, forward strand.
TCTGATACCGGAATACAACAAAACCTGATATTAAGAGCAGCTATGGCATGACTCGAAAGTGAGTAGAGAGAGAAGAAGGAGAAGAAGAAGAAGAAAACCATGTCAAGCATCTGATCCTGTCGGGTTCATGACCCAAGTTTACATTTAAAGCCGAGCAACAACAAACTAACTTACAGTGAGGCGCACCTGAAGGCATCACAGTAGTTGGTGCCCTTGAATTTCCTTGTCTGGATTGTAAACTTAAAAACAGTCACTTCTGAATCCTGCTAAAACCATAAAGTGAAGTCTTGATGTTGCACTGCAGCCCAAACAAATGAATTATAGCATATAATATGATCTGTCTGATACTCCGAGTCCTGGTGGAGATGTTACACCTTCATTTCCAGCTAAAGGTAAGAACAGGGTCGTTAATATCCGGATATTTGAAGATAATAATCCTACTGCAGCTTTCGTTTTAACACCCTCCATCTTTACATATTTAACATGGGTTTTACCGGGAAACAGGAATTAGGCCTTTAATCCAGTGTGTACAGAAAGCATCGACTGAGCCTTTGGATTCACAGAGTAAACAAAGCGGATTTATGAGAAACGGGAATAACATCTCCTGAAAATACCTGTACGAGGGCAAAAAATGCTGCATTCAAGGGCAACTGGGTCAACTCAAATGAGATGATCAGCTGAGATGTTTAAGTGTAAGAAGAGATGCTACTGCAACATAGAGGCATCACAACGATCCACCATTAAGATGAGTTTTATTGGGTGGCAAAAAACAGGAATTTGGCCTTTAATCCAGTGTGTACAGCAAAGTCAACAAGTATTCCTAAAGTAAACAACGCAGATTCATGAGAAGATAGAACATCTCATCTGCTGTTCACACTGCTATCAAGGGCAGCTGCACCTCACTGGATTTTATGCTGCAGTTTACAGATAATCAGATGTGATTCTAGCTCAGACACCCACAGTCAGGCAGCGCAGAGCGAGATTGTTTTATTTTTCTGAATAGAAATTACAGCCTTCCGGAAATTCCAGTTTCCTTCCACAGTGTAAAAACATGCATGTTTAGAGCTGAGTACTCTAACTGCCCCTGTAGGTTTGAGTGAGAGAGTGAATGTTGTTTATGGAGACCTGACCAGGATGTTTTCCCTGCCTTAGGCTTCAGGATACCAACATAACACTGCTTGGGTACGAAGCAATTTTCAATTTTCCTGGGTTGTTGCAGCAACATGAAAGCACTTAAATGCATTGTTAAATGCATGACGTGAGACATGCATCCTCCCACATACACACACACAGTGTTGGGGAGTAACAGGCTACAGAGTTACGTCTTTAGAATAGAAAAAGTGAGTGGCTGTCTTCCAGTACAGTCAAAATTAAATAGATGTAATCCAACCGAGTAATCTAAGTGAATAGATTAGTATTGAGAATGGATTTTGTAATCTGAAGGTTCTAAAAGAAAACCTTCGCAGAAAACTATCCACTGTCACACATTCACACTACATACATACACATATACATAAACTCACAAATGTCTTCCTTACTCTGACCAAATTTTTATAATACATACTTTTTCATTGTTTTTAACACTATTGTCTATAAATTTTATTGCTGCTGACAAAAAGTTGTTTGATTGATTGATTGATGGATACGTTACATACATTTTCACATACACACACACGCACACACACACACATTCACACACACACACAATCACCACTATCCACTGTTACAATACATGTAGCAAGACGTGGAATCTCACAGACACTTAAGCACATTCATAGTACATACATACATACATGCATACATGCATTCTCTCATACTTCTCTCATACATGCATTCTCATACACCCCTACACACACACACACATTGAGCCTACCTCAGTGGCCTGCTGCCTCCTCAGCGCTACCTGTGCAGCCATCACCCTCTGCCTCTCCACCACCAGCAGACAGTTTGCACACTGACAGTCTCTCCAGCGGCAGAACCTCTTGTGGCCCTTCAGACATGACACCACCCCGTGGTTCCTGCACCGGGCGCACTTCGGGGTCCTGCTCAGCTTCCTCTGGTCCCCCGAGCACAGGCCGCCTCCTGCTCCTCCTGCTGCTCCTCCTGCTCCTGTGCTGGGGCCCGGCCTGTTGTCCTCCTCCTCGGAGGCTGCAGGGCAGAGAGGAGCAGAGCCCGGCCTGGAGCAGGAGGGACTGCCGGGGAGGCTGCACGACTCCTCGGGCTCCAGCCCCTCCACATCTATCTCAAACTCTGACATGTCCGAGTCCTAGTGGTCTATAGCTGACTGCACACCTGCATTAACAAGGGGAGAAGTCTCAGTAAAGGTCACTCAATATCACCTAAATGTTGAAAAGAAATTTAAAAAATGTAAAAAAGTTGAATAAAGGTTTTAAAAAGCCAGTCTGTTTTATTCTTACTTCACTCTTGTTATATTTTAATATTACTAAATAATCACTTTTAAAGCTTTACCTGCTGATTTGTTTTTTTATCTGCAACTTAAGAGTAAATGCACAAAATCAATTCCAAAAAAGGAGGAATTTGTACATAAATACAAGATTTATCAAGATTATCAAAAAAGTAATACAGATAGTAATACACAGATAAACACGCAATGACTCCAGTACTTAATCAAACACTTATGTACAATATTTGTAGTAATAACTGTTCACTATTCACTATTTGCTCTTGTTACTGAGTTTTTATTTGCTTTGGCTTTTTATTTCTATTGTCTATACCTGCAGCATATCGTTAGCTTTTTCTGTCCTGAGCACCATGTTCATTATTGTGTCCCACCTCGGTTTTATTTTCACTATCAACTTTAACTGTCGTTTTGTTCGCTCCTCTGAAACCAATAAATATCTTATCTCAGTTGTGTTTCTAAAAACTGGATTCAGACTGTCTGTACTTTTATTATGTCCTAATGATTAATACATTTAACCTCAGTTCGCAGCTCTGCAGAAATACAAATCTATTATTAGAAGCCTGAAATGTATCACCGCAAGAGACCATTATTATGATTTATCACACGGCTCCATTAATATCTGCGCCTGGAGCTTGAGGCTCACGTACATTCTCGCACCTTTAATTACTTAAAAAAACTTAAATCTGTCTGAAACTTTAGTCTTAAATGCACAAAAGCAATAGAAAAAAAACTGTTCTTACCTCCGTGTGTCGCGTCTGTGTGTCGGGGTTTTCCAGAACTGTGATGAATCACACACACACACACTTTCTCTTTCACACACACACACTCCCTCTTTCACACACATACGCACACACACTCACGTACACACTCTCTGGACTCCAGGATAAACCGTGATGAGCTGATAATGCGTGTGTGGATGTGTGTGTGTGCACAGACTGTCTGGGGCTCACTGCGCTCCTCCGCTATGAACTCCTGCGCTCTGCGCTGCCTGCGCTCTGATTGGCTGCTTCCAAACACCCACCGACCAATAGGATCAGGAGCTGCTGGTCCACCAGGAGGAGGGGGGGGGTTGTGTAGGAGGTGGGGGGTAGAGATTTCTCACAAATTATAACTTTTTATATAAATTGGCTTCTGTAAAATGGATCCTGGCACACCGCAGAGAAAGCAGACAGACAGGCCTGTGTTCACCACACACAAGATGACATGAAGAGGGAAACTTCTGAATTAAAGAAACGAATTACATTAGTCAGATAGTCAATAGTCTCTTAATTAGCTGGTACAATTGAGAGAAATGTGAACTAAAAAGGTTTAACATTAATACATTAACTAAAATTGTCTTGGAGATGTATGGTGGGAGTTTAGATGTAAAGTTTATTAGTTTTACACTTTGCAGAAAATAGGCTACAAACAACTTCAAACATAAATTTTTTTAACCAAGCAACGTATTTATTCTACTCCGTTTGATTGAAAAACTATATCTGTGCAGGGAAAGGATTGTTATGGTAAATAAAACTGTTCCACAAAAATTAACTCTGAGCTTTAAGAATAAGAATAGAAATGCATAACAAGCAAATTGAAGTATTTAAGCTGTTTTTTTTAAATATGAGGTGAAAATGCAATGTTGGTGTAATATCCATCAAAAAGAGAATAAAATGTAGCCTTATGATTATTATTTTTTAAAAATCTGAAAATCTTCTAGTATTTACACAAGATACAAATCGAGGTGTTAAGAGGAATGGATATGACTATTGCAGAATCGTTTCAGCTTTCTCAGTCAGTTAATGATTAGTTATTATTAGAAGAAAAGTCGCAAGGCCATGAAAAGCTTCTGAAATAAAGTGCTATTCACTTAAAATAGCAGAAAACCTAAGGCTATACTGTCGGTGTCTGAGGAAATTTTGGTCGCTGCCAACAGGTGTATTTACAAGTGTATTTTATACAGGTGTATTCATTACATATGGATATCTTTAAACGCGTTCTTACGGGTGTATTTACAGGCTCATCCACGAGGTTTATGAATATTTTACAGGGGTATTTACTACAGATGGATTTACACGTGTATATTTATTTACAGCAGTATTTACAGGTGTGTGATTAGGTGCGTATTTACAGCTATATTTACAGGTAGGTGTGTGTACCCACCTGAGGCTAAAAGCGAGGATCACCGCTGTGTTTTCACAACAAGAGAGACAAACAGGGTGTCAGCATTTACTAGAACAGGCTGAACGCTCAAAATATAGGCTATAACCCGCGCGCGCACACACACGCACGCACGCGGCGCTTCACCTTTTACCTGATCCCCGCTTTGTTCCAACGCCAACTGCCAACTCCAAAATAGTGTACACACACGACATCAATCTTTTATACACAGATGCGATTTTTGAGACCACAAAATCTAAGGAAAAAATAGCACTTTTAATCGTTCAATTTATTTTCATTTATTGGCATTTTCTATTCTGTTTTTGATTTTGATTACTGTTTTTAACACTTCCAAAGTTTCAATAACCCTAACCCCAAAATGTAAATTTCTCCTGATGGGATCATAAAAGCTGACCAATCGCAATATATGTGTTTATCTATCGATTTTCATGTGTGTGTGTGCGTGTGTGCTTGCATGTGTGCGAGTGCAGGCTGTGTGTATTTTTCACATGGCAGGGAGTGACGATGTATTTCCAATGTCGACATCTCCCTCTCTCTCTCTCTCTCTCTCTCTCTCTCTGTGTGTGTGTGTGTGTGTGTGTGTGTGTGTGTGTGTGTGTGTGTGTGTGTGTGTGCGTGTGTTGGCCTCTTTGTTCGCAGCTTTTCTGACTCAAAGAAGAGGGAAGGGGACGCAGCAGCAGCAGCAGCATTTACTCAGCGTTAACTGACGTGCATGGGAACTGACAACAGCACAATGCACACACGCATCCACACACACCTTTTGTCCCACCTGTGCTGAGACTTGAATGACCGGGGCGACGCGGAGATGAGGCATGTTGTACAGTGTATTCACAATATAATAAAGTGAGAACCTATGTCTGGAGACCGAGATCTTCACTAAAACATCCATAAAATAGTGACAGGGAAAATCAGCGGGCATAAAACTAAGGTCGGTTCACAATATTTCTGTAGCTAATATCTGTAAAATTAACCAATATCATTGTGTTATTGTTATTTATGTAGCCCACATTAAAAAAATTATCTGCTCAATATCTCACTTTTATTTCCTTCATTCTATTATATTCATCATCATAAGTCTAATCTAAGTGATCCTAAAAATTATTTTTGTCATTTTCTATTAATTGTCTATCCTGTCTATTCGTTTTGATAGATTTTCACTTTAATTATCTTCCTTAATGAATAACATGAAACAAAAGGAATAGATAACAATGATCAGATCAGCAAGACTGACTTCTATAACAATAATACAATATATAATATAACAATGTGTTCACTGGATCGATATTGGTGCTTTTCAGTGGTTTTATCTAACTTTTGGTTTTATCAGATGCTTTTCATACAAAGTGACTGACATATGGGAAAAACATTTAACCTACATTACAACGGAGACCATAGTGTAATAATAAGTACTGCCCTACTTCCTCCAGACAATAAAGGGATGAGAGTCCAGTTGTGTAAGTACTTGAGGAGATAGCAGCAGGAGGTTTAGGGTTAAGGTTTAGGGGTTTAGAGTAAAACTGAAGGTGGGGCTAGCATGCTTTATTAGAAAGTCTATTAGAAAATCTTTTATCTTCTATTACAGTAGTAGAAAACAAAGATTTTTTAGACATACTTTTGATTTTTTCCTCCTTTAAAGCGACCCCTCTGTGTTTTTTACCCCCATTTCTCCTAACAGCTCCTTCATGTGTTGGAGGTGAAGACGTCAGGCGTGCAGGTGCAGCTTTATTTGCCACTTCGTCTTAATTTATTGTGGAGGTTACGAGCAGCCACCCCGGGCTTCTGCTTCCACACCAGGAATGCTTTGAAGTGCAGGTCAGACTGGACGCTGGGACAGCAGATCTGCACACAGCCGGACCCTCCAGGTGAAACGTGTTGTCTGTGTCCACCGCCTCATAATGACTCGGCACTGTGGGCATGTGGGGCCCCCGGAGCTCCTGGAATGGGTTTCCAAGGGTCTTTTAGGAGCTTGCCAGAAGATCTGGAATGGGCTCAGAGGGACATTAATGTTGTCATGTGTATTCAAGGTGATTCAAAAGGTCCCTGAGAGGGTTGAATTTTCATATGTGTTTCTACTGTGTTTCAGTGACTGCCTTGAGGTTTGGAAAGTCTTGAAGAAACTCTTTCAGAATCCTGGAGATCTTTGAGGTGGTTCCAGGCATCCTGGAACTGGCCCCACAGTAAGTGTGCTACTGGATCATCAAACAGTGGTTCTATGAAGGATTTAAGTGAAGATCAAGGTGAAATTCAATGTTGGATTCAAAGAAACTCTCAGGCATTACTGACGGTGTTCCCATGGTCTTTATACAGGTTTAGAACTCCTTGGTGGTGGTCCAGGCATCCTTGAAATGGGGTTATGTTCCTTTTAAAGGGATTCCAGGGCATTTTAGAGGTCACTGGGAGAATCCAGGAATCTTATACAAGGTTACACAGATCAATGGATCAGCTCCAGGTGTAAGTGAGAGTCTACCAGGGTTCCTTGTCAGTGTAGTTAGTGTTACTTGATATATTTATGAATATTTCTAGAGATGTTTTGGAAGTTTGCGATAATCCCTAAATGGATTCCAGGCACCCTGGGAGTCCCAGTTTGAGTTCCAGGCTTCCTCAAAGAAATGTAAGGGTCTGCAGATATACTAGGGGATCATTGAGGAGTTTCCAGGCAGTCTTAAAATGATTCCAGCCATCTGTAAAAGCATTTCAAGGAGTTGTGAAAGGTTGTGAGTGTCATCATGAGACATTTCATGGATTGTTGATACAACTACTTGAAAATGAGTTTAAAGTCATTGCTCAGGTTTTTGGATCCTCACATAGTTTACAGGTTTTCAGAGCATCAGTGAATTATGGTAAATACAACATATTGTGTAGGATTTTAAAATGTGGAGCAAGATATTATTGGTAGTTTTTGTTTTTGAAGCGAACTCTAACCCTACCATGATATTCTCAATTTGACTGTTAAATGAAACTTTCTGAAGTTTGTTTTCCACGGCTAATCATCTCACACCATTTGCATTTCTAGAGCAAGACCGCGTTTGTCCAGGTTGTAGTATTTCTAGTTATTCACCCAATGTTTATTCAGGGAGTTTCCTTTGCTGATCACTGACAGCCTTCAACCGATGCTCCTCTTTAACGGGCGCAGCCTGGACAAAGACACAGACACGTAATGACACTTTCTCACACGCTGTCCAGTTTACCTTTGAGGCTGATTGAAACAACAGCATCTTGTTGGAAGTGTCCCACTGTGCAGGCTGTTAAGTGTAACCGGAGCTGTGTAGAGACAGAGCAGCAGAGTGGGATCACTGGGGGATCCTGCTATGTTAATTAGCCTCTGATGGAGCGACAACACATGCGGCTGACTGGAAAACCAGGCGGCCCGGGCATTTGTCTCTGTCTGAAGGCCCGTGACACCTCGACCTCTCATGACCAACGTGCAACAAACAGGAGGACGTGTCCTTCTGCTGTGGACAGAGGTGCAGGTATCCCTGGCTTGAGTAAACATGCTCATGCCAAGCTTTCAAAATACTCTGACGGAAGTAAAGTCAAGAAAAAGCACTTCTGCACTTCAACCTGCATCCCAAATCTCAATTTATTACACTAATAAGAAGAAAAATGAATTAAAGTATTGGAATTATAACTAGAAAAGTATCACAGCAAAAAAAAAACTGTAATGTTTTACTGGTAGACACTTTTCCATAGAATATATCATTTTGATTTAAATCATTTAAGTCTCTGAGCTGCAATGGTCAGCACAGCCTTGTCTCCAAAGAACTTGATTGGATTTCCTGCTCTTGTTACACTCGTGCTATTATACAAACTGATGAAACAGCGAAGATGATGTCTATTTCTTTTTATCAGATGATAACATTACATCACTTGTTATTACAAGTGATGTAATAACAGCGCCTATTTTGTCCACTAGGGGGCAGACCTGGCTAAAACAGAAAAGCAGAATACATCTAATGAGGAAGACTCGATAGATAGATAGATAGATAGATAGATAGATAGATAGATAGATAGATAGATAGATAGATAGATAGATAGATAGATAGATAGATAGATAGATAGATAGATAGATAGATAGATAGATAGATAGATAGATAGATAGATAGATAGATAGATAGATAGATAGATAGATAGATAGATTAATTTATTAATATTAGTTGTTTTTGTTTTATGTTTTTCGGCTATTTGACAACCTTGAAGAATTTGTCTTCTTTTCTGTTTAATTTTGGGCCGTTTCTTCCTGCTGGACAATGTTGATATGTCATGATAGTTAATTTATTTGTACAAAGATATGTAAATGTTTGGCGTGACATAAAGCTGATGCAGCTCCACGTCCCCAGCAGGTGGCAGCATTTGACAGGTTTAAACTACAGATACGCGTGTTGTGCGGGAAGCGTACATCCACACATAACATAACAGTTATTTAATGCCGCATTGGAAAGCAATGCTTATAATGGGATTTGCAATGTGTAATGTTTAAATGCCTCGCAGTAATGAGGCAATTATACTTTAACCGAGTATTTCCATTTTCCTTTTGAATGAAATTGTATGAATCCTTGTAAATTAATTACAAGTAAAATGAAAATGATTTCTACATTTTCCAGTTGCCAAGATCAATGATAACAACCTAACTGCATGTCTACATTGTATATTTTATACAAGCACATTTGATGAAACATCTTATACAGCTGTATTGCTATTTTCATTCAAATTAATGAATATGATATATTGATATGATACATGTATTTAAATGTAGATAGATGTATTTATATTGTCCATATTGCATCTGATTAATCAATAATGAAAGGACATGGCCCATGGCCTCTGCCTCTGTTTCCTGCAGGGTTATTTCTGCTGAAATATGTTGCTGTTATCGCAGTTTGCTTCTCATTTACTGTTAAAGTCGTCAGCGCAGCAGAAGCCTTGTATCTGTCTGTCTCCTCCGCCATGTGTCAGGAGTTCAGGATGTTATCAGCACAGAGCTGCTGACTGGTGAGCACAGTCGATCTGCAACACTGCAGATCTCTCTGTTTACTCACAGTTCCACTCCTACACACTCCAAACTCGCTCACACCAGTGTGGCTTTATGACTTTTTTTTCCCATATCAGCAGTGGCTTCTAGCTTATCTAAGTACAACCTTCACTATTTCCATTTTGTGTCATTTCTTACTACTTCTCTTTGCTACTCAGATTGCACTACTTCATATTCTCCAAATAGCGATGATGCACTGTCATAGATAAACAAACCAATCGCCTCTGATGTGGAATTTAATGGAAAATATCAAATGATTTCACGCAGAGCCAGAGTGAAGGCCACACAGTGAAGACGACAGCTTGGTCCATTTGGGAAACTGAGATTTATTTGGCATACTTTTGACATGCATTGATGACCCTCACGTCGAAGGTTTTCACAGTACTAAACATGCTCAACAGGAAACAGGTGACAGAATCTCAAAACAATGTGAATCTGCTACATTCGTCCATATTTTGGTCAGTCGCGTCCAGGTGACATCCTTGAAACATTTTTAACATCACTTTGACACACACACACACACACACACACACACACACACACACTGGATGTCCAGTCACAATCATTGGCCGTAACCAGCTGTGTGGTTTAGATGTCTCCCCAAAATAAGACAGTGAAACTGATAAGTGATGCATGTATACAGCAGATAGCACTTACTTTTAAAGAGATCCATACGGGCAACACGAATGCTACCCCACACTATACACCCAGACTTAATTCATTCATTAATCAGAACATGATTTTGCATTGTTTGGTAGCTTTGGACATGTATTCTGTGTATGCCCTTAAATGCTTTAAATACATTATACTTTGACCATCCTATTATTAAAAAAAAAAAATTCTGAATCAAACTATTGTTTGATCTGGTTGTCCATAGGTCCATTGATTTTATTCACGGAAACTGGTCAAAAATGACCATGAATCATTTTAGATGTTTTTGATCTATAATGTCCATAGAAATAAATATGTTATTTAATGTTGTGATTTGGCTTTTTTTAACTTCAAATTCTTATGAACACATGATCACAAGTTTTGAACCTCTGTTTGGTGTTTAAGTCCTGTAGATGCTATTACGACTATTAAACATTCTGTACCATTTATCAAAGAAAACTCAGTTTTAGTGCTGGATTAATAAATAGTGTGGTACGTTTCATATGAGTGTGTGGCATGATCAAAATAACTATAAAATGTGTTTTTCTAAAGGAATTAGTTGTATGTGAGGCCGACAGAACATATAAATAAATTTGTTATATTTATCTGAGTTGATAGAAAAAGATACAACACAAGATAAGGTGATAATTCATGTGTTACTGAATATTTATAATAATCTAAAAAGTGTTTTTGACCAAGAACACCAAGGTATTGGGTGGGACAGGGAATGAAGATAAACTGGGCAGCTGAGTAAAAGTAAAAGTTCAACATTTTGGAAGCCAGTCTTTTCTAAATCCTGGTTACGGCCCTGGTCTCAGTGATAATACGTTTTTGGTGTCCCCTGCTGTGTTAGTCCATCACCGTCGTCACCCTGTGTCTCTCAGGTGGAGGAGCTCAGGATGTCTGCAGAGTCGGACCGCTCCTCGTACTCCTCATCAGGGGAGTAGAGGCCCGGCTTGGGCCCCAGTGTGCAGCCCTGCTCCTCTGGGATCCTCCCCTCCTCTGGGGCCCTGGAGGGGGGGAGGATGGGGGACCCTCGAAAGACGGAGCCAGTGCTGGGGGCCGAGGAGGGGGAGAAGGGGGACACGTACTGTGCAGCAGAGCGCAGCTGGTACTGGTGCTGTAGGGCCACCGTGTTCCACAGAGTCAGGTCACTGTGCAGGAAGGGGCCCCCGGGGCTGCGGGTCAGGGACCCCCGCAGCATCAAGGGGTACCTGCTGCTGGGCTGTGGCTGCAGAGGGACCCCCAGGGGGGACACCCCGGGCCCCGGGTCCGAGCCGAACCTCAGGGACTCGGGCACTCTGAAGGCAGAGCCCACTGACCACTTGGCGGAGGTGGAGACCGGGTGGTAGGAGCCCAGCGTGGGCTCGAACAGGTGTCCGCTAGTGGGCAGAACCAGGGCAGCATCCGGCGGGGGGTGAGGGTCTGCTGGAGGAGGGTGAGGAGGAGGGAGTCCACTCCCATCCGGACCCCGGCTGGACAGCAGCACCTCGATGGCCCCCACCAGGTCCCCTCCACAGCCCCGCAGGATCAGCTCCAGGACGGGGGGCTTGTGGGTGGGGAAGATCTTCTTGAGGACCTCCAGAGGGGGCCGGTTATTGGCCCTGAGGCCGAGGGGGAGGCTGAGGGAGCTGGGGAGACCCCCCTCCATCATCTGCTCAGAGAACCTGTTGGGACTCTCGGGCTTCACCTCCTTCTCGGTGCTGCTGAAGCGGCTCTCCTCTGGGTGTGAGGGGGTCTCTGGGGGCTCGGGGGTGTAGCAGGAGTTTGGCTTGGAGCCCTCAGGAGAGCTGCCGGGGTCCTGCTCCTTCTCACTGCAACTGCCCCCAGTCTCACCCTCGTCTGGACCGTCCTCTGAGGGCTCTGCAGGACCAGGCAATAAGTCAGGGGACAAGTTGGCGCAAGAAAAATGCATGAAAGGCATGCAGCCATGGCCACGACCAGGCATGAGGTCTAATCCAGCAGCAACATTAATCCCTAGACAACAGTAAAACACTGACTGCACACTGAGTACTTTAAGTTCTTCCCCAATATGTGTTAGAGACAAATATTGTGCTTTTAATCCACTACCTGATCTGGCAGCTTGAGTTACTCTTAAACCACTCAGATTTCACTCTTTCATACCCTCCCTGTTCTAGGGTAGACAGTATGTGCTGTGTGTCCTAATTGTGACAAACCAACAATGCATAAAAGTAGCTCGAAACATTAATGTCAAAAACACCAAGCTAATAATAATAAAACCACTGACCGGGAGCATTTCTCTTCACACAAGTACTTTCACTTTGCAACTGGAGCCATCTTTGATGCGACACCATATTCTATTCAACATTACAAGGCTGCTTCATTTCATTGAACGCATTTCATACCAAAATTTAATCAGAAAATTCTGACTTTTTTTAGAACTTCCATTCACTTCAAGCTGAAAACACAGACGACAACAAGCTGGTGCATTTGGGAAATGCATTGATGATCCTGGCATCAAAGGTTTGCAGGCACACAGTACTCTGACTCCCTGACACAAACACACACACACTAACACTGATTTACCTCTGATTCAGGTGAGAATAAAATTTCATTCATCAGTTCATTAAAATATGAGTTTGTGCTTAAATAGCAAGGATTTTTATTTGAAGTATATGTGATATTGGTAGAAGAACCTCACCTGACCTCAAATGCTTTAAATACCATGCAGACTAGTTTCTGGATGCACTACAGGCACTAATCTGACTGCTTTTCTGCAAACTCCAGGGGAAACACAACACGCAGCTTGTCAACCCATCCTGCAACAAAAGGTGATTTGTGCGGATCGACTTCATCCCGCTCTCTGCTGCAAACGCACAAGTGCTGGCCGGGTGTCAGTGAGGAATCTGCCCCCGGTGCCTCTTGACCACATTTTGCAAACAGATGGCCTGTAGCTGGGTAGCAGTTCATCTGGACCTGACCTCCTCAGAGAAATATGGCGATTACACTGGATCTGGTGGCTGTCATCTGTTACAGCTCAGCTCTGTACTGTGTGTGTGTGTGTGTGTGTGTGTGTGTGTGTGTGTGTGTGTGTGTGTGTGTGTGTGTGTGTGTGAGTGCGTGTGCGTGTGCGTGTGCGTGTGCGTGTGCGTGTGCGTGTGTGTGTGTGTGGAGGCAGGTGATGCTGCATGTGCCTCAGTTCTAGAATAAATAATAAAAAAATGCACATCTGCAAAGATTTCTCTGCAATCATTGCAATCAATGTGGAGTGTTCACTAGAAATAAACACTAAACTCAACAGATAATCTGAAGAAAAAGGGAAAAATATATAAATACATAATAAGTATATATTTGATGATTCAAAGTATAATTTTGATATTTTTATATTTAATTTTAAAATCCAGTCACAAAATGATTTTCTTTATGTCAACGTAATTTTAGAAAAAAAATCATAAAGACATAAAATAGAAAACATAACATGAAAAACCTAATTATTAATCTTGGTTATTTGACATAATAAATGTGAGAAACAATTCAACATTTTACATTCTGTAAATAAATAAGAATTAAAATCAGAAAAAATGTTTCACTTCCAGCACAAATATTAAATGGTAACTGTGTATAAGTATTTCTTTCATCTTGTAGTATTTATTATATTTTAAATACATATTTTGCTATATGATTATATCTTTCATTACTTTGAAAATGACTAAGCTCTTATCTTGATATGAAAAGTGTTCTAGCACCAGTGTCATGAATGCAAAACCTCCCACATGTCATTATTTATCATAAATACCATCTGAAATATTCTCCAGAAGTCAGAGGAGACTGAGACACCTGCACTACATCTTGGTTTTGATGCACTTCGATATTTTAGTAATGCATGTTGCCATTTTTCAAATAAAATGATTTTTGGTTTATGTTTCTTTGTGATTTCTTGAATTATTGCAGCAATATAGTATCAGTACATGTAGTAGTTTGATAATGCTATGTCAGAACATAATTTGTGATTTTCAATTCTACCGCATAAAACTCTATTTTCATTACGTGATACAGCCTGTCTGGGCTCCGCAGCTCCATAATAAAACACCATCCAGAAAACACTCCAGACATCAGATAAACACCAGCATTTTGGTGCACCTTGTTTCGATGCCAATGTCATGCACCTTTTTCATTTAAAGCAATTCTAACTTTTTATTAAAACAGCTTATAAAATGGATATATCCTAATTAAAATAGTAATTTGAAGCAATGTGGGATTTTTCTTCATTATTTATGTTGTTAGCCTTGTTGTAATCTGCCATAAAGAACATAATTTGCTTCCCTCCTATTCATGCACGCCTGGGCTCAGTGTTGCTCTAAATAAATACCATCCAAAACATTCTCTGAGATACATATCAATATCTCATCTTAATCCTAAGAAATATCTATATTTTACCTTGCAATCTTTCCATATAAAACGTGTGTGAAATTAAAACAACTCAAAAGCAGACATTAAAAAATAGTCACTTTTTCTTTTTATATTTATAGATGTATAAGAAAGATATTTTCAGCGATTTAAGAACATATTTTGCTGAATTTCCACATAAAAGTCTGCCCTCATCCTGCAGCTCCTCTCCTACCTGCATGCCTGGACTCTGTTGTGCATGCTTCAAAATAAAATACCATCTAGAATAGTCTCTAAGATAAACTCGATCTTTAGAATTTAGTTTTCATGAATATCACTTTTTGTTATGCACCTTGCCACTTCACATAACAGGATTATCTGATATTGCACGTCTCTGCAGGAAAATCTACGTGAGTACATCCTGAAGTTAAACCAATTTTCTGCAGCATCGTTTTCTCTTCAAAATAATGTCACCATAGATATTTTCATCCATAGAGCACAAGAGCACAATTAGTTATTTCACATTAAAGTCTGCATCCATCCTGCAACTCTTCACCCACTTGAACATGTCTGGACTCTGCGCTGCTCCAAAATAAAATACCATCCAGAACATTTAACATTTCATCCCTGTATACTAAGTTTTGATAAATATCAATTTCTGTCATGCACCTTGCACCTCTTATTTGTTCGTGCCTGAAAATGTATATAGTGGTCATTTTGCTGGAGCATTTTGAGACCATGCATTTATCACTAATGAAGTAACCACAGACATTTTCACCTATAAACAACTAAATTTAGTATTGTGCAGAATTCCCATCTAAACCTCCGCTTGCCTCCAGCAGCGCTGTACCCACCTGTGCATGTGGGGGCCCCGGGCCCCTGCCCGGGCTCCGGGCTGCTCCACCTCAGCTCCAGCTCCTCGGTCCTGGCCGGGGTTCCCTGGGTGCCCTCTGCGGATGCAGACAGACTCATGGCGTTGGGCAGCACCCTGAGGGACTCCGGGATGAGGCTCTCCAGGCTCTCGTTGGCCTGTTGCCTGCGCAGCGCCACCTGCGCCGCCATCACCCGCTGCCTCTCGATGATGAGGATGCACTTGTCGCAGGTGCAGTCCTTGAAGCGGCAGTAGCGCTTGTGGCCTTTGAGCCACGACAGGACCCCGTGGTTCCTGCACCGGGCGCACTTAGGGGTCCTCTGCAGAGGGGCCCGGGGCTGGGACACCGGAGCCCCCATGTACAGGTAAGGGGACCCGTAGCCGTTCATGTTGCGTCAGATCAGATGGAGCCGCTCTGCAACATGCATGACAGGGAGGGGACAAGAAGAGGTGTGGGATGCTGGAGGTGAAGCATCCACCTTTCCCCGCCGCCTGACAGCGCAGATATGCATCAGGGCGGACACGCACTTATGGAGAGGAGTAACCAAAGGCTGTCACTGGCTCACTGCAAAACATGGAGAGAGAGGGAGGGAGAGGGGGAGAGGGGAAGGAGGGAGGGGGGAGGGGGGTATACCAGAGAGGATCAGAGAACTCCAAGGCTTCCCTGCTTGGGATTTTCTTAAATTCATATACTTAGTTTCATACTCATTTTAACCATATAATTACATGAACAACCATTATAAATGCAACACAGCAGAACATGAATTTCCTCTGTTCGAGTATGTCTGACTGTTAATAGTAAATGTACAAATGCTGCCTGAATGAAAGAGGTGACAAAAAAATCCTATAAATCTCATTAATAACTCAAAAGGTGTTGTAATACAAAAGTCAATGTCCAAACTAACTGTAAGAGCAATTTTAAAAAAGCACATAAGAGAAGTCAGGAGAGAAAGAGGGAGGAAAAAATAGGGGAAGATAAAAAGAAAGAAAAAATTGAGCATAGCGGACCATGATTTTTTGACATAAAATGATGGGATTAACTCTGCCCAAAATGCACAAATTCTGTCTAATTTTGTACATCTGTCTAATTAAAACACAACGTGCATGACAAAAGGCTGAATCCAAAAGAAAAAATGAACAAGTAAAAAGCACTGTTACACAAAAGTCACCAAATATAATTTGTAAGGCAACCCAATAGTCCAAAGTCTGTGTGTGACAGAGAAAGAGAGAGAGAGAGATGGAGATAGAGAGAGAGAGAGAGAGAGAGAGAAGAAAAACCTGCCAGAGAGGATCAGATAACTCCAGGTTTCCCTGCTTGGTTCACACGTTTGTAGAGTTCCCTTTAAAAACGGGACAATGACTTTAAAGATCAGGGAAACAGTTATGACAAGAGTAAAGAACACAGCAACACTGTGGTTTGCCGTGAAAACAAACAGTCTTGAAACGTGAGGACTCTTCAAAGCAGCTTTGCTGTTTCAAAGTCTGATTGTTGCGGAGCCACAACATTATCAGCAGAAATATCTCATCAAAAGGAAAAGTGCAGCTCAGGCCTGTGATATATGTTTGTGTGCAGAAAATACATGTGAGAAATTATGTTTAAGTACACAAGTCTGTATTTTCTACCCATATTTGCCTAATGAATATATTTTCAACATTTTAACGTGATGGAAAAAGTGAAATTCAATTAAATTTACTAATTTCTGCCTGAAAATATCTATTTTGATGTGTAACTTACAAAAAACTGCCAAAATTAAACAAGAATCGTGTCGCATCAGTGACAAAATTAAGAGAATAAATGACACCATATATGACACCTTAAAAACTAAAATAAAGCAAAACATACATCTCCTTTATTCCAATTAACAAAGAGAAAAACATAAAACATAGAAAACATAAAAAAAACAAATTGATAAAGCACTAAATGAAATAAAAATAAAATATCAATAGTGATGTAGAATAATAGTTTACAACAGATTCATAGCTGAATGATCTGCTGTGACATAAAACCTGAAAAGAGCACCTAAAATGCACAAAAGATGTGTAAATCTAAACAGTATCACTCACAAAACATGGAAATCCAATTTTCAAATGATTTATATCTCTTTAGGTTGATACCCTTAAAAAGGTTGATTTTGAGGATATAACGCGAGCATAATGCATTCAAAGATCTCGTATAATTTAATTCTGCAAGTCAGGCCGATTGTCTATATTTCCCCTGCCTGTTGTCTGCAGGCCCTGCAGGCTATGAGCCTTCATTCAGACAAAAAGGCTCACAGCTTCTCACACCTTTTACACCGGCGTACATAACTTAGATGATTAGGTCTCTACATATATAAAAGCCCTTTGGGAACTATGTCGAGGATGCTGATATGTCCCTTCTGCTGGACTAATAGAGGGCATTGAAACATAACACCGGACAAAGCCAGGGCCCATTTCTGACCGTAAAAAAGGTTTATTCAAGCAAATAATGGGATCCGAGCCTGTGGGGCTGGCAGAGAATAAGAGCATGGTAAACTTCCCCACATGAAGCCCGTCTCCAGGGCTATTAAGCTTTTAATTGGAAAATAGCAGAGGAAATTTCAAGGTGACTAGAGTGGCTTTGCAGTTTGTGCCGGCCGAGTAGATTTGTGGGAGTGGGAGGCGCCGAGTGAACGCCTACACCACAACGCATAATAAATTTATTCATGTTGTCCGTTGATAAAGAGTAAAACACAAACCGGAATAAAAGTTTATACCGCAGGCTGCACTGTAATTGGCACAAGGCCTGATTTCCTTTTTTTTTTTTTTTTAGATGTAATCTCAATGCACAGCAAGTTGAAGGTGCGCAGAGACGGTCGTGTAAACATTTTATGCCGAGCAGCGATGTGCATTTAACACAAAACCACAAAGTGGATCTAAATTTACAAGAAATACGTAGTGTTTACGCCAGAGGGTCAAAGCGCAATTATCGCATGACCTCGACCTTAAAACAGAGGTGGTCCGTATTAAATAAAAAGTAAACAGCATGACACTCAGGCATGAATAACAGATGGCACAGATTTAAGAGAAAAGAATTATTATTACAAAACTTAAACAAATAATTAACAAGGAGGCTAATGTCACTAGCCTGTTAGCTTAGCATTAGAGTGCTAGGCAAAGTTTGTGTGGGAATGTGTAAACAAGGTGGGAAGTCTCCATGCTTTTGAAAACGTATCTTATGCCTACACATGACATCAGTTGTGCCACTGTGTGTATGTTGTGATAAATCGTAGCTACAGGGTCCGGAAATACTGCCCCCTGTAGGCCAAGCAATGCAATTGTGTGGCCTGTCTTTAGAAGCTGAGCAGGGTCTTATGGTATTGCTTGTTCTGTTGAACTGGCTACAGAGTGGGACCTATAACCCTGGGAGAATGAAGACACTGGGGAGATAGCAATTGGCAACTTGGCAGTTAGCATTAGGGACTTGGAAGTTAGCAAACTTAGCACTGTTGATTCCCAGCAAGAGGGGTTGAACCTAGATCAACCCTGTTTCTGTTTTGTTTTTTTTTCCAGATATTCCAGGTTTCTCCCATGCAGATGCAGAGAAAACTTGCAAACCTCACACAGAAAGGCCCTAAGGCCCCTATCCTGAGACTCAACATTGCGAACACTAAACCTCTTGAGGAGAATGAAAATCTGGTCTAATTTATCAATAAGATACACACAATGTGGACAAAGCAACATCTAGTTACACACTCCCAGCAATATGACAATTGTCTGTGTCTTAGCAAAAGCCTATTGAGTGAAAGGCATGCGTCAAGAGTTTGACACATGCAAATTTCCTAACCTCCTCAATACTCCTCAATGAACTTTCTCCTCTCTGTATCACTTTGATGAGTTCATAATGGGAACACAAGTCATCTCAGGATATAGTTGATAGTTTTATAATCCATCTGTGCAGCAATTTTGCCGTTCTGTCCATCTGTGCATATCCTGGATGTTTATATCAGTGGAGGAGCCTCCTGTAGCAGGCCTCTCAGAGCTGCAGGGGGAGGAGGAGGAGGAGATGGAGGAGGAGGAGCTGACCTCTGCTGAGTGGGGTTATTATTAGGTGCTGATTGGGGGCGTTGCTGCCGCTCACAAGTCCTGTCACAGCAACGCTGATTTAAGTCTCCCCGGGGAGGCGGGACCCTGCGCCCCTACAGAGGAATTAGCCGGACATCTGAATCAGTGAAAGCACCGAGCATCAGTCAGCGGGGAGTCGAGTCTGTTTCCTTAGGCCACTGCAAACAGGCTGGGCTGCTAAACAAATTAGAGCAGTGGAAGAACCATTAGCACTACAAGTGCAATGATAAATCAGACATTTTATTTCAAAAAATTAACAATTATTTTTAAAAAATATTATTACAACAATCATAAACATAAAAATATGCAAGCATAATTAGCGTTATAGCACCATAATATTACTAAGAAATAGTGTTGTCTGTCAAAAATCATCCTGCAAAAATGTAATAATGTTCAACTTTTTTAATAGAAAAAAAACAATAATAATGTTTTTATTTTTTAACAAAATTTAGATCTCATTTAGATCTCTTAAATTTGCATGTATTTTATACAATTTAGGGCCATGAATTTATTGCTTTTTGTCTGCAGTAAGAGCTTCATAGCTGTATGTAACACTTATACCTACAAAATTATAATTAATCCATTAATGTCACCTGCAGCCAAGTGGGTGGCAGATAATTCATGGATGGATTAACCAATTACATTCGTGAGGATTTTATGACATGGCATAAAACCTGCATTTACTAGGCAACAAACTGTTATCCTATCTGTTCTTCTTCTGTCGTTTGTGGCTTCATGTGTAATTACGTCCGTACAGTTTGTGGCAACTGTGGGTCAGTGAAGTTGTTTGCTGATTAAAGGAAGGTTAGTAGCTCAAGCCACAGACTGCAGACTACATGCTGAAGTGAACAGAGGCAAGATAACGAACCCCAAACTGCCTCCGATGCTGAGTCTTCACTGGTAAAAGCTACTGGTTGAGCAGACACATCTTCTGCCACTAGTTTATGAATTACAGTGAATGAATGAATGTGCAATGTCCATCTAAAAGTCTCGAAAAAGTCCAGAAAACACTGTTTAGTCCGTATAGCTTTTGTCTTTAGTATCCTGATTACTCTGAGCCTGATTGTCGCTAACATCTACAGCAGTTTATGATTTTCTGAGCATCTTCGTGCCTCGGAGCCACTTGTGGAGGCGAGTGAAGGCCTCGCCCTGAAGGGCTGGAGCGGAGCAGGTGTAAAGACCAACGATGGGTCACGTCTGCAGATTAGTTGTGGATGCAGAGCATCGCGGCGCCTGTTAACTTGGTTCAGTCTGTCTACTTCAGCCAGTTTATTGGTGCTTGGCTCTCAGGGTTAGACGTTTACAGCCGTGGCTCTGGCTGTCCTTCAGACAGCCTCATGATGCTCCAGCGCTGGTCAGAAAACACAGGTAGACACACACACACACACACAACCAGCCCCACACAAAACTGTATGAAGTGTGGAAAACATTTTGATTAATCTTCATGTGCTCACTTGAACCAGGATTGTCAGACTATGTTCATGTAGCTGGTAAGATTTATGTGAACAAAGCAAAACAAAGTCCTTCGCCATCTTCACCTGTCTCCTTTCCCTCCTTCAGTCTCGGGCTGTTGTGCTCCTTCGTGTCTTGTGGATGCTAGTCAACTCCTCCACCTCCAGCACTCCTGGGTCCACCTGCTCCACCCCATAACGAAGCTGGTATGCAATTATTTGACCTAATTATTTTAATGGGCCTAAGTTCATTTACCAGCATTTTGTTGAATATGTCAGAAAGAAGCAAAAAGAGGAGAAAGCGACTACAGTATTTCCTCTGCAGGTTCCAACATGGTAAGGTAAGACCTTCAAGATTAAACTCACTCATCCTCATTCATTACATCTGCTATGAAATGTGGGTTCATGGCTTTATATTTATGGATGATCTGAGACATCTGAGAGAAAAGTTTACAGGGATAGAACTTAAATTTAAAGAAAACATTTTACTCCAAGTTATGCTTGGTCCCATCCTCAGGTACGAATACATCTCAAGTGTCTGAAGTTTCCTCCTCTGCCGTCCTCCTCTTCCTCCTCTTCTCCTTTCATCTTCTTCTGTGGCCATCACTCCAGCGGGAGGTGTCAGGGCGGGATCGGAGCAGATTTTATCTATTACGGGACGGGCGTGATTCATGGAGCCGGAGGCAGCTCAAGGAAAACCAATCGTGTGACACTTTCCCCCCCTGCGCGGTACAGCGGGGCAGCAGCTACAGAAGGACAAGGCAGCGGCAGCCGGTCGCCCCTGACAACCGTGATAAAATGGCCTTCCTTAACTAAACTCGTAAAGCACGCGGCAATAAAACTCAATCTTCTGTAAAATCCAATTAAGTCATTATCTGACTGATTGTATCTTTAATTGAAAACAGAAGTGACAGTAAATTTCTGTGATATATCAGGATCAATCGATACTGCTGTACAATCTGGTCTCGAGGGGTGATTTATAATGTCAAAGTCTTATAGGTAACTCCACATTCCTCTCTCTAAAACCACTGGTGGATGAAATTAAGAGTAAGTGCGTTTCATAAAAAAACAAGACGGTCACGTTATTGATTACAACAGATGGGGCAGAATCCAATGAATGTTCCCACAGCGCAGCAGAAAGAAAATACAAGTAATTTTCTTTGTCTGCTTTATATTGCTGTTTGGGGCACCACCATCACATTTACACTCCATCACTCAGAGCGTTTTTATTTCCCTAAAACTTGTAGCGACATAAACTCAGAGACTCCAAATGACTTTTGTTGCTGTCTTATTCAAACACAAACACAAATAAACACTTTCAAAGCGTGCAGTTTGAAAACGAAGCTCCATAAAACGCAAAACACATAAACACCATACAGCCGAGTGCGGCCTTCGCAAAAAAAAAAAGCGAAAGTGAAAAAAGTTGGCAAAACAAACTGTCGTTTGCTTAATTGGAAAAACGTGCAGGGACCCACGTGCGTGGCAGCCTGCCGGGGCAGAAGGGGTTAAATACATACCATCGACATGCAAATTCTCTGGTATAAACGAAGCCTCTGGATCGCTGCCATAAATAAGCAGCCGGCCCTCATCACACGCCTAACGCGGCAGAGAGAAACATGATTCATGTCTAACCTGCCGCTGGCTCGTCTCCTCTTCCTCCCCTCTCAGAGGAAGCTCCAGGTGGAGGGGAGGCTACTGGAAGACGCTCCCCACTCTGGAGCTACAGTCACACGTTCGTTTATACCAGAGAACAACCATGCTGCCTAGTCATTGCTACACCTTTAAAAAAACATAGTATTTGATTAGGGGACAAGCAGAGTTTGAGACCTCAGACTACATATGGGAGAGGGAGCGTTGTAAATGTAAGAATCTTGAAGTTTTAGCTAATAAAACAAAAAAAAAAAGGTGGTCTGATTGTTAAAGTTAATTGATCGGTGTCGATTCCGTATGGAACCTGCCCTAGTCAAATTGATTGTAAGTTACTCGAATTTATATGCCATTTAAATAGAGTGCATGTTACTACATACAACAAAAACATGCAAAATAAACAAAACATTAGCTGTATGGTCAACCCTGGAGTACCTTCAGAGAAACCGAAGAAGAAACTTAGAGGAGAACTTTAACTGAGCTCAACTGATCTCAAAACACTTTTTTGGGGGGATTTTATAACTGAACGTTTTGCTCCTTTCATTTAGCGGCAGCGTCGTCCACGATGGAGCTGACGGAGAAGTCGGGGCCGTCGTTGCCGCCCTCGCACTCGGCGCTGGGGCCGACCAAGGAGCCGATGGAGCGGCAGGTCAGGCCCGAGTCGTGGCCGGGGCCGAGGCTGCCCGACGGGAAAGCTGAAGAGAGGAGACACGAGAGAGGACAGATCTCAGTCTCTACCTAATGCCTGGGGCTCACTGCATGATTTATTTTGCTGCTCTTGACAATTATCACCATGTCAGGCTCCAAGATCACAGTGGCATACAGTATATATATAATACAGTCTTCGTTGTAAGAATGGCCAAACTCACAACTCACAACTCTTCACGATCCTGTGTGAATTCATAAGAAGTCAGGGAGGAGGCGTGACCAGAATCTGCGGTCGTAGCTACTGAAGCATCATGTGTGGCATTAGACTTTTGTGCAGACACAAAAAAGATAAGTAAATACTGTTTGTAAACAAAGCGTCCGGAAGGGAAAATGATTGGGAAGTGTATTGCAAGTTTTAGCATGATTACGACAGCATTTACATTTCTGATGCAATGAGCCGATTTACACGTCTTTTAATCTTCTTTTGCATGAGTTAAATTACAAGGTAATTTGATAGTCTAATCAGTAGGTTCGAACAAGTGGCAGCACTAGCAGTTAAGGTGGATCTTCATTTGTAGATGATCTGAATTCGATACTGGATCAGATCAGTCCCATCTCTACTAGTAACTCATACTTCACATGTTATTCAGACACTGGAGCAAAGGAACAAATGAGACTAGAACACTCAGTGAGCTCATGAGGGAATGAAGTCCAGTACAGGTAGGAAGGTTCAGGTGAGGCAGCTGATTGGCTGAGGAAAGATTAGGATCAGAGCCAGGAGACACACAGGAGGAAGACGTACAAGAACCCATGGACGAGAAGAGAAAACGAGAGAAATTCTAATTTAATTAAGTATACATTTTTCAGTCTTTTGGGTGTTGAGCTACAAATCGTCTTTCTTGGTCATTAGTCAAAGTCATTAACATGATAAACTCCAATGGCCCGGAGGCGGCGGCGTGCGTAAAATGAAATATACATACATATGTATTTGCGTACAGTGAGGCGAGTAAATAAGAAAAGGAGAACAGAAATACTTTGGTGAGACAGACAAAGCGGCAGAGTGGGATCATCAGCGCTGCAGAATAGATGGTCCGCTCCGTTAGCGCCCGGTCATATAAATATGACTGTGCAGTAAAAGTGATTCTTAGCAAAGCTCGGGATTTATAGCAAATTGAATCGGTCAGCGGGAAAAAAAGAAGAGGCGAGACAGTGAGCAGGCTGCAAAACCGTGTCCCGAGCCTCTGCAGCTATCAGAGCAACGCGCAGCCACGCGTCCAACAGCTGCTGCCTCCGCTCTGAGCTACTGTATGAACGCATAAATGTCACTTATATTTTACTGTGGCTGTGCTCAAACTGTGCAGGGCTTTCGTTCTTAACGTTAGGGTTATCTATATGGTGTTCAGCGTAATTTTACTGGAAGATCTGACTCTAAAGTTTAACAGTACAGTTGTCCATCCAGCCATTATCTAACCCGCTCAGTACTTTAACAGTGTCGCAGTGGTGCCTGACTGTCTCCAAACACACCTTTCAATTTCATACCTGGGAGCAATTTAGAGCCTCCAAATGACCTGTATACCATGTATATTTATATCTAGACACACAGGAAAAGGATGCAACCTCCACACAGAAAGGCACTCTTGCTCTGAGGCGACAGAGCCTCATCAACCATGTGGCATATTGATAGGTTTTTTATATTTCTGTCTGTTTAAAGGTCACTAAAAGCATGGAAAAGTTGGTGAAACACCCTTCAAATATTTGCAGGGAATTCACTGAGGACCGAGTATGATAAGCTTACGTTCTCAAGGGTCTGGAAGGACTATTTCCCTCAAATACATCACGATTATCCTGCAATTAAAACGCATCTTTGAACACCATAGCCCGAGTCCTGAAAGTGTCAATGTGCCCTTAATGAGGACTAACCACTAATGACATGTTAACTGAGAATAACGTTCTGATGAGAAACAACTGCTGATGTGCAGAGTTTCCCAGAGGCCTCCCTGGTGCTGCCTCCATCCCTCAGCCTCCACCATCCCTCTCTGTCTCTCTCTCTCTCTCTTCCACCCCCCCCCCCAGCAGTGGTGGGAGGGGACGAGAAGAGTAATTTCTCTCCTCATTAACTTCCTGATTGGTTTCGGACTCCAATTTTTGCCCGTCTGCAGTTTGTCACCAATTCCAAACTGGCAGCCCCAATCGTTAATACTAATGTTTGTGTAGCTAAGTGCACCCTGCTCCTTCTCTTTTTTTTTTCCACTTTAGCGGTCTACTTGTACAGCAATAACCCTGCCTGCGTGTGTGTGTGTGTGTGGGTGCAGCTGTGAATTAGCCCACTCACTGTTAATTCTCCGCCTGTTCATCAGCAGGAAATCTATGATGTGATTAAAGGCTGGAAGGCAACCGGACGTGTTAGTTTCGGCGGACGTGTTAAATCACGACAGGCCGCCGGACACGTGTTCCGAGCGGCGTCCGTCCGTCCTCCGCTCTCCCGTTTAATGCAGATTAATGTCGCCGCCGCCGCCGCCGCAGGACGCCCCGCTCTCCGTTATCCGACCTCAGCGGCGCCTGATTGCCTGATTAAATATGATCGCCACCGTCAGTTAGGTTCGTTCCATCCGTTTCTGTCTCGAGTCCTGGAGACTGACGCAGACCAGGGCTGAGCTGCTGTTAAGTAACAGAGTTGCCGCTCTCCCTGGAAATCATTTTCCAGGACGTTTTCTGCTGTTACAGTATGACTCATACGCATCACTCCATGCACTGCAGATGGGCCATTTCCTACAGTTCCTACATTCACATTTACTCTCTTTACTCTTATGTTCTTGCTTATTCTGCTTTTGCTCCCTAAAAGTCTAATTTGAAACAACTATTGTACTCATTTCAACTATTAAATAATTAATGAATGAATCAACAACTGTTGAAGTAATCGATTAATCAATATAAGCATTTAAAAAGTGTTTTTTTTCTGATCTCTGCCTCATAAATGTGAATATATTCTACATTTCTTTAGTCCTCTAGGTCTAGAGACCAATTTTTCACATATTTGGATTAAGACAGATTAAGAGACTATAAGAATTCTTGTTAGTTGCAGCTCTATGGCTATAACTTATCTTTGAAATAACCTCTTACACTTACTAACTTATAAGCTAAAACAAATTTATTTACTACACTTGCACAAACCTAAACTGTGCATTCACTCATGAAGTAGAGAGAAACAGAGAGGAGAAATGATTTTCCTGGACAACTTTTCAACTTCAAGGATGTTCAAGGATGTAACACTTTTCCTCTCATATTCTTATAGTACTTATAGGTTTTAAGGTTTTTAACATTAGCTCTAGGTTTTCCAGGATGCACAGGATTATGCATCATTCAGCTTTAAATGCAAAAAGAGCAGACAAACAATTTTATTTTACTCCCAGTATCAAGAAATATGTCTGGTCTGTACCCCACACACACACACACACACACACACACCCACACACACACACACAGCCCTGCACAATGAGATGTGCTGACGTGTTCCATCATGCATGTATGTGGCTTGATCCCTCTCTCACTGGACTGCTTGTGTAACACTTGACAAAGGCCTAGGACTGGCAATGGGCTGTTTCTCAGACAGGTTCTGACAGTGTGACAGGAATTACCTTTACTGCAGGTCCTTCAATGATACTTAAAACCATCGTTTAGCGACAATGCTCCTGGGAACAAAATCCATCAGATCACACAGAGAACTTGTTGTCTTTTGGTACCAGCATTAAAGAAGTGCCAGCGACAAACCCAACTTCTCACTCACTTTTCAGCTGTGATTGCAAAAGGTCTGGTCACACTGTCTCTAACACTTGCTGCCAGTCATCTTGTGAACCATTAAGAGGGTTAGTCTTAGAGTCTTACTCTGAGTACAGGTCGTGTATAAAAATGATCCGAAACAACTAACTTCACCTGCAGGTCATGTTGAAAGAGAGCTTACGCTCCTGAGTGAACTTTTGCCCTTTTCCCAGTCACTCAGCACTCTATATAAGATTTCCAAACTATTAAACAGTCTTTGTGTGGAATAACAAAAGGAAGCTTTTTTAACCTCCCACTAGTCCTGTTAAGAGAGGGGAGGGAGGGAGTGAATGAAGGTGCAATCATTTCTGCTGCTGCCAAAGAGGGGAACAAAAGCCCAGATGTGAGAGGAGATGGTAATTCAGTCTGATCTGCTGAGGATAAGCTCTCTCTGAGGGTTTCATACTCTACACTCATCCAGCATACACAAGGGTCATAGGGGTAGATAGCACTTAAGTAAACACACACACACACAGGCCGGCTCCCACACACACACACACACACACACACAATTCCTTAGTTAACCAGTTGAGAGATTGAGCAACATCATAAATTGAAAATATGAATTTCAAAATGACATTAAGATCAAGGAGGGGAATGTTATCGAGGTGAATGCTAATTTTATGTTAATGTAATATATGATTTGACTCATAAAGTGTAGGTTTCCTGATGTAAATGGCCATCTAAGGGCTACGGACACTTATTTACCAATTTAAGCTGTACTTAACCAGGTGAGTCAATTCAGAAGTTCTCATTTGCATTGACATCCTTGCTGAGAAGCAATAATGTGTCCTTATCAGACTCATTAAGATATCAATTTAGCATTTTTTTTACTAGCCATTGTGAATTAAAAACAAAAAATGTGCTACAATGATACTCTTGCTAAACATCTGAATCATGGTAGTGAAACTACATAAAGAAGATTATTGGATGCAAAAGTTGAGAAACCGCTGTTTTCTGACTTCCTTCCAAATGTGTCCTTGAAGTCTTCTTTAAAAGCAAAAGTTGCCAGGAAATAAAACAATCAACTGTCTAAATGTGTCAGCTCTGTCCAGGGCCTACAGCACTTAGTGGAGGTTATTATCAAGGGAACAAAAATTCAATCTTCACAATGAAGAGTTGCCTGTCGCATGACAAGGTTGACCCGGGATTAAATGGCTCCTGTAGCGCCGCTACGAGCTGTGTCTAAAAAAAAGCATCGTTTAAGAGGGGGGCCTGCCACTGTCCAACTGAGGACGACCCCGTGTCCGAGATGGACGCTCTGTCCCCTCAGAGACTGACATGGGCGTCTGGCTCCTCATCGGCAGGCCAGCAGCAGGACTTAATGGCCCAGAAAACTCAGTCAAAGAGCAGACAGGCGGGCAGGCAGGCTTTAAATACTGAACAGTGGAGGTCCGGGCCGCTCAGCTGATGTTCACACCACAGACCTTCACCTCCAGTCTCACACCACTGCTCATGGTGGACCCCATTCCATGCACACTGGTCTCTAAAACCAATGTGAACTTACAGCAATGTCACAAAGATGTGGTGCCACGCTCCTATAACTATCGAGTATCCATAAAACACAATAAAGAGACACCATTTTAGCTTGGCTTTCCCCTTCAAATTCACCAATGGTTTTCTTATGTTCTATTATTTTACCAGTTTAGTCTCTTTAATGTATCATCATGTCTTTCAATATTGGTTCCTATTGCTTATTTCTTTTAAGTTTTTATCCTTAATTCTATTTGTGTTTATCTAATTACCTCTATGTTTAGTTACCTTCATCAATATGTTGTCATCCAGGCACTGGTGTTTCCTTCAAGGGCTTTCTTTGGTCTTCTTTTCCGCATTTTAAGCATTAAGCTTTTGAGTGCATATGCATATGTTGTGACTGGATGTGTGTGTGTGTGTGTGTGTGTGTGTGTGTGTGTGTGTGTGTGCAGGGGAAGGAATGGGGGGTCTTTTAATATGTAAAGTCCTTCCAGTGTGAAAGGTGCTAAGCAAATCAAGTCTGATTGATTGAGTGACTGGCACACAAGAAGACTTCATGAAGACTTCATTTGATGTCATGTTTGTGTCTTGTGTGATTCAATGACTGATTCCTAGCCAAAAACACACCCTTCTCAGAAAACCAGATGAAAACGCCTCTCAAAGATTATTTGCCTCAACCCGGCATCACAAGAGATGACAGTAGTCTTTGGCCCCCGAAATCTAATCCTTGACTCAACTTGAGCTTTTCTGCCAAATTCCATTAAATTCCCTCTGAGACTTCCTAAGATATCACGTGTCATGTAGCAGATGAACGATATCACCACAGTCATTATGGTAAATGCTCTGGGTACATACAATTCATTTAAAATCTCAGTCTTCGTCAAGGTGACGGACTTATACAGATGCAATTTTGGTGAAATTTTGCATCGGATGTAGAACTGATTGTGTAGCTACGATCCTTCTTCTTATGTTTTATGGAGCAAAAGCTCTTCCATATTGTTTCTATTTACAGGTCCCCCAATAGATGTATTCTTATTTGTGTGACTTATGGGCTGAAACCTTCTCATAACTGTTTTTTTCATGCTCTAAAAGCTCTAAATTTTTCTCAGAAGAGTTAGGCTGTCTGAGATACAGCCAGTGCTGGAGAAGCAAGTGGCACAAGCGCCTACTGTATGCTGAACTGTGACTTTTTCAGCAAGCTACAACTCATTTCAAGCCACATCGAGCACATAATTCAGAGTCCCAAACAAAGAGTCAAATAATAGTTTTTGCATTGTCGTGAATAAGGACGATTCATTTTTTCGCACGTGTCCGGTCAAACCTTGCTCACTCTCATCTCCCAAATTAAGATCTGTGGAGACAATTGCTCAAAGGATGGAGTCTCTTATGGAGCCATTACGGGGGGTCAGAAAACACTTAAATGCTCATTATCGGTCTGCAGTGGAGCTGCGGGGCCAGCACAGGCTGACAGAAGGCATCGGTGTCGGGGTCAAAGGCTAATTAAGCAGAGAGGAACCTTTGCTCCTACATTGTTAACCAATCTGTCCTCCGCCGTGATGACGGCCGGGGAGGCGTGACACGGCCCTCGTCCCTATGCTAAATCTCCATTTCGGCTACTGTGCCCCATCAACTCACAAAATGGCCTGTCAGTCTATCGTTGGGCTCTCTGGCATGATCCGTCGAGAAGTTATGGATATGCAATAATGAGCTGAGGCGGCCGATCAATATCTGCGGGACTTTCCTATCATTACATTTTAAACAAGAGATTCATTGTGAGTCGACAGGGTAAGAAAAATGCCAAAGTAAAGGACACAGGAAGAGTGAAATATATTGCTATGGAAAGAAGGACGCCTCCCGCCGGTGCTAAAGCTGCCATATGTGTTTATCCAAGTCGTTCAGCTGTTTCAGAGAGCTGCCAAGGCAACATCATTTATCAATCCAACGCTGGGCCGCAGCTGAGGGGAAAAAAAACAAGCACGAGGAGAGTGACTACAAGAACGTGGTGGGGGCACCGTGACCAGCTAAGTTTGTTCTGTACCCGTGTAGAGATGTGCTAACTCTGTGTGTAGCTGTTTTCAAGTAATGTCGAAATCTAAAACTATGCTTAGCCCTATCAGTATTATCAATATTAGAATGGAAAGAGGACGGGATGGATGAGTGGTTAGTGCTGTCGCCTCACAACAACAAGAAGGTCCCGGTCTCGATTTCTGCTTGGACCAAGCGCCTTTATGTGCTGAGTTTACATGATTTCTCTGGAAACTGCAATTTCCCTCATTGTCCAAAAACATGCATTACAGTTTGGAGAGGAGATTGCCCCAATTGGACTATATGTGCACCAGAGATAGGCACCAGCAGACTACTGCGAAACCATTAAGGTCCAGAGCATGTACAATCATGGAAAGACATGGAATCACTCTTGTGGGCTCACTTAACGCCTAAATTTTAGGTCTCAGTTCTTAACGATTTCAACCTTAGACTCTAAAAGCTCAAGCAACCTGGAGCTGAAAAAGTGCAAGAACTACTCTCACTGAATTCTTTGATGGCTCAGCAGCTATCAAAGGCAACCTCAATAAGCATATCAACATACGATCAGAGCCTCAATCCACACATCAGATATGAGACCTGACACCTCCTTTGACTTCACATTCCTGCTCAAAAAGCGAGACAGATTAAACAGAAGTCAATGGATTTACGTTTTGTTTCCTTCCAAAGCTCCTCACAGGTGGACAGTGTGCGAGAGAGAGAAAGAGAGAGAGCAAGAGGAAGAGCACATAAACTACACAGCCCCGGCCATTTAATGTCTCCACAGCCCCAGGCCAGTGTTAATGGCGGTGTTATACAACACATTACAACAGGGCTTGTGCCGTGAGCAGACAATTATGCTGGTATTTAGCCCGTCCACAGCCCCACAGGCTATCAGGGCACTTAGCAGCACAGCAGGGGTGGGGAAGACAATCTGAGAGGCCACACAGGACGTCTGTACTGTAACTAAGAACCAGGAGAGACACTCAATCAGACAGAGGGACCTGCCAGAGCCTGGCGGCCAGAGCAGGGTCGCTCTCTCCCCCTCTGGCTCTTACTTACAGATTGGATCAAGCAATCAAATCCAATCTCTGGCCCAAATTTACCTCAGTTATCTCAGTTTTCACCATTTACCAGGTACCAGGTACTGGAGGTACCCAGCCTCGGCTTCTCTCGGGACTGAACCAACCAGAGTTCATGTACCCTGAGGTGACTGATGCTCTCAGCACGTCAGTGACCAAGGAAATGAACTCTTGCTGCTACACGACATGAAACAGCACTTCCTTTGAAAAGGTCACCTCTTGGGTTGGAAGTGCCGATTTGTTTCAGGTTTAATAAATCCCAAAGAGCGAGAGGCCTCTTTGACACCCTCAGAATGAGGGTGGTCACGAGAGTGTGTGAGCTTTGCAGGGACTTCCTGAATGGTTTATGTGTGTGAGAGAGAAAGGCTGTGGGTGTGAGCAAGTGCAACTTTAGAGAAATCTGATCTGAACGGAGGTAAAACCCATTTTACACGCGAAACAAAGAAACTTACTGACGCCAATCTCTCCGTCGCCTTTTTTTTTGTGCTCCGTTTTTTTCAGGTTTTTTTTCAGAGGAGGTGCAGAACCTGAAACGACGGATTTTATACGCAGTAACTCACTTTGGTGTACAGTACAGTATGGATTGAAGCGGGAAAAATCAATAGAATATCATCTAGAAAGATAGTAATGGATTTCTAACTTAATGGGCTCACACAGGTCTATCGATTAGCAAGATTAACATCTGCAATACCTCAACAATCTGATTTGCATTTAAATTGCTGCACGCTCTGTGCTGACACCAATATAACAAAACAGACAAACATATAGCCGGCACAGTGGCGCTTCATTTGGCCTGGCTTCAGTATGAATCTTGCTCTCAGAGGCAAAACAAAACTGCGTGCAGGGAAAAATGTAGTACTTGCAAAACTTTCCCTGCTCGTGTGTTTTGAAGACATCCACACAAGGACAAAAAGAGAAAAAGAAAGGGACATAAAGACTTGGCTTGACGCTGTCTCCCGTAAGACTGAAACAGCCATAACTCTTCGGAGGCAGCTCATCTGCGCCTGCTCGGTCAGATCTCAGTGAGAAACAGCGCCGAGTGTGTGTCTCTGTGTGTGTATATATGGAGGAGGAGGAGGAGGAGGAGGAGGAGGAGGAGGGTGAGCAGAGTGAGGTGAGGATGTTGGGAGGGCAGCGAGGTGGGGTGGGAGTGTGATGGACTGCGCTGTCACCTCCCGCGCGGCGATTTACGGCGGCGGGGCTGCTGACGAGTGCGGGGCAGTAAACAGGCCGGCCGGGGGCGTATTTCACACAGAGCTGGCTTTTATGAAGAACACCGGGACGCCTCCAGCCACAGCTCCGCCCGGCCCGCCGTGACGGATGGAGAAAGACGCATGACAAGCTTCATCATTGTTTGTAAATCTTAACTGTTCCCGCTCACTAACTCCAGAAGGCAATTTTGCGGAGACAGCGGGGCCTGCGGAGGGAGGAGGAGGGAGGAGGAGGGGGGCAGAGAGGGGAAAGGGAAGAGGAGGAGGAGGAGGTGGTGGCGAAGAGGGGAGGGAGGGGGGAAAGGACAGCGTGGCACTCCTGAAGGTTATTTGGATCTCTGTATTTGGCCAACTGATTAGCCCTATCCTAGCGGGGAGATAAATCTGACGGGGCGCTGCTTGGCAGCCAGGTAGGAGGGGAGGGCAGGTGCCATTCCCTCCCCACACACAGATCTGCAGGTACACGCCAGGTCCGCTCAGAGTGGAAGAACCCGGGGACCAGACGCCGATGTGGCTGAATTTTGATACAAGAAAGCAAACGCCACAACAAATCTATACTCGATGATGAACGCAGATTACGATACTTGATGGATTTATTAGGCAAAAGTTATATACATTTGTTCCAGAATCTAAAATACTTTATGCTTTTTTCTTTAGGGATTAAAAATAATAATAATTTGTCTCTCGTTTTTTAAGATTCAGCTGTGGCTTTAGATATTTGAAGTACTTATCTATTTGTCCATCCTATATTTTACATATCCAAAAGAAATGTATTTACATATTGATTACATTCATGTTGTATGTAGTATTTAACAACGACAATAAAGTGGTTGATATTTCAGGTTTTTCAGGAAAAAAGAATCCTCAGTCGCCCAGTCCAACTAAGTCCAAATCCCTATTTATCTGACTTGTCTTTAAAAGAAACTTGAGAAGAAGCAATTTTGGAAATTTGGAATCAATGAGACGAACTATTTTCTTTCTCCAATTATTTCAAAACTCAATTTCATATTGGCCTGGATAAAGCCGGGTAGAAACAGCGTGTTGATATGACAGAAGTATCAACAGTGGTGTTCAGATGAATAAGAAGGAGTAAACACACGCAGAGCGATAGCCTCTGTCTGCACTTCTCTGACGGGACTCCCGGTGCAGACTCTGCCTCCCGGCCTGGAATATGACGCCACGGCTTCTCTTTGAAACACACAACGAAACAGTGAAACAACTTAACACGGGGACGTTCTGTGAGAGAACAACGCGCTTATAACAGAGAGATATGAATATGGAGTGAAACAACATCAAGGACACGCACACGCACACACACACACACAGAGTAGTAGGTATATTGAAATTTAAGCAAGTGTTGACCCAAAACCAAAACTGTGCAGGATTTTATCCTACTTGACGTACTTGAACACTTAATGTGCCACATTTTCATCTTATCAGGAGAACCCTGTCCTCTCACAGACACATACCACGATGATTTCTTCTAATTTTTCAAAAAGAAACATATTTTCCACCATAATGATGATATCCGTGATGAAAAAAGCATCTCTCTTAAGAAGTTCCTGGAAACCGTGCTGCATTTGAGGGCGACTGTGGGACCACCCGCCGAGCGTGTTGTTATCTTGTAATGGTGCGTGGTGGTTCACGGTTGGAGGCCGACATGGGACCCTCACAGGAAACGGACAGGTGAAAGTCATAAACAAACACGTGGATGGGGGAAGACGTGGGGGTCTCATGGTTAGCGATGCTGGTGGTGTCAGCAGCGTGTCTCACTGAGGAGAAGGATGTTGATGTTGTACTAATGACACCCTTCCCCTATGCCCTTTATAAATGACTAATAATATACAATACCACTGTTGTACACAATCTTCTAAGCTTCCCTCCTTTTTGTCGCTGCAGTAGTCCTCATTTAAGAGGATTATTACACAGACTTACTGCTTTATTCCTGTGTAAATACATACAGAATAGCAACTGGCAGGACTGTCAATCACCTACTGAACACAAACTAACACATAAATATATATATATATATATATATATACACATACATATATACATATATATATATATATATACACACACACACACATATATATATATATATATATAAAATCCCTGCAAACTCAACCGATGACGCAGCACTTAACCACCACAAACACAAGACAAGAAAGAGTTGGAACTAAAAGCTTGTGTCTTTGGGATGCTAAGTGGAAGATGAGACCGCACAATTGAGGAAGACGGTGCCATCTGCAGAATTTCTATGCTTCTGCTCCTATCAATACCCTGACTCCTGACTGGCTCACTGATGAGCTGGGGCTGGCGACATGATGGATGTGTGGTTTGCACTGTCGCCTGGCAGTCAGACACACCTGGGTTTGACTCCCAGGTGGAGCCGAGGGCCTTTCTGTGTGGAGTTTGCATCATGTCCTGTGTCTGTGAGTCTGTTTGAGTCAATTAGAGACTCTAAACTGAGCGTGTGAGAGTGAATGGTGTGTGTGTTGTGATGGACTGGCTACCTGTCGGGGGGGGTATTCCCCGTCTTCTTCGCCATATGTGAGCTGGCTGCAGCAGACCCCTACAACACTGTTACTGTACAAAGTGGGTCAGATAATGAGTGGAATGATGGACAGATGGGATCTCTAAACTCCAACTGGATGACCTTCTAATGTGCCAATTCAGATAAGTTATTTAATTTATATCAAACTATATGCACAAGATCCTGTCCCGACCTGCAAAAGTATCTGCAGCTTATGAGTGCGAGTCATTAGTCAAACTTGACCGCGACGACTTGTGATCGCTAAACGCACCGAGTGAAAACACCACAGATGAAGAAATAATGCCTCTCACAGAAATGCGGTTTAAACCTTATTTGTGCTTCCTGAAGCGCTCTAAAACAACTCTCTCCAGCTGCATTGTGCCGGATCGCGCCTCTTATCTGGATCTCCTCAAGCACTTACATGCATTCCTTTCAAAGTTCCACAAATACTTTGACTGAACTTATTGAACAACATCGTCAGACTTTCCCACATTGGCAGGATGTGAGAGGCAGAAAGTCCAAGCAACCACCGTCAGCAGACACGGTCAGCTGAGAGAGACGTCTGACGTTTGTGGCGCAAGATGCCAGAAAGCAGAGATTGGATCTGCTTGATCTCTGAAAGCCACAGAGAGAAACAGAGCTGTACTCTTTGATAGTTGTGTGGTTCACTGAAAACTTCTCTAAAAACTGAAGTAATTAGTTTAAATTAATTTAATTGTGTTTTTTTTGTAGATCTGTTTCTTTGTCTTTTTTGGCTTTCTGAGTCTAGAAAATATACAAATATAAGAGCACTTACTGGCTCGGTAACTTTTGAGACACTTTTGAGAACTTTTGAGATAAATGCTAGAAATCCTATGATGTGGCTCCCAAAACCAGAG
This sequence comes from Karalla daura, assembly GCA_029224185.1. NCBI lineage: Eukaryota > Metazoa > Chordata > Actinopteri > Chaetodontiformes > Leiognathidae > Karalla > Karalla daura. The sequence continues at coordinate 21,703,993 of CM055192.1, forward strand.
CAGAAGTTCTTTGAAGTTGCTTTAACTTAAGCTGCATTTGCAGAAAAGTAAAGAAAGAAAAGCACAGTAAAAACAGAAAAGCGTCACTTTGGACAAATTTCGTCTCATAAATTTTATCTCACTCCTCTAACTCAGTGCAATCCTCCCTTGAATGAACATAACCACGGCGTTAATAAAAGTCTGGATAAAACTTTATGGGCCCCAGGAGGTGTGTGTGTGTGTGTGTGTGTGTGTGTGTGTGTGCATGTGTGTGTGTGTCACTCACAGGTTGCTATAGTCTCAGAGCAGTTGTTGCTGCTGCTGCTGCTGCCAGCGTCCTCCAGGGTGAAGAGGGGCGGCACACAGGCGGTGGAGCCCAGGCCCGGGGTCAGGTAGGTGGTTGCTGGGTAGTAGGTGTGCCTGTGGTACTGGGAGGACACGTTGTGGCTCGCCTGGCGGCCCTCACCGTGGGACATCTGCTTCACACGGGGAGATAATAACAACTGAAATGTCAATTCTGAGCTCGACGGAGAAGATGTGTACAGAGATAAACACTTGTGTAGGATCTATATCATGCAGCTGAAGTCAACATCCAGATGTTTTGTAAACAATAAAGTGACATTTCTTCTCCTTGTTTTTAATAGGATATTACAGCTTTGATTTTGATGTTTCTCAGCTGGAATAAAAGCCGAGTTTCCCACTCTTTACAGCAAGTTGTCACTACTACAATACTTTCCTCCATGCTTTGGAGATGTGTCATTTCTAACAGTCGTACCTTGCATTTTTGTACCCAGATTTCCTCAATGATTATTCCTCTCCCGTCCCTAAACCACCTATTTAAAGGATTTACAGTCAGTAGGTAGCAATAGCATATCTATGAACTTTATAAATTGTGATAAATTTACAGACTATGCTTCAGCGAACCCTCTCAACATGTATGTCAATAAACATGGGAGAGAGAGGAATTGCATTTCTGAAGTAAAGGACATTTAATCTTTTTTCTCTCATTCTTATGGTTTCAATAATTGGAAAATTGGTCAATAACTTAACAGGTTTTCCAGGAAGTGTGCAAACCTCTCTGTTGGCTTCATAGATAAACACATTTATTCCGACTGATTCTGATTGCTCATATGTCCGTTTTTGAAAACTAGAAACAGTTCGTAAAGGTGACATTTCCTTCAAATCAGTTGTGACTACGGTCCTGAAAGTCGTTCCCTTCTCTAACTTTGTCATTCAGAGCTTGCAAACTCGGCTACAGAATATGTGCAGGAACACAGCCAAGGTGAAAGCACCAGTAAAATCATCCAAGGTGGAACTCCTGCAGCCGGTCTCTTGACTTCATTTGTTATTGTGTCCTTGAAGCAATTATTTCACAAACAAACGGGGTCTTCCTCGTCATAAACAAGTCACACAGGTAAACCCTGGTGGTGCAACCGAATGACTCCACACACTCTTGTCTTCATTCAGCGCCTTTTTATGAAGCTCCCTATGTTCACGTTTGTTTCTGAATTCGATCGGTAAAACTCGGCTGTTCTATGAGCCCGTTCAGATGTGTCTGATTGTAAAATCCTGATATGGACGTTCACGGCCTGATGGGGAATATAAAGCTAAAATAATTTATTGCGGAGAGTTACCAGTGTTTGAACTCGCACGTCCGTTGGCTATTCTCAAAGCGGGCTGCAACACACGCAGTGCTGTGTTTCCACACAGCTCTGAAAAACTTGAGCTGTCTACTCAGCAGCAAAGCCACCTCGCACAGGGTTTTCAATTTCACTTTTATGGAATTTGATTTCTGTCAGCCCGTAATATGTCACCCGTATTGTCCACACCATCAATTCTCCGACAGCTTTATAAACTGTTATTTAAGCTACACTCAGCTCTTGTATTAGGCTGTGAAAAATACAACAGAGATTGAGCCCGAGTCTTGAAAGTGCACCGAGCTTACAGTTTTTAGGGACACATACGGCACCAAACAAAACTGTCTCGGTGGGAGAACATGTTTGTGCGGCTCACAGAGGACGTTTACAAGCTAGTAGCTTCTGCACAGGCAACACCCCATCTGAGATAACCTCAATTTACTCTTAACAATTTTAATGCATTTCCATTAGGTTTAACTTGTGGCTGCAAAGTCATGATTTTAAATGCACAGCGTGGACATTGTGGAGGCTTCTTCGCCTCCCTGTGAGAGGGTCTGACTTCTTATCTGGCACCATCTCCTGTCTGGAAGCTCCACACAGCCCTTATATTATCGTCATCCACCTGCATGACAGCCAAGCACCACTGAGCGCAGTGCATAGGAGAGGAGAGGATGAGGTAGATGGCCTCCCACTGATAAAGACCACAGTGTTTCCTTGTGGGTTTTGTTTTAGTAGCAGGAGCAGCCTGAGACCTGTAGATCGCCATATTGCGGTAATCTTGTTTAATTAGTTTACATATTTGGGAGTGGCGTCAACGCTCAGCATTGGACATGGAAAATAAACTACTTATTGCAGAGCATCGGCTTTGTGAAAAGGACATGCACTCAAAATGTGTTTAAAGAAAGATCTGATCCAATCCATGCATTGTCTTACCTGCTTTGTATCTTATGCACATACTGCACCACTTACCCTCACACTCACACCAAGGGGCAATTTAGTGTCTCTAATCGACCTAAATATGCATGTTTATGGACTGTGGAAGAATGGAGGAGAACATCTGATTAAAGCAGATAAATACAACAATGTATTGATATACACAGTGACTAAAAAACAAACAAAATGGCAGCGTACATAATGTTAGGAAGGTTCATGACGGGTAAAGATGACAGTAGGAGACACAATTACTGTATCATCTCCAATGTAGGGTATAAAAATGCAAGATTTCTTTGCTGCTTTCTTTTCTGTCTAAAGAAATATCCTGTTGGGATTTCAAGTTACATATTGTTCGGCGTCTGTGGCTCTGAATCTCATCTTCAATCAGCTCGTCATGCAAATATATAAAAAAGTGGCCCCTAAATTTGAATAACCGTAGCACGTAGCCCTCTCAACCTGACAACTTCATTGAAAATACCATAAATCACAGAGGAGGATGGCTAAATTATGCTAAAGAGTGCTAACTGATTAGCATTAATGTGCTCACTTTCTCCTTTGGGCGCTGAGGCATAGCGGTTTGTCCCTCCGCCGGTAGACAATACCATTAACCTTTGCAATTCAGGCTCTGCTCTGCACTGGCAGGTTAGCAGAGGCAGTGACCCCAAAACTAGATGTTGCTATTGAGGGAATGGTGTGTTTCAGGGTGTGTGTGTGTATGTGTGTGTGTGTTTGTGGAGGGGGTCGGGCAAATGTTCCTTATAAAAAAAAAAAAACAACCCACCTCATCTGAGTTCAGAGCAGAGTTATAGGTCTAATTTGCTTCATGCACAAGCTCATCTCAGTGGAAACAATAGAGATACATTTTGGCATAAATCAGAATGAATACACACAATGGTGAATGTGTGTGTGTGTGTTGGTGGGACGTTCGGTACTGTCTCCCTGATGTGTCCTACGTTATGACCTAAGTGCCAGCATTAAAGCAGACGTGCTCATCCATCTCTTGAGCAAAACAAAGAAATAAAAGTTTACATAAATCACCACCAAATCCCAGGAAAGATTAACTGGAATATCCACAAGGTTGCTCAGCTCATATGCACTGGAAGCGCCAGGTCTGTGTTACATCACGTCAAAGTGACACCTCTGCTTTGTTTTAATGGGTTTGTACTCATATCCAGGGTTTCAGAAGAGAGAAAAGGTTTAGCGAACCTTTGTCTAATTAGGGCATACATTCTGCGACTGGGAAAATGTAATAATACAATCAAATGGTTTCAAAAATGGTTCAAGTGGTTTATCAGTTGTAATTCCAGTCAGGACATGTTCTCCCTGTTTGATTCTCCTAAGTTTTTTTGGCACTTCCACACATGCAACATGGTGGACTGCTGGCTAGTACTGCTGACCTCACAGCAAGATAGACTGGGTTAGGTTTGGGTCTCAGGTTGGACCAAAGGCCTTTCTATGGCATCCTTCCTGTAAATTATGTCTTTAAATATATTAATGTAAAACAGAGTGTGATAGTCCATATGCTCCTTACACCATGACCATGAGTAACTTTAGATTATACTGGAGAAATAAAATAGGTCGCAACTACTGTATTCTAGGTACGCTGAAAACTGCTAACATGGTGATAGAAGATGCTACTTTAGGGGAAGTTTTCCAGTTTTGAGAGGCAGAGCGATAGTTGTAAAGTCACCTGGTACTGCTGGTAGTTGTACAGGTTGCCATAGTAGGCAGGATAGCGTGACGGCTGGTAGAAGTTGTAGTAGGAGGTCTCCAGCAGCAGGTCAGAGGGTCCATCGGTGTAAGCCCGGGCTCCGGCTGCTGGGCTGGAGGAAGATACCAGACGACTCCCTGGAGAAACAAAACACACATATACACACAAAAAAAAGAATAGTTCAGTAGCTAAGTTAGAACTGTTGACTCAAAGCAAGAAGAACTTTCATCTGACTCCAAGATCAAACCAGAGAACTTTCTGTGTCATCTATGTCTGTCTTTTCTCCAGGTTTCCTCCCACAGTCCAAAAAACATGCATGTTCAGGTTGACTGAAAACTGAAAAACTGTCCGTGTGTGTGTGTGTGTGTGTGTGTGTGTGTGTGTGTGTGTGTGACCTGTGTTAGACAGGAGTCCAGTCCAGTCTAACCCAGACCTTCACTCTGTGTGTTTCCACCAAGGAAACCAAGGACGAAACGTCTTCAAACCCCAGAAAGAAGTCCAGTTGCTCGACTAAACTGAACATTGTTTCCACCAAACTACTATCAACAGCACCATCTAGAGGTGGAAGGTGTCTCCACCCTCAAACTGGCAGACCAGACCCAACACTCCACGCCATCATCACGACTGAGTAATTATCAGATCATCATCAGACATTACCCGTTGTTCTTTCCTTATCAACAAGGACACATTCTCCTCTAACGGACCCTGACATTTTGGTCTCACACAATGAAGACACTGTCCACTGAGGCCACATCTGAAGGCCTTGGTCTAATCTACCACGGTGTGCTCAACTCCTTTTTCCACCTCTATCTTTTTAATTCTGTTGCCAAGCCAGAGCCCCGAAGTTCATTCTCACAGAAAGGAGAAGCAGGATAACAACAAGACTGGAGGGCAGCCTTGACAAGTAGTTCTCCATCTCCTTCTGATGGTTCATCCAAATGAAATAATAGGGTTTTCACCGGAAAATAGAGGAAATCATATAGAGAAATGAAAAACTCCTAGAGTAAATGTCTTCTCAAAGTCCACTACACTGTAGAAAAGTAAAAACTGTGAATGCCTTTTTCACAAAGGCAAAGATAAAGTCTTTTAGTCCACACCTCAACAACGTTTAGCAATCTTCCTTAAAGAAACCAAAAGAGTCACAATTAAGTTGTTGTGACGCATGAAATTGTTCTTTCTAGAAATGCAATGGCACGATAGATTTGTAGTTTATCTAATAATGAAGTTGTTTACATTTCTTATATTTATCTAGTTTCTACCTTCTTGTAGTGCTGCATTCAGTCATTCTTCTGTTAATGATTTTTTTGAAGATATGCAATGTGTGTGTGTGTGTGTGTGCATGTGCATATCTAGGGTGTATTCCCTGCTTGGTTTCACTATCTCAAGAGTGTGTTAATACACACTGCATGATAGTGACTTGATGAAGGCCAGAGAGTCTATCCAAAATGAAGTCATATCTTATTTGTGAGAGCGACCCGCAACATCATTAGTCTAGATAACAATAAACATGTGATAGAGTTAGATTAGGGTTAGATGTATGAGACGTGGGGGCTTCTAATTAGGCATATTATTAATAATTCTTTGAAAACACAGTCTGAAATGAGCTCTCATAGATATTAAGGACAACTGTTCAAACTTAATGTTGTGTGATAACAAGAGCTAATAGTGAGGAGTGGACTGTTTACCTTGATAGTTTATTCAAATTTGGGCATACCAACTAAATATACAATTATCCTGTGTCGGCAGGATAACAAGTGACTGTCTGGGTAATGATATGTCACCTGTGACAGCAAAAGTAGAGGTGGAGGTACTGGACGGGGTGCTGGATCGTCCCTCCATGGTGAACAGGCAGTCGGCCTCGGCCTCATTCTTCATCATCGCCTCAGGGCTGGAGAGCGATACAGGCGTGCAAATCCCAAGTTCCTCCTCCTGCATCTGCTGCCGTCTCAGGGCAACCTGGAGACGAAAGAGCAAAATGAGAGAAACAACATAGAGACACACAAGACTAAGTAACGAGAGTTTGTGTCTTTGGTTATATGTTCAGGTTTAAGGCAGCATAGATGAAGATTCATTTGCCATAGCTGTGAAAAAAGTACAAGGAAAGATCTAAAGATTCAGATACAATGCTCTGTATGTCTTCAGACAATACAGCTACAGTACCTTACTTTGTCAGTCAGATTTGAACCATATTTCTTGCAATTAATGGAACATTTTTATCCACCACCTATTGCCGTGCATTCACTAACAGGGCCCAGTAATTTAAAACAGTAGCTGAGTAGTAGTATTGAAAATAAAGAGATAAAGAGGTGCATTTCAGGTCACTCTTAGGTCTCACAAAATATCTTACTGCAGTTTAGCACCATGGCTTTGGCTCTAGTAAACACATTTAAGGAAAACATGTTCAGCATATACTCATTAATTACCAAACCAATAATTTGTCCTGACACGTGTATGTATTTATGCTGCCTGCATTAAGTAGTAAGTAGGCAAAAGTTGCTGTATATACCGAAGAATAAAACTTAACAATATGTACTTTAATGAGGATTGCTTAGGTTGCAGTAAACACAATAAAGTTACACTTGATCTTCATTTAAATGAAACACTTAACACTTGAGCTAGAAATACTCCCAGAAATCTAATTTTGATAACACGGTCCTTCAAAATTGAAGTTACAGAGTAAATTACAACACATTTATATGTGTGTAAATGGTAGTATTGTCATAAAAAAATGCAAAATGGTGGCACATTGATGAAGCTCGTTTCAGTAGCCATAAAAATTACATTTGAATATAATTACAATGGGCTCTAGAAATCCCCAAATTGTCATTTTTTTTACCTGCAATGTTGAAATTACAAAGTAGAGTAAATATAAGTTACTGCAGCCTATAGTTTAGCAGCATGCAGCAAGAATAAAATGGCTGTGCTTTAATGAAGCCAGTTGGCAAGTACATGCTACAGTTAAGGTTGCAAATGTTAACACATTTAGGTTGCACTGAAATATAATTATTTATGACTCAACCTAAAAATAAAAGTGTTCTAAAGAATCAAAATGTAATTTTAAGTCACAAAGTAAAAGCTACTTTCCAGACTTTCAAATTTATTTTAGCACTGTGCTGCGATATCATTAATTAAAACACATTAAAGCTAAAGCTAGCTAGCTAGTATAGCACGTGTGGCACTAGCGCGTCAAAATTAAAAGTTTGTCCAAACTTCGTAAAGTTTTCAAACATGAGTGTAAATATTTTGGGGTGTTACCTGAGCAGCCATGATTCTCTGCCTCTCGGCTATGAGTTTACATTTGGGACACTGACAGTCCTTCCAGCTGCAGAAGCGCTTGTGTCCCTTCAGAGGAGACACGAAGCCGTGGTTTCTGCAGCGGGAACACTTTGGCATCCTGGGGGGTTTCTGGCTTTTGGAGGGAGACTGAGCTCCGGAGGACTCTGTGGAAGGAGAAGGAGATGGAGGTAGAGGCGGAGGAGGAGGAGGAGGAGGGAGCTGCTTGCTCTGCTTGCTCTTGCTCATGGCCGTAGGTTTCAGGAGGTGGAGGAAGAATGGGAAAGTTCAGGTTGAGGCTGCTGGTTCAAGCACACGTTGTAATGGTGGAGGTGGTGGTGCCAAGTGCGAGGGCTGCGGTCAGTCTCCCTCCTCTTCCTCTTGATGATGATGATGATGATGATGACGACGATGATGATGAAGGTGGTTGAGGGACATGTGGGAGGACAGAGGAGTGTCCCAGATATGGGAGACACTCATTCACTGTGTTATACACTTAAATTATCGGCAAACATCCAGATTATCATGTTATTACTGTAACGTTGTTGGATGGGAAAATAATATAGCAATATGGTAGAAGTATAAGGTGAAAAAATGAAAAAAGTCATTCTCACTTAACTACTCTGTGAGGATCCAAAGTGGTTAAGATCCTATTATTACATGTTTATAGATAAGTACACGCTAAAATAGTAACATGATTTAGATAGATACACACACATACACATCTACTCACTCCTCTGTGACTAACCTGATTAAATAAAATGCTTATCTACAGACAGTATAATATGTTTAGAGATACATACAGGTCTCTTCTGGGACATGTGTGTTCTGTCTGTATATTGTCATATTTTTATATTTTGTCAAAATCACACCATCTACTGCATAGTCTTTCTTATTGTATATTTGACAAATTTATACAGTTACACTTTCCTAACTGCATTTGTGGTGTTGTTGCTTTGTTGTAATATATGGAAAGACTGCAGATGTGTACCTACATACCTCATCTGTGAAGATTTATCACTGTGCATGTTGTACTCTTTGGCTGTTCACTGGGATGTGGATGCGGGTTTCAAAGGAGGTTTATGTTAAAACCTTCGAGACCCTATTAAATCTTGACACATAAATTCCCAGGGAGTATGTAGAGCACAAATGAACTCAAGTTCACAATATAGCACACAAAAATGAGCTTTTACCTTATGAGAAACATCTCTGTGAAAATTGTCTCAACAGTGAAACTACCTACAGTAGTTTGTGCTCTATCTATTGTCCGATAGAGCAGCTGACGATATAATCACAATACATCCCCTGGGCCTGTGGTAGTGCTATCTAGGTAGTAGTAGGCTCTTGACATATACGCACTGTAGCTCTTTTTTCATTATGGTAAGTGAATTAATACTCTTTTATTAATTTACTCAGCTTGACTGGGCTGAAAGTGAATTAACTTCCACTCTGGTCAGTCAGTCAGCCGAGTGAATTTATGGGCCGGGCGTGAAGTGAGGTGAAACTTACAGGCACCCAATTAAAATCATAAAGCAGCCAAATGGAGGAGAGGGATGAAAAGTTACCAATTAAAAAGCAAATGTTTACACAGTATTAAATCACCCGCTCAGGATTGATGACCGCAGCACTTGACTGGCTGACATCCTGTTGCTGTACAGCACCTTGCAAGCAGTTAGTTTAATTGTTTCTTCAATGTAAGCCTATAATGATAGGTTATAATGTAGTAATGAAAGCAGTGACTTAAACATTACACGGTTATATTAGCATATCAGCTCACTAGACCGGCCAGTAACAGGCTGTAGTGTAATGAAACATCACCAAGGTCTTTGGGCAATAGAAAAAAATGGATTTTACTCTTAGCAACAGCTGGTATTAGGTAGATATATAGATAGATAGATTTTTACCATTTCCTGCCTGCACAGTATTCACAATATAGAGCCATTTACGGGATATGGGAAATAGGATATCTAAAGGCGGTAGCGCAGGAAGACATTGATTAATCCACCACATTTAGCTTATACACCTTTTATTGATATTTGAACATCTTATTGGCATTATATTTCATAAACGGTACAACATTTGCTGACACAAGTATAAAAAAATATGCATTGTTGATTCGTAACATTGTGCTCGTCTGACGAAGAAGCTGAACTTTCCGAGGCGGCCCTGAAGGCAGCGTTACCTAGCAACGACGTAGTTGACCGTCTCTGTGTAAACTTTTTTTTCAGCCCAACTCAGATTCACTCACGATGTCCAAAAAGAAGAGCAAGAAAAGCGTCGAGGGAAACCAGAAAGCTCAAATGAAGAGCATTTCGGCGACATCCTTGGATAAATCCGCCTCCGACAACGAGAAAGAGAAGAATTTGTATCTGATTCAAGTGCACTATTTGAATGAGCAGCTGGAGAGGTGAGGCTACTTTAACACGACCAAACTAAAGCTTTCATTTCGCGGAAAAAACTTCCGTTAACATTGTCACACTGACACTTACTTCATAGCTTTGGGACACTTTTTCAAATGAAGCCTCGAAAAAGTCACTTCTGTGTCACAGTTTCGCATGTCCGTCATTTGTTGCCCTTGACATCACATTGGAATTAGCTTTAGCGACATGTTTACCCAGGCTTTGTACAATTGTATGGTGATTTACACTTTAATGATATAATGGAGGTATAATGCAATATTATACCTCCACAAAACTGTACGTACGTTTTTGAATCATTACATTTTTTGAGTCCATTTCAACTACATCAATTTAATAGTTTTTTTTTTTACCAATATCTTGGTACCCTGTGCCCAGCTTTTTACAATTATATTTTCTTTATTTACTCCTACTATTTACTGCACAGTTTCCTTTAAATATGTATTTAACCCTATTTACTCATAATGGATTTTCTTGATTGTGGTATTGCTACAATCACAAGAAGAGCAACTAAGGATCCCTACAAGTAAAAGTGTAGAGTGAAAACATGTATACAGAATACATGCAGTACGCACACAGAAGTGTGTGTTCTGTGCAGTTAGTTGCAGATCATAATAATCATTCAATGTTCATGTCAGATCCTGGAGGGGAGGGAGTGTGGGGGTCTATATTTATGGGTCCACCAGCAGAGGAGGGGAAGAAACTGTTTCTTTGGTGTGAGGTTTTGCTCCTGATGGACTGCCGCCACCTGCCAGAGGAGGGCAGCTCAAAGAGTTTATAGCTGGGGGTTACATCTACACTTTGTCGCTCCCTTTCTTCTCGCTAAGGTTGAGTGCACCTAATGTGAGTCACTTTGAACAAAATGCTTTTCTTGCCAGACGAATGAAAAGTAATTCCAGCATGGCAGGAGTCCACCTCAATACAGCATGCAACTATTAAGCCATGCCAGAGAGCAGCAACGTGATGTACGGCCTCAAATGTGCCACGTCTTCCTTACAGTGCGTACCACAGGAATCAACCTGTCTTCCTCCTCCAGATATCGGCTGAAATGTGATGAGCTGGAGCAGAAGAAGAAGGACTTAGACTGTAAGTACAGTGCACTAGAGACGGAGAAGAAGGACATCACTGATTATCTGAAGCGCTCTCTGCTGGAGAAGGAAAATGAGGTTGACGAGCTGACAGAGCTCCTGGAGAATCAGAGGAAGACGGCTGAGACAGACAGAGACTCCCTGCAGCTGCAGCACAGCCAGCTGAGACAGGAGCTCCAGGACCAGATCCAAAATCTCACCTCGGAAAACAGGAAAAGTGGTGAGACTGAAAATCTGTGTGAGGATTTTAACCCCAGAGAGCTGAATCAATAAGGTTTAACTCTCCTCTTTCTGACTCCAAGCATTGCAGCTCGCTGATCTGGAGGAGTTTCAGAAGCAGAAGGATGAGCTGATGTCCAACATGGTTACTCTGGAGAGGCAGCTGTCCAGGCAGGAGGAGGAACACAAAGCTGCCATCCACAGCCTGGAGATGAACGCACTGCTGGAGCAGAGGAGGTTGAGCTCTTTTCTAGCTAATCTTTCTAGATCAGTTCCAGCCCACAATCTTGCTTGGTGTCCATTTGCTGCCATTTACTCTCCTCATCCCTTCCTAAAGGATGGAGACAGAGATGAAGAGCCAGGTGGAGGCCATGGAGGCCAAGGTGCAGCACCTGGCGGAGCAGAAGGTCCCTGAGAAGACACGGTTGGCCCTCCAGGAGAATGTGGAGGTGAAGGCTCGATTTAGCCAGCTCTCTCAGCGGGCGCAGGTCCTGATGGGACAGAACTGTGCCTTACGTGACCGTAGGAGTCAGCTCAGCCTGGACGTGGACATCTTGGAGCAAATGCTCAGTGAGACGTCTCGCCAGAGCTGCATCCGCAAGAAGGTGAGAGAACTATCTTGATGTAGTTTGAGCCTGAGGATCAATAGGTTCAGTGTTTCAGTCTTAGAATATGTCAAACAGGAATTAAAAGCTAAGCAGAAAACAATGTGTTCTCTCTATCAGGTGGTGGAGCAGCTCACAGAAAAGTGTCAGCAGCTGCAGACGGAGCTGAAAGACTGTAGACAGGAGCTCAAGCAGCTTCGGACTGAACATACAGGAGCCCTGGCTGAGAGGGAGGAGCTCAGGTCTGTGTTTATTTATTACAAACTTAGAGTGATATGAGAGAATATAGGTGTTCTCCGACCCAGCATGGCTGACTTCTTAAGGTCGACGCTTAAGATAAGAACCTGTTCCCGTAAGAACCTTGAAAAATCTCAATAACTTTGTCTTGCTGGAAACAACAAAAAAACACTGGAACATGTAGGTAAAATAAAGCATGCACTACAAATACTTGCCAGCAGGTAATTATGTACATTTTAATGAAGACTTTAAACCCGCATATCCTGTCCAGTACACATGGAGCATCAATGTGAGTGTGGTGTTTTCAGACAGGGCCGCAACTCATTGTCTGAGCAGTGCAAAAAAGCCCAAACCAAGGCGAGTCGCTTGGAGACGGAGCTTCAGGAGGAGAAGAGGAGGAGGAGCAGACTGAAGAGCATCCTGCAGGAAGGAGCTGACTCCCTCAGAGATGCACTGCTGGTAATAGATGAATAAATGTCTCAAAACAGGAACTGAAAAACACACTTGAGTTCCAAACAAGCCTGGGAGTTATCAGGGAGACGAAAAAGCAAGATATGAGACTATATGGCCTTATGAGTAAGAGCCATTTGGATACAAACATTTTTTGGCTGATAAACACAGTTGGACGCTGGTGAATATTAGTTGTCTGCTATGTGTGACAGGAAGGTTAAAGAGGAGAGCTTTGGCTAGCTAAGTTATTAAGATCAAAACAAATGTGACTGAGCTCTGTGTCCTCAACGAGCAGGACTCAGAGCTGGACTCTGAGCTCCAGTGGAAGCAGCTGATGGAGAAACTGCTGGTGTTGATGGGACGTTCCTCACTCAGCAGCTCCTCTGCAGAAAACAAGCAGCTGGATGAGCTGCAGCCCTCCGACACTGCCAGGTAACAGAGGAGGTCTCCCTCCATGAAGTCACAGATGTTTTAGCTGTGAGAGCCTTGAAATATCCCGTTTAGCACTCTACAATGTCCCTCTGAAAGCTTCATTGATTCGCTCGCTCATTTTCCTTTCAGAACCACTCATGCTCATGCTTTATCCCCATCTACCTGTTTCCTGTCTCTTTCCCAGAGCAGAGAGTTTCCAGTTTGAGATGGCTCGATACAGGCGGGGCGACTTGGGCCTGGTGCCACGTCCCAAACACAGACACACACTTTACAGAGCAGGCGCTGGACCCAGCAGCACTCATGGACCCCTCCACAGGTCAGATTATGACCTAGGCTTTTCTTTTTTTGTACCAATAATAACAATATCTAAAAGAGAGAGAAGTTTTTAATTTAGTCTTTGTAATTGTTGTAAATGCTCAGGGTGGCTGGTTCTTTTGTTACAACCTTGTATGATTCAGCTTTTTGCATCGTATCTTTTTTCCTCTTTACTCCATCCCTCAGGAAGCTCTCCGGTCTGGGAACAGCCAGCTCAGTTAACCCGACTGACTCAGCCACCAGATTTCTGACCTCCAAGACATTCATTACTAAGTCTAAATAAGAGGAATATGTATATTCTGAGAGTGTGAAAAACCAGTCAGAGTGCTCACAATTTGGCCTAAAACTCTTAAATAGTCAGCTGTCCTCCTTGAGCTCGGTTCTTTTGGAGGTTTTTCCTCATCAGTGTCACTTATAGCTTTCTATATGTGGGATGTTTTAAGCTCTGTTTGTTTATGTAAAGTGTGTGAGATAACATCCTGAACTAGCATCATGAACAGCACTAATAGTGTGAATTGACCATGATTACCAATCACAAGTCATTCATAAACATCAGTCTTTGTGTTTGCCTGATAACACATGTTTATGTATTATATTTATTCTGGTCATCATAAAGCATGGATTACAGTGGAAGCTTATCAGGTTTGTTGATACTGGGACAGATACAGCTCCTCCTGGTGGGCAGAAGTTTCCTAAACTGATGAAGTTTTGTTTGAAGTTGGTTGGCATTTGGACATTTCCGTTTACCAGCATCTGTACATGTTATTTTAAATGAAAGATGGATAGAAATTGCTCTTCGAGTGAGAAAAAACATCTTCCGCAATATGTTTTGCTTTTCAGCACATTACATATACTTTCCTAAACTCTGCAAATAAAGGTGAAGAGAAAGATTCATATTCTTTAATTGATGTTTATTGTTATATGGCAAAGTCTTTGGGACTTCAATTGTCATTTGAGGAGGCTGAAAGTCAGTACCTTGACGAATGCTAGAGGACAGACTGCTTATATTACACATGAGAGACAGACAGAAACTGAGTACAGAGAGACAAAAAGAAGAGTGCCTAACCTAATGACCGCTGTATGTACAATGAAACACATATATCTGCATTAAAAACTATACTTTGATAAATATATAACTTCATGGGTCGTTAAGTAGTAATAGGAAATATTCAAAATACTGTGATTCTTCTTAAATAGATACAAAGGATTTGTATAAAAGTACAATTTCTCCAGTCTAGATCACGTCTACTCAACCACATGAGTTGTACACGTTCTGTGGAGTCGGGTGCACATGTGTCAGACCAGGATGCAGAGGCGAGCAATATATACAGGAAATACTTCCTCTAACATGGGTGGATGACTCTCTATCCGTCTACTGCGATACGCTCAACAGAGAGAGGTTTTGGTGCTCTTGAATGATCAACATTGAGCTTATGAGATTAAAATAAAAAAAGTTGCAAATTGCGACTAAAAAAAAAAGAATGAAACAAAGATGGCATATAGAAAAGTGTTAGTTTGCTGATCATTTCATCCAGAGTGCGATGGGACTCGAGGCACCGGCTGGTTACATTCATATTCAAAAGGGCACTTTGGGCTTGACGTGGATGCCAAAAAGATAAAATAAAAGAAGGAGAAAGAAGAAGAAAAAAAAAACATTTCCAGAAATTTCATTGGTTGTTGGGTGCCTGGGATGAAGCCCCTTCATCCAGTGGTGGGGAAAGGCATCGCATCATCAGCGTGGACCAGTAGCAGCGCAGTTTTTTGAAGGGAGACGAGGGGGGGGGGGGCTTTTGGTGGGGGGGATGGGTTTAATCGAACATGCCCCTCCGGGTGGGACTGGGTGACGTCTTCCTGCCCAGACGAGGAGTGCCCTGCAATACAGACACACAAACACATGAGGAATCGACCAATCCAGTTACACTACGAACACAGATGGCACAATAAGTGTGGTTTAAACCAATCAAATAATCAACTAAGAAAATAATTGATAACCACCTTAATTACTTTGTCGACTTAAGCTTTTAAAAGTAAAACTGAGTAGTAATTAAGTTTAAGTTATCTGTCCTTAGCTTTTAAAATGCAAAATTAAACATTGAAAGACCTTATCTTGGCCTTATTTAATTAATCAAGAATTGAGAGTAAATACGGTTAGGTTTGTTGCAGCCTAAAGTGTGATGAGGACGTACCGGTGACTGGGCTTTGGAGAAGTTGACGTGTGCGTAAAGCAACACAGCAATATCCTTATGTCCTGCTTCCAGAGCGATGGACAGGGCATTGCTCTCATCCTGAATGGAAAGAGACAAGACCGTGATCAGTCAGCACTCAGAACAGTCTCCTAATCTATATATAAAAAAAACAATAAAGCAGTGATGACCGAGAGTATCTGTAGGAACCCTTAAGTTAATTTCAACACTGTCTTAAGACTTCTTAAAGTCCTTCTTAAAGATACCATCATCATTTCAAGCTGTAAACTATGACAGTCATAGTTTGAGTCTATAGAGCACAACCATTTACACTCCTTTTTAGAGGGCCTTAATTTGCCAACTTTTAATGCTTTTTAAGGCCTCTTTTACGACGGCCTGCGTCTATCTGTCTTCTCGGATAAGATGTTGAAGGCTGGGTTGGGTTCGGGTTAGCGGGTGCTACTCACGCTGTCGCTCAGGGTGGCGTCGCAGCCGGGCTGAGCCAGCAGCAGTTTGACGATCTCCACGTGGCCGTGCTCGCTGGCGCACATCAGCGCCGTGGAGCCCTCGTCGTCCTGGATGTTGACGTCGGCCCCGTGAGCCAGCAGAGCCCGAACCATGTCCATCCTGCCATGACTGACCGCCAGCATCAGCCCCGTCTGACCAGCCTGCAGGGACAGAGCGACCATCAGAGATGAAGCTGAAGCTGTCTTTACATATAACACGATCCATTAGTGGTATTTACTCAATGGGAATCAGACCTGGATGGATCAGACTCTTCATTTATGATTTATCTCTTACTAAGATCATAACTAAAATCAATTTTGCAGTCCTGAACATAAAAATTATATCTGAATCCCTACATTTTGTTTTGTCTGCTGAGGCAGATGCTCATCTTAGCCTGTCTCAGCAGAAAATAAACAAAAGATGATACTCCTCAGGCTCTGTAACCGACAGCTCATTAACACCATTTAAGTTAACCAGTTAGACAAGTTACACAGTGGCTGAATAGACAAATCGGCTAAAGCTAAGGAATAAAAACGAGATTCAGTTCATTAACAAAGAGTTCAAACTTAGTTAACGCATTTCCAGAAAAGTGACAGATTGTGTCAATTCCATGAAATAAGACTGCTCATTCCTTTTTTTTTTTTCAGTAAGCTCAAACAGTAGAAAACCCACAGGTCCTGAATTTTCCACGTTACGACACCACATCGACTTATTTGAGAATCTCAATAAAATACAGAGAACAATGAATGAAAGAAAAAGTGTGACATGGACTGATGGAGCCAGGTAAAGTCACTATTGGTCTATATAAGGAACTATTGTGGTTGTTGCCATATTTTACCACACGGTGTCGCTAAAAGACAAGATTTTTTTCTCTTTACATCTGGCATCAAAGTTTGTAACTGCAGCGAGACAAACCACTGACTTATTGCATTATCGAACATACTGTGAAACGCATAATGACTAAAACATAACTAATCTAAACACTCAGCCCTTTAACAGCAACTGTCACTTCTACTTCCACTTCACCCCTGTGCTACAAGCTGATCCACGTGTGGAGGCCACTGGTGTCCCCCCGGTGCCTCCTGACCTCTGACCTCCGGTCACTGACCTGACTGGCCCGGGCGTTGACGTCGCCCTTGCTGAAGAGCTCCTCCACGATGCGCATGTCCTTGGGCGTCTCCACTGCAGCCAGCGCAGCCAGCATGATGGGCGTGTAGCCGGCCTTGTTCTGCTGGTTCACGTTACACACATCTGCAACACACACACACACAATATCAGAATCATACTTATTGCCAAGTTGTTATCTGACTCAATGATACAGCCACTAGGAATTTGTTTCGGTATTTTGGATAGGAGAGGATTGGACAGACTTAATTGATCCCACAATGGGGATATTCTCTTTTTACAGCAGGGCTAGTAAACAAAGGTACATAGACCGCAGACAATAGCAAAAAAACAGACCGACAAAAAAGACAAAAGAAGGTCGAGGTGAAAGCAAAAAGACTAAGACAGTTAACACAGGATCAAAGTATAGGCCATGTGAGCTACACAATGAAATGAGCTCTATATATATATATATATATATATATATATATAAAACCATTGCCATGTCTACAGGTTGATGCATGAACAATGTTGCACAAGACAACTGCACTGATGTACAGGTAATGAGGCAGAAGATGGAAAAGGCAGAAATAATGCTAGATTACCAGTTATTTGTGTTTTGCAAAACAGATGCATAAAAAAAGCGTGCGCAGTGATCGATGTACATCTCTGCAGTGACCCGAGGCAACGCGCCTCCATTGTGGGTGGTCTCTGGGGGAATCGAACCCTCGAACGAGACGCCTCGGCCTGTGAGTGACTCGTCACTGTCGCCGGCCGTCACTCAGCAGCGCTCTAACACGCACAGACTTGTGTCACTTCTCCACCCCGACAAAAGTCCCGGGACGGTGATTCATTGTCCGAAGACCTGAAAGGTCTCATCCCCGTTTTACGCTCTCCGCCAGGCCTTCAAAAGGGACGCGACATCAGAGCCCGGACGGAGAAGAGGGGGCGGGTGTGAGGGGAGGAGAGGGCCGAGGAACCGGGCCGCTGACAGGACAAAGGCTACAATGCGGACGGAGGAGGGGGTGGTGGTGGTGCTGTCAGAGAGCACAAGGACACAAAAGGCCGAGGAGACAAAAGGCTTTTTAGAGGCGCGAGTGGCCGGGACCTCATCACAGTCTATTGAGCCTTCAGAGAGGTCTCTGGGTGGCAGAGGTGGAGGAAGTCTTCAGATCCTTTACTTTCACGTCCAAAGCGCCAAGAACACGTGGTCGAAACACCCCGACTACTAAACATATTATCATTGCTGTGTAATTACTGGATTATTTGCTCCAATTAAGGAAGTGAATCAATCAACAAACTTTTTGAGTTTTCCCCTGGGGGCAAATGAAGGTTGGATTTGAATATATTATCTTTCTTGCGAACTGTTGAACCTTTCCAAAACACAGTTGATTTGTGTTTCCATTAAATCTAGAAATGTGCAAAACCTAAACTTCAGAAACCCTGAAATCCAAAAAGAAAGCACTCAAACATCACAAAAACATTTTTAAGCTCTTCTGAGGTGGTTTTTCAGAGGTCTCAACATGTGTGTGTGATGGAAATTTTCTGTATGCATTTACAACAATGAACATGACAGTTTTTTTTATCATATATGTGTAACAACAATAACCTTCATGGCTTGTATTTTATTCTGAGCCATTTTAACACGATTGCTCCAAACAAGTAGTTATGTCTGTGATAAGACCACCCATAATGGACCGTTCACTGTTTACGACTACAAAGAGGAATTTGTGCACTTAACGAGTCCACTTAACTGTAAATTGGTACAATGTGGGAAGGAGCAGCTGCCAAAGAGAGACATGAGAGGAGAGGAGAGGAGAGGAGAGGAGAGGAGAGGAGAGGAGAGGAGAGGAGAGGAGAGGAGAGGAGAGGAGAGGAGAGGAGAGGAGAGGAGAGGAGAGGAGAGGAGAGGAGAGGAGAGGAGAGGAGAGGAGAGGAGAGGAGAGGAGAGGAGATACAGGCCTGGAAGTATCTGACATACTGCTGGCTTTCTGCAGTAACTCGATACCTCAAAGAGTAAGATAAGGATGAACAAGAGGAGGAGGAGAGCAGTGAGGCACCTTAAGGAATAGAGAAGCTCTTGCTGATAAGATGAGGCAGCGAGGGGAGGAAAACAAAAACTTTGTTTCCAAGTAAATCTCAGAAATCACAATCTCAGGAATTCCTTTCAACGGGGAAAGCTGAACCACTCCACTGTCTCACCTGCATCCAGCAGCTTCTTCACCACCTGGAAGTTGGAGTGCGACACGCTGTAGTGCAGCGCCGTGTTGCCGTTGCCGTCGGCCATGTTGACGACGTGGCGCAGCACGGCCGGGGAGACGGCGCCGAAGGCCGCCAGGTAGTCCTCCACCATGGCCGCCAGCGCAGACTTCTGGCTGGACACGCGGAACCACTCGTGCTGCACCGTGTTGAGACAGGCTCTCTGTGGAGGTCACCAAACACACACACACACGAGACTTTAACCCCTCAAGCACAATGTTAAGAAAACACACCCTAGTTTACTAGTGAGGACAAAAATGGTGTCACTCTTATTTGTAAAAATAAACAATGCAAAATGATGCAAATGTATTGACTATTTCCCTATCACAATACATCCAAGATATAGGAAGATAAGCAAGAAGATAGGAGCACAACTTGTAACCTATTGCAAGTTATTTTCCACCCAACAAACCTACAAAAAGTGATGTTTGTTTCATGAAACAATGACCAATAGTATGATTCTTTATCCAATACATAAGCAGTATGACACACTTCTACTGTAGGCCTCAAGTATGTATGCATGTAACTTTGAAAGCATTAGCACAGTGTAACTATAAACGTGAGACGATAACAAAGCTTTTGCCCTAATCCTTTTAAGTAACCCATCACTTCTGTAGTTTTTCCTCACTTGCTGTGCACCAGTTTAACACGTCTGCATGGCTGAAATAAACCGTGACCATCAGGTCAGAGAGCTGCTCACCAGGTCTTTACTGCTCACAGCCTTGGGGTCACTGAGGTGACTTCTGAGAACGTTACATGCAGCCACCATCTTCTCACTTAGCTCATACCTGTCAAAAAAAACAAAGGTTATTACTTCAAATGTGTAAATTTTCAATTGTGACGTTAGAATTAATCAATATTCAGTTTTATTATAATATGTCTGTATTCCATATAACACAAGCAGCTCTTCTTAGCTTCAATTCCTAATAAAACTGATTTAAAACCCTTTTTTTAAAAAAAAAAAATCACAGTCTCCTCAAAATGTGATGTTTTAGTTCATCAACATCAAAGCTTTATATACTAGTTAGAGAAGAGACTCTCAAAGTGACAACTGGTCCCTAACATCTGTCCACTCAGCTCACTCTGTGATCACTAGGACTAGGAACTAGGATGAACATCCCTGTGGCTGAACCCATTATTCCCCCGAGCGTGTTGCTCAGTCCTTTCTTTAACCCACCTCTCTCTCATCTCCTGCTTCTCTGAACCTTCTTGCTCCTCCTTCTTCTCCACATCCTCTGCTCCCTCGGGCTGGAACTCCTCCCTGCTGCTCTTCCCTTCCACGTTCTTGTATTCCTCCTTTCCTCCGTACTCCTTCTCCTCATCATCCTCCTCCTCCTCCTCCTCCTCCGACCCAGAGGAGCTGCTGTCCTCCGAGCTGGAGTCGTCGCTCGACGTCGTCTCGTACCTGGAGGACGGGTGATTAAATCTTAGAATATAAGTAATCATATCATGACTCATTATAACAAAAGTCTAACAAAAAGTACAATTCTGACCTTGAAAAGTACAACAGTAGTGAAGAAGTAAAGAAGTTACACATTCTGGCAAATTAAGGACTCAAAATGAAGTTACAATGAAATAAATTTGCTCAGAGTAAAACAATACAATACAAAAATGTTCATGAGAAGTTCATAGCAATGCGATTTGTGGGGGATATTTAACATAGAAATTATATTGAAATACAGATTTACTGTCCATCATCACATCAAGATAATGTAAATTAATTTCTTTAAATGTACATAACATTTCAAAAGTACTCGAAGACGAAATTCTGAATGTTGTACCTCAAGTAACATGATGTGGGAGTCAGTTCACATCAATGTTTACGACAGTGATTAAAAACAAGTTGAAACAGAAGAGTTGGCGCATCTCACCCTCCGTTCACCCCGACGAACTGCAGGTTCTTCTTGGTGCCGTTGGAGTCGGATCGACCGTCCTTCTTCTTCATGATGGACTTCAGGGTGTTGGGGCCCCCCGGCTGCCCTGCACCAGGGAGAAGGAACACAAATCACAAAGCTACAGATGGACGAAGATCACAGCTGGATTTTGATCAGGCAAAGATCAAAAAGTCGACAAACAAGTTTCTACAGTTTTCATGTACAATTATATTTATTTTCTCACACTGATTCTCATTGCAAAATTTCTTTCTTGCAGAGATCAGCAGTACAGACAGGCCTGCTCAGCAGCTTTACAAATGGCTGAAAATGTCTGCGTGATCCACTAAAGGTCCTGGGAGCTCTTGGCAGGGAGAAAAAGCAGCCATAAAGAGTACATCTCGTGTTCTCTCTGAGGCGATCTGTCAGTGAGTCGCCGGAGGTTTCCCCCAAACCCTGAAGAATCTCGGTCACTTTAAACACAGGCCTCGAGAAACCAAAATACGAGACCAGAGCCCGGACACTCTCAGCATCTGCCAAGACTTGTCCTGCAGGAGGGAGGGGCCTCGCTCACTGCTGCTCTGTGTATGCGAGTGAGTGAGTGAGTGAGTGTGTGTGTGTGTGTGTGTGTGTGTGTGTGTGTGTGTGTGTGTGTGTGTGTGTGTGTCTGTGTGTGTGTGTCTGTGTGTGTGAGTGAATGTTCATGTATCGACATGCAAGTGGTAGCATATGTTTATATATGTGTGCGCGAAGCCAGGAGCAACCGAGAGCTGGAGCACGTTTCCCATGTTTTGACAGGTGTGAGTGTGAACTGGGGGAATCCTGCTGCTACCGATGATGATTATGAGGAAGGTGAGGAGGAGGAGGAGGAGGGGGAGGAGAAAGAGGATTGTGGCCATGTTTTAACTGCTGCCCAGTTTACACGTGAAGCCACTGTGAAAATCCATCAGGACAAAGGCTCCTTTTAGCAGCCGTATTGCTGTATAGCCGTATTATCCTTGCAGATATTAATAGCGATGAAAATTTGCAGATATTTTGCAACCAACTGCGATATTATCACTTCTCCAGTGAGGAACCTTCACAACTTAGTGTTTGGACAGTTTATTTTTAGGAACGGGACGGTGCCAGTGAACCATCGCTGGCTTTCTGCAACAACATCAGGCAGACAAACCGCCTCCGGCTCAGCTGCTGCATAAAGGATTTCACAATCTCAAAAAAAATGTCTTATGACAAGACAGTTTATTCCTCAAGGTTTCTAGAATAAAAATATAAACCAGACCAAAGGGCCCTGAGATGTCACATGTCCTCTGGTTGATCACATTTGATGGATGACGGCTTCAACATTTGGTGCTTGATACAAATACAAAAGTTATTGGACTAAAGTCCAACTCCCTCTTTGCCAGTGGTGGCTTCTTATGAAATATGTTCCATTTAATGCAATTTTAAACATCTGGTTCTTCAACAGAAAACATCAGGAATGAAAAACTTAAATAATAATGGTGAAATGTTGGTCTAGTAGCTCTTGTGAAAGGAGGATAACAACAGTTGAGTTTTGAATCAAACTTTCCCCAGATTTTATGGAGCAATCAGGAATAACAAGAAAACACAGGTGACTGCTTGTTTCTGTGTAATTGTTTGGAGCCGGTTTGTCAGGATCAGCAGTAGGTGGTGCCACTTCTCCAGTCAGGAAACCTCATGGGCACATCAGAAACTCAACACAACCTCCAAACAGAACTGACGTTTTCCAGAAGTCTGGTCCCTCTCATGAGGGATCTCATGACAGGGCCGAAAAAGAAAATCATGACAGCATGTTAACGTACCATGTAGTGCTGTAGACATCTGCAGGTCCATGAGGCTCTTCTGCTCGGCTGCGCTGATCTGCTGCAGTGCGGGTGAGTTGGCTGATTTATCTGCAGGAGTCGGGCCTGATGAAGTCCTCTCCATCTGCGGCCGCTCTGTCCCAACAGGAAGGTGAAGGAGAGTCAGTGTCTACACGCACAGGAAGAGCAGTACCTGCTCGAGGGTACGAAGCTCCGGTTAAATGCAGTGTTTGCAGAATCATTTGAATAAGATGAATCCCTGTTTTAACATTTCCCATTTCTACATTTCTTCTCCTGTCGCCAGTTGGAACCGGTTAGAAAAAGGTGATGTCATGTTTGTATGTTTCCAGGCACTAATGAGAGTTTGACGGTCGTAGGTTTGTTTGAAAGCTGCCCGGAAACTCTCAAACAAGTTTGTGTAAACCTTGTAAACCTAACAAACACAATCTGGTGAGAAAAAGTGATGGCGGATCAAACTGTGTGTGTGTTACAATGTTATGAAAAAAACAAAACAGAAATATGTGATGAATGAATGTTAACGCTTGGAACCATCAAACTGACATTTAGAGATACATAGTTGTATATTACAACGGGGTTAACTTTTGCAAGTCTTGCACCTGCAAACATGCAACACAGTGATTTACACTTTGTTTGTACAACTCCTGCCACTGCTATCATGGTCTTAAGAGGCATATTTTTTCAGATATTTCCCGAATACATTATAGTGTTCAGGGCCGTAATTATCCTGGTATTAGTGACTTGAGCAGGTCCTGCGACTGACCAGAAAGCAGCTCACACACTCGGCCCAGACAATCGCCCCGGATTCATGTGCCAGCCAGCATGAATGCAGGTTATGTAACTCGCAGGGAGCCGTGAATCTGCATGGACAGGGAGGTGTGGGTGGAGAGCAGGGCGGCCCGCAAAAACAACAAGCGGCCGACTGGAGCGGCGTTACTGGTTCCCGAAGAGAAATGAGCTCATTGTTGGTACACGTCCAAAGCCCCCCGCCACATTTTTCAGGGTCAGAGATAACTTTGGCCTGTCCGATCCCATCAGGATTCTCTTTACACAGTGTGTGAACCCTCCAACCGGACCCCCACCCTGCACTGCAACCCCCCTCCTCACTACACACCAGACCCTCTATAGTGCAGCTCAGCTCAAACTGAGCACAATTTTCAACTTTTTAGCTCTGTACACCACCACAATGGCTTTGATATGAAACGACCAACGTGCGATTTAAATGCAAACTTTCAGCCTGAATTTGAGGGTATTTACATCTATATCAGGTTAACAGTGTAGGAATTACAACACATTTTATATGTGCCCTCCACCTTTTTATGGGACCAAAGGGAACTGGA
The DNA here is from genome assembly GCA_029224185.1 of Karalla daura. Classification (NCBI taxonomy): domain Eukaryota; kingdom Metazoa; phylum Chordata; class Actinopteri; order Chaetodontiformes; family Leiognathidae; genus Karalla; species Karalla daura. The sequence continues at coordinate 21,728,391 of CM055192.1, forward strand.
CAGTTGGCTGCTCAGCTGTTTTACGGACAGGAGCAGATTAAAGATCAAGAGTTCATTTCAAGTGTGGTATTTGCATTTGGAATCTCATGAGGCTACTAGTCCTAAGGAGTTGTCACTTTCAGTGAAGTAAGCCATCATCAGGGAAACAAAAAGGTAGTAGACTGTCCCTACTGTTTCAGTTTCAGCAGTTTTCATTGTCTCCAGCTCAAATAATGTGCAATATTTGTTTAATAAGATGACTAAAAAGCTAAATATTTTTATTTTTATTTGTCCATCTTTCTTCTGAACTTGGAATCTGCTCGACAACCAACATCACTTGTGATGCACCCGTGCAGAGCTGCTCATCTGAGGTGGGACAATCAGGTGTCAAAAACACAGCAAATCTGTTTTCTAATATAAGAAAAGAATAGTGCCTCTTAGCTTGCTGTAGGCTCTGAAAACATTTAATCATAATAAGACACAGTCATGTGCAACTAGTTTCATCTATTATTGTGCAATAAACCATGGAGGAGACGCCCCTGCGGCACGAAACACGCCACTGCCAGCTATTTTGTTTACATGTGCGAGTGTAGCAATGCTTTGATCACTTGGGGCTACGCTTTGATTGCCTGCCGTGACTTCCAGCCAATTATCACAACAACTAACGATGTGTTGATGTGGCGTCGCCCAGCCACTGCGACGTGACAGACCTCTCACCTCTGCCGAAAGCGACTGCGTCCGCCTGCAGCTTGAGGATGTCCTCGGCGCTGCCGTACTTCACCACGGAGTTGATGGAGGACAGCGTGCTGACCAGCTGGCTGTTGATGGTGCTGAACTGGGACTGGGGCTGGCCGAACGCCTCCGCCAGCTCGCTGTAGTTCTCGGCCAGAAGCATCTGCTGCTCCTGCAGCAGCTTCTGCACGCGTTCGATGTAGTGGTCCAGGCCGGCGCTGCCCTGCAGCTGAGGCGGCTGGGGGAGGGGCGTGGCCGCGGCCTCGGCATCTTTGCGAGCGCCGCTACTCGTGTCCGACTCAGGCGGCTGGGAGGGCCCGCACGCTATGTTCCTGGTCTTTAAACCCACCAGGACGTTCTCGTGGACGCTGGCCGCCCCCACGCCACACTCTTTGGTTTTCGTGGAATTCGACTTCCCGAGGAGCGACTCCGCGTCCGTGCTCGTCCCGACGGCGACCGATCGCGTCTTGGCGGTGGAGTGAATGTCCTTGACGAGTCCCTCGCCCGCGGCCACTGTGCGCGTCTCCGTCCCGGCCGTGTTGGTCTGTTTGTCGCAGGTGACCAACGCCGTCTCGGTGGAGGAGTCGGTCAGCTCAGCCGTTTTTGTGTTGGTGGCTTTGCTGGCCTGCTCCACCTCCGTGTTGGTCTGCCGGGTTGTGGAGTCGGGAGCGGCCATGACGCCCGTGTCCACCGTGCCAACGTGTTCGGGATCCGTCCCCTGAGACACCACTGTCCTGATGGGACCCACCACCACGTCCACCGTACAGTCCCCGCAGCCAATAGTTCTCCACTCCTTGCTCGGTTCTGCTGAAGGTTTGCAGAGCGCCAGGCCGTCCACCGACTCCTCCGTGTTGACTCCAACCTCGCAGACATCCAGCTCGGTTCCTTCCTGCTGGTGGCGCGTCTCCACCCGTCTCCCCACGCACTGGTCCTTCACCTCCACGCGCTCCTGCACCACCCACCGGTCCATGGGGACGTCTGGGCCGGAGGCGACGCTCTGCACGCTGGGCGAACAGGACACTCCTACAGTGTGGCTTTCTACGGTTTTATCTGCAAAGCGGCTCAGATCCAGGGGGTCGCCCACACCCTGGCTGCGTGTCTGGACTTTGGCCTCAACACAGGCGCTGTACATCTCTGGCCTCACCATCAGACCTTTGTCTGCTTTTTTCTTGCTCGACCCTCCGGCAGCCTGGAGCTCCAGTTTGAGCTTCCCCATCTCCATTTCGTGCGTGGTCTCTTTCAGCTGCACTTCCAGGCGGTAGATCTTCTCCTTGAGCGCGTCGATGGTCTGCTGCTGCAGCTCGATCTCCTTCTCCACCTCGCTGCTCGTGCCCAGCATGGCCTCCGTAACGCCGACCGCCGCGCTGCGTGTTTCCCGCCGCTCCGTCGACACCCCAGCGTCCCGCAGACAGCGTTCTTTAGTCACCTTCGTCTCAGGAACCGGAAGGTTGTTCATGTTCTCATCTGTGACTATGCCGATGGACTTGTGCTGGGCTTGGTTCTGTGAGATGTTCCGGGATTGATTATCAGTGATGTTGACGTCCTGAGATGTCTTCTCCAGAGCCTGGACCTCAGCGGCCAGACGTCTGAACTCCTCCAGTCGCTGAGCGTTCTGTTCTTGTGCCTCGGGCTCCATGATGTGCAGCTCGGTCTCCTTCTGCACGGGGCCCGGGTTCTCCATCTGGTCTGCGCTGCCTACGCTGTAAGAGCGCTTCCTGAAGCCACCGAAGCCTTGGTTTTTGGACTGAGCAGCCAGTTGTCTTTTCTCCTCCTGGAGAACTGCGATCTTAACCTGCAAGATAGGAATGGTTTTCACTTGCTCCTCCAGCTCCTTCAGCTTCTTGAGGGCCACCACCATCTGCTCCCGGATCTGCTGGAGATGCAGCGGGCTGACGTTCGTCACCGGCGTGGCCATGCCGGAGCTCATGGGGCTGTGGCGGATGGAGCCGCCCATGGATGGCGGGTAGTAGGGGTTGTACTCTCCATTGGGGAGGTGGCCGTTGAGCATCAGGGGCTGATGGGTGCTGGGGGAGATCTGGCTTGGCGCCATGGAGCCCGAGTAGGACGACAGCGAGCTGCTGGAGCCCATGCCGCCAAAGCTGGCCAGGCGGCGCCGGGGCACGGGCTGCTCGCCGTGCGGCTGCAGGAGCAAACGCTCCTGTTCCAGCCGCAGCCGCGTCTCCATCAGGGTGCGCTCCACCTGCGGGTTGTGGCGGGGGGCGAATCTGGGCGAAGGCGGCGGCAGGAGCTGCTTCTGCTCCGAGATGCTCACGTAGGGCTGGCTGGCGGCGGTGTCAGAGTTGGCCCGGGAGAGCGTGGGGGTCAGCGGTGCCGCCACCTGAGGCCTGGAGGTGAAGAAGACCGGGGACTGCTTGTCGTCGCTGTTGGAGGAGGACAGGGAGTCGGTGGAGGTCCATTCAGCCTGGGTGCTGCCCCCGCCAGTGCTGCCCCGGGCCACTGACAAGGGTTTGACCACTTTGGGCTTCCTCTGTATACTCAGCTTCTTAATGGTGTTGCCCCTCTCGATATCGTCCACATATTTGAGGAAGTCCAGGTCTAGCTGATAACCGTAGGGAGTTTCAACATAGTAGGGGGCCACAGAGTCCTTTTCGTCCTCTGCACTGGAGCATCTTTGTCCTTTTTCTGAAACAGAGACAACAAAAAGACAATTTTACTGAGGAGTTCTGGTTTAAGTTATTTTCTAAAGCCCCAAATTGTTGAGAATCGTTCAAAGAGGATGTAATAGTTTGCCAGAAGTGACTCTTTCGAGACAACAGCTCAACTGTCAGGCAAAGCGTTTCCTCAGCCGCTGGCAGTCGCTGCAATTTGACAGTACAAGTACAAACACGTCTCAGGTTTCCCACCTCTCTGCTGCGAGAGCGTGAGTGATAATCACTTATGCAAGGGGTGGTGGAAGTCAGCCTGAAAATATGCGAGATGCAGCTATGCGAAGTCAACACAAGCCATAAGAGAAAGACTGAGCTGAAATTAAAACCAAGTGTTGGTTATATCCTTGTATAATTGAGCCTGGTGAGGTTTGCGGACACCAGAAAATGTCGACGTGCAAAGCTTGTGACACTTTGTAAACAGGCTGCTGTTTACAAAGCTGGGATAAGAGAAGCAGGTCAGACAGAGACGGGCAGAAAAAACACACACAATGTCAATATTTTCTAGTCCAAAATCCATGTGTCATGTCAACATGTGAGCTGTTTGAGATGCAAACAAACAGTTGGTAGATAGAAAGTGGAAAAAAGGAAAAGAAACAAGCTACAGTAGATTTTATTCCATATACACTTTGTAAGGATCCATCCAAGCTGCTAAATCAAGATTTCAAACTCCACACATCCAGCTGAAAAAAAAATTAAAAAGAGTCTACAGAGCCAGTCAGCTTTCCGGGCCATTAGGAGACTCCACTACAGTGACTGTGTGTTGGCTAAATACAGCGTCTTGTTCTTGGTATGCCTGGAACTCTCACCGACTAAAGCAAACACAGGCTGGAAATAAACAGCTCTGCTCTTCCTTTCCAGTACACCCAGCTCCTCTCCAGCAACTTGTCCAGTTCAGTCCCTTCCATTCAGCTAAAACACAGAAAGGGAATTACGAGCCCCAAGCCCCGCTGTTAAAGCCCTCACCGCCTCCTTGTTCGGGCTTTTGCTCACCTCACACCGGCAGAGTCACAGTCTCCATTTTCACCATGCAGTGCTGCTGCTCTCCTTGGCTGTGCCCGGCTGCTGAGCGGGACAGGATGTAACCGCTCTGAGGTCAGGCAGTTTGAGCTGCAGACCTGCTGTTTCTCCTCACTCTGTGCACTCTTTCTCAATCCTCTGACCGTAAGGGTGGGGGGGAGGTGGGTGGGTGAGTAAGGGAAAAAAAAAAAAAAGTTCCACTATTGGTGTAAACTAAGCGCAGCTCTGCTCTGGCGCACTATTGGACAGCTGCCTCGTCCAATCCTGTGCAGCTCTGAAGCCGGTGCTTCCCAAACCAGAATAAGAGTGGCGTTATTCAGAGGAGGGGAGGTGGACTCACAACAATAACAGCCTGTTGGTGGGACAAACAGCTACTCACTGCAGTGAACACCTTCAATTACGACTTGCACAACCTCGTGTCTATTTTTCGATCAAAGGAAGCTTCTGATATAATCTCAAACAAGGCTGCGAATATCATACCATTCCTCATCTTATCAATAATGTCACTGATTCATGTTTACTCTATTATAAAACTAAGAAGACATTCTGCTCATATTTTCAACTTGGGATGTTTCAAATGGATTCTGTGTTCAGAATGATTTAATTCACTGCAATATTAATAAGGAAAGGAAAAAAGCAAGTTGAGGAGCCAGCAAAACTTTTAACTATTAAGCCAACACAATTAATTAAGTGTCCATTTTTTACACCTAGATTCTATGCCATTTTCCTTAATACTTTGGAAATGTCAACCACTCCTCTAAAAGCTCCTGTGGACAAAGCACTCGTTGAGTTTTCTGCTGTACTTAACAAAAATAAGCTCATCCTGGGGTTTTTTTTGAGGGGGTGGGGGGTTTGACCGGTATAAATAATCTGTGCGAGGCAGCACAGTCACGGTCTTGTGCCGTCTGGTTTTGACGGCTCTCCCTGGCACGAGTTACTGAGCAATGACCAGCCTCGTCTCTCCCTCTCTCTCTCTCTCTCTCACACACACACACACACACACACACACACACACACACACACACACACACACACACACACACACACTCACGGGGGTGACAGGCAGCCCTGTGGTACTGTGTGTGCAGAGACCCCAAACAGCTGAGCGATGACCTCATCAACACGAGACAACTGAAAGGGTGACCTTCCAGTGACAGGGAGCCAGCAGTGACACAGAGAGCCCGGGAGTCTGCTCCACTTATCCACAGCTGCTACATTGTCAATTTGACAGGGATTACACAGCGCTTAGACAGCCAGCAGTGTGAGGCAGCACACTGAAGAACATCTCGTCATCTGTCACTGCAATATTCAGTTGCGCTACAATGATCGTGATCGTGATTAAAGCTTTTTTTTTTTAGGTGAAGCCATGCCCCTGGTCGGGAGCATTTCCCAGCAAACATGCTCCATTAAAGATGACTAAACCCTGCTGCTATTCCAGGATCTTTGAAAGGAGGGATAGAATGAAAAAACACTTTTACCTCAGCTTTCTTGACAGCTTGTCTCCAGCCAAAGACGTTTGGCAAGTCCAAAATCATCATCAAGTCCTCAAAGATTTTGGATATCGAAATGGGAACTAAAGAATTCAGCCCCACCTCCAAATCAAGTGGCATATGGCACTCGTACCTGTTATATTGGTGGAGTTTGCGGTGAAATGTCAGTGTCTTTGCTCCTGATTCCTCCTCAGTAATCCTCCTCTGATTCTGACTCAAACATAAGGATGGAGGAGTACCACACTGCACACAGTAGCTGCATGAGTTACCACTTATAACGCTCATAAAAAGGTGTTAAACTCTGTCGTTTAGTAAAGAACTCATACTCATTCCTGTAAGTGAAGACTGAAGATAGCCAATCATTGCTGCGTGAGGTTGCCAGATAAGCATGAAGGGGCAGCAGACCTTTGCAGAAATGGACCATAATATTTCCACATCTATAAATAGGATTGTAACCGGACTTGTAAAAATAGCGTCTGGGACATTTTTTTGGTGAAATCAATGTCCCATAGCCTCCATAGAAGGATAAATACTTCATAGAAGTATAAATATGTACTATTCACTGCTGCTATTCCAGGATGTTTAAAAGGAACCTCCGCCTATGTCAAACATCCCTGCTGACTCATGGTAAGAGGCTCATCACTTGGTTTATTTGTAACTTAAAAAGGTGCTTCATAAGTCTTTATCTCAGCTACAGACGCTGAGGTTATTGCTTCAAAGAAGCTTAAAAAAGCTTTTCCTGCAGAACTGAGAGAGACAAGTTTGGCCCAGCCGAGCTCGGGGTGTAAAATACACAATATGCTATAATAATAGCCCGACCTGACAGATGTAGGCCACCAAAAACAAAAATAAACTCTGGACCCGATTATAAGAGCTCGTATTTGTCATCGTGACCACTCCAAATGGGCTATCGAGTAACACAAGACGACCAATACAACAGGTGGGAACGTCTCGTCAAGTCCCAACAAAAAGGGCAGTTTGGATCAGGGGTAAACCACTGGAAATGTTATTGGAACCATTTAGCGGATGAAATCGATGTAAATAAATAATGGACGCGGCTTTTAAAATTTGACCAAACTGAAAGATTGTAGGTGAAAATATGACGGAAAACATTGTAAATCAATGCAAACAGTGCATTTCTTTTCCTTCTTTGGGCAGCATGAGCTGAGGAAACTACTTTTAAATGACCCAACTGAACATTACGCAAGTCGACAACTTAGAAATAGCACCCGGGGCTTGGTAAGCAGCCTCTCCAGCGGCGCTCCACTTCTCTTTTCCTCTCTCTCTCTCTCCCTCTCTCTCTCCCTCAAGTTATTAAAATATTTCTGCCTAATTATGTGGCGCTCGCTGCGGATTGGACGGCGTGCTCCGTACCAGGTCTGAGGCGATCGCCACGGAAACGCGGCCGTTAAAAACGCCTCTCTGGTGCGTTTCCAGGAGCTGCGTGTCTTTCACACATGATCTCCCAGCCAGGAGCTCTAACAGGAACCATGTGCCGGCCTGAAACACACACAGTTGTTCTTTAAATTAAAAAGCGGACTACATCGATACGCAGGCGAAGCCGCAGCCACTTCGCTCTGCGGCCGCTTTTCCTCCGGCTCGCGCTGATGTAACACAAGTGGGTCACGCATAGTTTGGCCGTTTCCACTCCTTCTGCCACCATTGTTAATTCATCCCCAGTCTGTATGGCAGCTGAGATCTTTTCAGGCCCATGAACTCTCCCCCCTCCGTGTTTGCTCTTTAAATATTGTGCTGAGGAACAACCCGGGGCCTTGATGTTAATCTGTGAGGAAAAATATACAAGCAGGGCAAGGCTTATTTTACTCCGGCTCTGTAAAAGTTTAAATTTAGAGCTGACAAAAGCCTTTTAACATTCACAGGGCATTTCGGAGACAGAATAAATTAGGCTACGGGTCTAAATCTGTCTGCCAGTTGTTTGTTATCCAACCAGTGTGAATTTATCTCCTGGACTGGAATCACAGATTTACAGTGTCAGTCCTGGGCGGCTCAGATATACCACATCCATCAACGACCAGAAGGCCTCTAGACCCTATTATTTAGAGTAAAAATAAGATACTACAAATGTATTTATCATTATCTCTGTCTGCATGAGATAAGAACTGAGGATAGTTGGGTTTTGGCCATTTTGATGAATGGAACAAAGAATCAATCCTTCAGCTAAGATCAACAAACAAAAGCAGTTTTCACACGAAATGGATCATTTTAGTTGGACATTCAGAGATAGCAACGTGTTCTTCCCCTGTCTGTGTAGATTTTCTTCAGGTATGTTTTTTTTCCTCCCACACTCCAAGAACATGCACGTTTAGGCCGATCGGAGGCTATAAATTGTCCCTCCAAGAGTTGTACCTGTCATGGGTTTCATCACTGAAAGATGGGTGACTCAGTAATAAAAACAGTCTTTAGCTGCAGGCTGTTTTGTTTTACACCCTCTTTCAGTAGCAACTTTCCAGATGCGCAGAAGTAAACACACCATATTTATTCATTCTCAGCTGCATCTCGGTCCTCTTCCAGACGGGACGCAGAGTGGATTACTGACCACCAACATGATGCAAACCAATGAAGATCTTCTGGAATAACAGACTCCTCTCTGACTGTAACATATTTCTTTTCCACGCCTGATGTGAATCATATGTTACGACCGTCGCAACTTAACACCAACAGGTGGTTTCATTTCTGCACGGTGGACGCTGGCCTCCAACAGTGGAGGAGCTGACACCTTTGCTCTGTTTATTTAGAAGTGAAACATCTCATGAAACGTTTTCTGTGCCATTGTCAGAGAAAGGTCCGAGGCCTGAGACGGAAACGTTGCAGACTCGAACACACAGCTGCAGAGTGCAATAATACAATGTGTTGCTCAGAGAGCCAGGCATGATGCAAGGGCCTGGGTGGAGGGGACTCTTGTGGCCTGACACACACACAAACACACACACACACACAGGCAGAGCCTGGTATTTCCTGGCTCTGCCTGTGAGCTCCATACGCTTAATTACTCATAAGAGAAGTAGAGCCAACATTTGATCAACACCTCCTACTGCAGCAGCTCCACACCAGACACAGCGAGACATCCGTTCACATCAAAACAGAAAAAAAAAGGAAAACAAATAACGAGAAAACAATAAGTGCTTTAAAGCTGCGCATTCCTGCCCTTTCCAGACTGAAGCCAGGCAGCGCAGGCGGACCAGAGCTACTGACGGAGATCCATTAACTTCTTCTAGAAACTCACAGCGCCGTGCCAAACGCGCCTGCCAAATTCAACAACTCCACTGTGTGTACATGGTGATGCAGAGCGGAGGAAATGCTCGGATTTCCTCAGCAAAAAGCTAAAAAAAAAAAAGAAAAACTCTGCCCGTCTCTTGTTTTTTCTCATAGATGGTCAAACATAACAGTCAGACATGTCGAGGAGGCTGCGTGCGCATGAGAAGCGAAGCCATCATTAAAACAAACCCGCAAGACATTTTCATCATATCTGGCAATTCAAGATGTTTTACGAGATGGTTAAAACGCTGCCAAGGCTGATGGGAATGTCTTTGGTTGTGCCGGCTTTTGGGAATTGGACGGAGAGACTAAAAATAGTCGATTTGCCAGAAGAGAAGGGTGAGTCTTTCCTCCAAATTTGATTCTATACAGATTAAAACAAGCAAGAAAGCATTTAATGAACTACTAGTAGCGAATGTTTATGAATTCATCTAATAAAACTCTCACAAACTGTCAACAGGAGATATCTTTTAGTTTATACCCAAATTTCTTTGATATTTATCTTTTTAGCCCCCAGAAGTCTGATTCAAAAGATTCAGGCTGTCTATGGCTGTAACTTCTCTATGAAATAATGTGTTTAGAAGTCACTAATTAACAGACTTCAAATGCGCAAACCTTCAAAACCATCTGCATTTGCTGCCATGTTTAGGAGAGGAACAATTTTCTAGGACAACACTTTACCTTTTTCTCAAATGACTCGTAACCCCTAACCCTAGCCCTGTTCCAGGATGTACAGGAATCCTGTCGATAACATTTTATGTGCTACAAAGCTTCACATAGTAGCACAGTAATATCAATTTGCCTCTACTATCTCTTGCACTGTGACTACTGTATTACACTTGTATTCATTACGGATTCTCAAATAATCCTCTGTTCAGCCCTGCTGGCTGCAAAGGCACCTTTAATGTACTGACAAAGGACGGATTAATGCACACTGAGATACAGTCGCACTTAAACAAACCGCCTCCACATCTATTCAGCCCACACTGTTTGTGCAAAGACACCGGGCGTCTTGAGCCAACAGGGCCAGTAAATAAAGCAAACAATTGTCCCCGTTTTGCTCCACAAAGACGCAGCGCCCTGCCCCTTTGGCACGACTTGTTAAAAAGCTCACAGCACTTACATAAACACACACTGGCTCAATGGGGAAGTGACGGACGGGGCACAGTGAGAAAACAGCAGCACAGTGAGTGGCAGCTGGGTTCGGACTGGTGTCCCCAGCTTTCTGCATTTTCAGTCCATGGACAAACTGGTGGCCAAAGCCTCCACAGTCTGCTCACAGCTACCAGGAGCTTTACTTGACCCAGATGAGAGGGAGATGGTTCTGGTGCCTCCACTGGCTGATTTCTGAAGCTTAATCATGTGCCTCAAACACATTTCAAATCCTCATTCTTAAAATATTTGTTTTAGTGCCCATTCATAATAATGTAATCTGAAGCCACTTAAAACTGGTCTGTGCCAAACTCTTTGTACACATAGATATATAAAGAAAAGAGTGCATAATAATCCCACACAGTATGGGCAATCTGTTGGTGACTGTGGGGATTGCAGGGTTGCACGTGGCTCTGCAGGACGCTACTCCCTGGATACTACACTTCCCATGGTGCACCTCTACCTGCCTGGCTCCACCTGTGCAGTAAATACCTGCATCTTTCAGTTTCCACAACACAAGCTTGAGTACACACTTCTAATAAAAAGGCTAAACAAAAGGTCTGCAGACCTCAACACCTCGAGGTGTCAAAGTAAACGCAACCCTGCTGCCGTCCTCCGGTCTGTGCTGTGTTTAACAGCCGAGAAAAACCTAATTATTTTAAATGTTGCTTTGCAAGACCAGGAAACGGCAAACTAAAGAAAACAAATCAACCAAGACACCCCAGCTGGGCCATTTTTGGTCCTCATGACATCTATTCAACTGTCCGATCACAGACTTGCAAACAAATGTTGCCTTTCTCGAGCTCCGGCCGCTGTGCTGAAGCGCCAAAGCTTAGGTTTCGCTGTCTTCTTGAAATTCTTTGAGTGCAGCAGGTGACCACATTGGCATGTTAACTGCCAACTCTGCACAGAGGCTATTTTTACAGTTTTACCAAGAGGAGAAGGAGGAGGAGGAGGAGGAGGAGGTGAGCAGTGTTGTTGGAGCATTCCTCAGCACTTTTCACATTCTGTTAAAAAAAAAGACAATAAAAGCTCTCTGTTGGCTTTGCAGCCTTTGAAGTGAATCTGATAAACCCACAAACTGCAGAGATTTAGGTTGATATAAGGTTTGCATTGGCGCTGAGGACGGCGTGCCAGTGTCCAGGAAGCATCTGTCCGGTGCATGCTGCACATTCCTGGAGGGATTTGGGAGGAAGACGCTTCACTCTCTCCTGTTAGTCCGCTCAGGAATGTGAGGCGTCTGCAGGTGTGTGTGTTCAGAGCTCCTCCTCGGCTGACAGCGCTTATTTCACACTCAAGTGGGGAAATCTCCTCAGCCTGCGTACGTACGTGCGTGCGTGCCTGCTTGCACAAGTGTGTTCAAAAGGCATGGAAGTTCACGTACAGAGAAACTTGTTTACAGGATAGGTGTGACAAATGACACGAGGTGCATGTCACTTTTTGTGGTTTTCAAATGAATTTAGAAAAAAATCTGTCACAAGTTCGACTGAAAATCTGAAAACTAGAATAAATAAAATATTGGTATAATTTCTGATCATAATCTATCTGTATAATCTGTATAAGTATTTGAAATATCTCATCTATTGACTTACTGTGGCTTGTCTATCCTGTGATCCAGACTCATACTAGCAAGATAATAAGTATTGTATATTCATGTATTATTCTTTAATAAACTGACTTAACTTGATGAAAAGCTTTGTTTTAAATGAGTTATATATACATTCATTTAATCAGCTTTACCAGTGGTTTTAATTTTTGTCATTATTACATTGAGATACAGATATAGAAAAGCCCCTTTTGATTTGAGAGTGATACAGAGAGAGAGAGATAGACACTAATGTGCTGAGTGGTTAAATATACCTCCAGGCCTGAGACAAGCCTGTAACAGGACACCTCTGCTACATTTAGAGCCATTGTTTCCTGAGTTTATTTTGGTCAGGACCAGCACATATCATTCATGAGTCAGCTGGGAATCATTTAAAACAAATACAATTCAAGTTGTCATCAAAACGATTTCACACAGGAAAAAAAAACATAAACATGCAGCATAAACATCGAGAATTCAGTCAACAAGAGTGGAACAAAAAGGGAGGTGGTTACCTGGGCCATTGCCGTTCATGTGCACGGTTTGAGCCATGGCTGCAGCTGTGAGCTCTCAAGACCTACGGCGGTCATGCAACTGCCATGCATCAAGTCCAGATTACCATGCAACCTGCAACCTGAGACAGAACACAGAAACAAACACTTACTCACACATCACAGCAGCTGCACACATGGGGGGGGGGTTAACGATAAGTTGAAGTCACCTCAAATACGTCAAACATTTATGATCCCAACATGAGATACTGTGAAACGATGATTTAAAGACCTGAAAGGAAGAAAAGCTTCTTTCCTGATAACACTGTCCCTGAACTTCAGGGCATTGACCCTTAAGACGATACAGTGACACCAAGTTGAACAGAAGGACAGTCAAAAACAATAACACACTCTTGCGAGTCCACAGGTGAGCACACAAAGGTCTTTTTTAGTAAAAAGCTGAAACAAACTTCATATGATGGACAGAACCGACCCCGGGCTTTTTCACAGGTGTCTTTGCATCTGACATTTATGAATATAAGGAGGTCCTGTGTGCACCGGCCTGCTCGTCATCAATGGACACATTATGACCTGGAACAAAAGAGCTATTCTCCTCTTATAAAAAGAGCCCAACATGAGGGGGAAGAAGTCAGAAGGGGGCAGGTTTTCATCCGAGGGGGGGGTGGGCAAAGACGCAGGCAGGATTGGCTCAGACAGACGGACAGAGGGACAATCTGTGACCTCAGACTCTGTTTAGAGGCCAGACCACTGACCTGGCAGCCCTGTTTAACTGGCTCCTAAAGTAGGACCTGGGCCCCCTAGTGGTCTTTAAGAGTCCTTAAGGTGTCCTTAAGACTTCAATATGTTCTCATTTCATTAATAGTTGATAGTTTGCACACTGACCTGTTTATAGACCCCTATTAACTTTTTACAAACGTGCAAAATTAGCAGCTCATTAGCATGTTCTCTCCACATAGTCCTTTGTCCTAAAAAACCTCACTACCTACTGCCATCTAGTACGACTGTGAAGCTGTTGTGCCCTCTGATTTGCATTGCTGACACAGCTCTAACACAAAGTTGTCAAAATAGAGGCCACTATTAACGTCTGACCTGCTGCACAATCGCATACCAGGCCATGAACTGCAAACCTAAATCTAAAAGCCACGTGTGCATGTGTGTGTGTGTGTGTGTGTGTGTGTGTGTGTGTGTGTGTGTGTGTGTGTGTGTGTGTGTGTGTGTGTGTGTGGCACTGCTCCCAAGTCACATCTGAAGAGTGACTTTGCCCTCATCTGCAGCACATGCAACTCCATGTTTACAGCACGCACCAAAATAAAACAGTGTAAATACATCGTTAGGCCGATGTCTCTAAGTCCTGTCCATCACTCATCCCCAGGACCGATTATAGATCTGCATCAGAGAGGAAAGGTTACAGAGCAACTCTGGACCGGTCCAACCCCCAAATAGACAAGCAGCTCCTCCTCCTACTTCGAGCTACTCGCCCTCACATTTGAAAAACGTTACTACTTTATCTCTCTCCTGATGCTCCAATACAAAGTTCATTTTACATGGTTATTTCATTTAAAGTTTAGATAGATAGATGGATCCAGAACAAAGACGTAGATGCAGCCAACCCATCTTCAATCATGCATCCTTGTATGTTCACCTTGTATGAGCATAACCCCCCCCGGTGAAAGTATTAATACTTATTTAGCCTTAAACCTTTTTAAGAACACGCAGACCCGACTTGAAACCAAAACACAAGCTCATCTCCATGCAAACACACAAGCACCAGACTGACCAAACATCTCCCAAATGTCCAGTTCCATGAGCTGCGACTGTGTAAACCTGAAGGGAAGGAGGAAATGTGTGAAGCACAGCGAGAGGTGAAAGATGCTGCAGAAAGATGCAGAACGATAGAGAAACAGGCCTGGTCCAAAAATATCTTTAAATTCCTGCATCCATGAGGAGCGAGTGATCAATTTTAGAACTTATAGACTCATGCTGAGAAAATATAAAACACAAGACCAACAACATTTTGGTGACGATAGATCAATGAACCGGATCAGCACTCTTGGTCACACATTAGTCGGTAGTACTTGGATTTTTAGGCAACAACAACAACATGACATTCACCTATCAGGACAACAGCCTAACTTAATTATTTAGCAGTTTATGACTCTGTTAACTTCAACTTTTGCAGCATTTCTACAAATACCCTCGAGAGAAGTCACAAGCTTTCAGGCAGTTGTGTAATAAGCCTGTAAAACAGGGCGGACGGCGCTGAAAGCAAACTTTGCCAAGACTTGAGGGTCACATGCGTGAGCCCATAGTTTCAGAGCAAGGCACGGAGGCTAATCATGACACGTTCTGGACCATTTGTCCAACAGTTGTTTGAGCGACCAAACCAAGCATTTGTGTCCGTGGGATCACATGAGGTTAAAGAGCAAAGCTGCAGGATGCAAACTCACACCTATGCCAACTGCAACCTATTAGCTTACGTATTCTACCTCTACACATTAGTCTGTCACAGTCTGCCTCTCAGTCTACTCATGCGGCTTACCTGTAGCTCTCATTCTAACCTCCCACTGTGCGCAGGTAGCAACTACGACTGAGTCCTCGAGCCCCCCGCCAGCGAGCCCCCATCCCAGCAGCCCTCTGGGCCAGAGGGATAGGGTTCGCGGCTAAGATTAGCCGACTTCCTCAGATGACAGCCAAACGATCTGTGTCCTATAAGAGGAAACAAGACTTTAGGCTGTTGGGGTAAAAGGCCGCCCCTACGTCGGGCCTCCAGGTGAAGAGCGAGGCGCGTGAATAAGAAGGTTGCAAAGCTGCGGTCAGTCTTCGTCCTGCCCCGACCTTCAGCAGCAGAAGGTGGTGGAAAAAACATCACTGAGGCTTACACATTAACCACCACAGCAGCGTCTGTCTTTAAGCTCCTGAAGGTGAAGACGGAGCAAGCAGAAAGCACCCCCCCCACCCCCTCAAAACGAGCCAAACTTTCAAAAGAAAAAGGTGCTCTGCATGTTGACCTACGTGACAGAGAAAACTCACAGTGTACTTGGAAGTGAATCTTTAAGTAAACTGTTAGGGTGTTTCCCCATTCCAGGTAGTTGACACTCCGTTACATAAGCACAACGAATTAGAGCTTAAACAATAAGCCCATGTGTAACAACCGTGGAAATTGAGTCATTGTTTTCATTATAAGCTTAAAGTCTTTGGCTCAGTCCTCTTTTGTGGGAGAATTTGCTGATTTCCCTCAGTTTGTACATTTTTAAATCAATTATATGAATGGGAAATTATATTAAAAACAATGTTTTTGCATTTCCTTTTACTAGCTTCTGGTTAGCTGATGAAATGCCTAATTACTTTGGGCTGAACTACTTTTGTATTCAACTATTCAACGATTCAACTAACTGCTTATTAAAAGAAACGACTTCCTAGAACAAGGAAGGAATGTTGTTGTTCAGTCACTCTGGGACATTCAAGAAAGTGCAACCACAAAACAATGTGGCACACTGACAATCACTTGCAATTGCAACTCATTTAACTCCACCTGTTGCAGGTGGCAATGTGGTAATGTCTCTGGTGACCACCACTGGCACAGGTGACCAACAGTCAAACTCATTTGGCATTAAGATGACAGAAAAACAGCAGTCAGAGGCCAAAGTTGTGCATCTGTCAGAGTCATCAAATTAGACATTTGGTCTGATTGTAGCTTTAATCCCGCTGTTTGGCATCGTTTAGGTTCGGCTGTTTTCAATATATTCACTTGGCAGACCAAATCATCAATCACTCCCCAAGAACTTACATTTATTTTTTTCCATTTAGTCAAAGCAATGTTTAAAAAACTAAAAAACTACTCACCACAGAAAAGTAGCAGAAGCATCTGATCCAAGTCAGAGTCACGAGTAAGAACAGCAATAGAGCAACAGGGCGCCAATGTCAGGCCACACAAACCAGAACGACTCGTTTTGTCGCTGTCGGGCTGTTGCATAAATGGGAAATGTGGAGCACGCACGCATTTCCAGTGTGCAGGAGGGCGGCCGGAGCTGCAGGTAAATGTCAAGTGATTTACAGTGACTCAGATCGGGTTCGCAGGGCAGCACGTGGCTCTGTTCAAAAGGCGAGCCGCATGAATGATTTATCTTGATACCAGAGACCTGACAGTCAAGACAAACAAAAACACGAGCAAACTGACAAAGGGGATCGGGCTTTCTGAGTTCACGAGATGGCAACATAACAGAGGGTGGGGGGAAAAAAAGGTCGCTCAGAATTTATATTTGTACCAAAACAATGAGTTTATACAAATTATTAACTGGTTCATAACTCTTAACTTCCAGGTTGTGAGACCAACAAATGGGACAATATGGCGTTATTTCTATAAGTGGTCATTGACTGACTGTTAATAAAGTTGCAACAGTTCACATGGACCAATATGAGCAACTTATAAGTAATCAAATAATAAATGAACATTGATTTGGTGAAAGAAAATGTGTCTATTCAGAATCATTGACGATTTTGAGGGACTAACAGTGGAATTGGGACAACCTGGCCGACTCCTCACCTACAGTACCTGTACAGCTCATCATATTCCTCCTCTGCCAAGAGATCCTCTTAAGTCTTACACAATGGACATTTAACTGCTGAATCACATGTTTTCACTGTGCTGTCAGTGAACCAAGCTGCCACCGAACCACAGCAAAGTAAAGCAGAGCGGCAGATCACTCAGGTGAAACACAAACACCATTTTTCCAACTTGTCAAGATAATGCCACAAAGGAAATGATAAACAGACTAAAGATTAAAAGCTTCCACCAAGTACAGCCGTTGATTAATGTATTGCTATCATCTCAAACCTGATGGCAAATCTATGGACTTAGGTTTAAGTTTAAGATTCCCACACGTTTGGTAAAGATGCATGAGAAAATACCACTAAAAAAAGTGAAAGCAAATAATGTTTTTACATAAGAAATAAGAATTAAAAAGTTAACATCCACAATTTGTTCATCTAATGTTGAATTTTAGTTCAAACATTTAACATCTTGGTATGTCTGGAACAATTTGTGCAACACTTTCAGTGACCGACCAAACAAAAACAGGTCGACAGGATGTGGTGCGACAGTTCACATTTTCCACTGCGAGCGCTCAGTTTCTCTAACTTTTGTGTCGACAGCAAACGGCACGAAAAAGTCGAGAGCGGGCCGTAAAAGGTTGCAAACCCGCTGCGCTGAATATTCAACAGGCTTGTTTTTCCCCTAATAAAAGCTGAGGCTACAGCTTTAATGGAAGGAAAAAGCCTCCGGTGCAACAGGGATGCTTCTATTCTGAGCTGCAGAGCCGAGCGGCGTGAAAACATCGGCCGAGTGTGCAGCAGCATGAAAAGCTGTTTATCCCACCGTGGGTAATTGAGGCGATTGTGCACAGGTGTCTCCTGACGACCGAGGCTTCCTGAAGCTCAGAGGAATACCGTACGATCCTGTGCCCTAACAGCGTGCTCTTCCTGAAGTGGCAGAACTACCTGTCGTGTCAGCTCTGCATCAGGGCCTCATTAGGAAATGCCTCCGCAGCTTTCCAGGAGGAGACCCGGGAGCCTGGAGCAGCAGTGTGAGCTGCAGTGCTACGACTGACCCCGGCCTGCGCTGTCCGAGGGTTCGCTTCCCTTTGATGTCCCGCGCGGGCCTGCTGAGCTCAGCTCCGCCTCAAAGCCTTTCAATTATCCCGGCAAGCTCAGGCAGAAGGATTTTGTCTTGTTCTTTACGGGCCCGGAGTCACAAGGTCAGCGGAAGAACAGAGAAACGGTTCCAGCTTCTCCTGAGAGGCTGAAAGAAAAGACTTCCCATCTTCAGAGGGACGAGGAGGACAAGGAGCAGCCATTCTCCACGTGGTCAATGAATCTAATGCATTGACAGCCACAGTGGCTGCATTGTAAGGATGTAAATGCTACATGTCACCATGGCAACATGCAAGTTGGATATTGCATTAAGTTAGCATGTTAGCGTGTTAAAATGTGAAACTGCAAGAAGCTGAAGCTCCAGGGAGGTGGCTTACAGTGCTTTCTGTGTGGTGTGTGCATCTTCTGGGTGGCTCTGGGGGTCAGTGGGTCTGGGTCGGGTAGCACTGTTGCCCACATGCAAGCAAGGAGGACTGTGTCACATGTGCCTGTCTCCTCCCATAGGAGAAAAAACTAGAAACTCTAAATTAGCCCTAAGTATGAGAATGAATGAATGGTGGGCATTTGTCTTTCCTGCTTTCTGAGGGCTGAGATAAGTTCCAGCAGATTTCTGTGACACCAGTTAGATGGAAAATGGATGAGCGGATGTGAACGGCATATTTGATGGCCATGCCATTCATTTCAGATGGGACTACTGAGCTAAGGAGATATCGCTAAAGGATGTCTCAATAAAGACACGTTCACACATAAAATGCTAATGCAGCTTCTAAAGCCTATTTTAAATTCCTCTTTTAAAGTCTAGCATGTCTGTAGCTGCCTGCAGTTCCTCATACTCTACTGATTTGCTTAAGCGATTCCATCAAAACCACAAGACTTGTTGCAAGATGAATCCTCTGCTTCTATGGACTCAAGTGGCCTCTCTCTAGCACCTCTCCCAATACCATATATCTAATAAAAATGTCCATAAACAGGGGGCTGCATCAATCAAGCAACAGAAGTTATGCACTTGCAGGGAATGCGAGTCTGAATTTACTGAGGCAACCTCACATCAGAAGCTTTAATTCAGACCACTAAAAAACAAATAACTCTCCAAAAGTGAAGTCTTAACCTCAACACGGTTTTTAAAAAGCGCCACAAAACAAGAAGAAAGTGCATCGCTCGGTCAAGTGAGAGGATGAGTCAAGCCCCGAGTCAGAGCTGCTGCTGTATAATCACACATCCAGTTATTTCTGGTGCCATCACGTCCAGCTCCTTCTGGGGCAGCCACAGCACGAGCCGAGGGTAAACATAGCATCCGACAGCGACAAGCCTTCACTCAATTATGTAAATTAAAAGAAATTATACATACACCCTCGTCATTATGCTCATTCCTCAGTCTGACCGTTCTGCCTCATTATCTCTCTTTCAGGAAACCTGTGCAACGAACATCCAGAAAGAAAGAAAGAAAAAACGGGTGGGTGGCCTCATCATTTCAAGATCAGAACAAAGCGCAGAATGAGGATTTCAAATTACAGACACGCAGCTTTGAGCATCTGTGAGGCACATGCAGAGAAACCCACACTCAGCTGTGTCTAAATCTATAGCTTGCGGGACTCTCAAACCCAGTGCAGATGCTTTGCAAATGTGCAGATTTAAGAATATTAAAACTTGCCAGTCTGACAAAAAAGGACAAGCAGCTCATTTATCCCAGTGTTTCAGACAAGCGAGACATCCAGGAAACACATTCAGGACGGCAGCTCTCAGCACACACTTCAGCGTTTGTGTCATGTTACCTCGCCAGTCAGGGAAATAACGACACATGTAGAGAGCGTGCCGCAGCCAGTTTTAGGGATTGGCAGCAGCTCATTGTTCACATCATGAAAAACTCGTCTGGCTCGGGGCCTTGCTGTCACCAACTCCAAACAGGTGTGTGTGTGAAGCAGGTCAATGAATATCCCTTTTAATGTGGAACATTTTGCTTCTATGTTTACTTGGGGTGAAGTGGTGCCAGTGACCTTAGAAATCATCCAGTTCTGCACTGGATCCACGCCTTCTTTTACATCAACTTAAAGTGTAAACTCGTTCTGTCTCATAAATCTCAATTAATGCTGATGGAACGCTGATGTAAGGCCATGCTTTCACAATTGTTTCACTTTCTTTCTCATTGCAGCATCATTTAGCGTGCTGAAATGGACTGAAGATACCATAATATCATCACAAAAGTAAACATAGATTTCTGGCAGAGATCTCCCCTCTGAAGTGGCGTGTTTGACTTGTGCCAGCTGTGCAGCTGCACTCCAGAGGTGGAGTGTCCCATCGTGAGCTTATGGGGAAAGACTTTCATATTCCAGCAAAACGGCACATGTGCTAGTTTAGAGCCACGCTCAGTCTTTCCTTGGCAAGACTCAAAAAAACTGAATCCAAGACTTTGAATGCATCATTAAGAGGTAGAAAAACAATAAAGGAACTAACATCAGTGCATCACAGGTTGGAATTCCACGGTATCTTTGCTCAGGCTCTTTGAAGATATGGTTCTCATTACCCACACACGTGATTTACCGTGCAGGATGACAGCCTTAGAGGAGCTGAGGTGGGCTACAAATCTGGCAGGTGCACTCCAGCTCAGCGCTGCACCTCTGATTTACTGCCGTGAGATTTACTTCTACTGCCCGCAGCAAAACAACCAATCAGGGCACCTCAGTAGCTTTTTTTCTTCCCCCTGAACGGTCCCAACACTTTGTCTCATCTTTTAGTGGCTGGATTAGATTTGGCCTCTGGCTTGTTTGAGGTAATAACATTTTGAATGGCAAAAGAACAAAACAGGTGCAATTCATCTATGTCAGAAGTGGTTTTTGGAGAGGAAGATCTGACTGATTTAAGGATTATACTTATCAGAACAGGCTTAAAATGTATCGTTTCCTCTTTTTAACTGATGACATATTCCTTACTGCTGTGCCAGCGGGGTAATGATCAATCCTCATCAAGTCTGTTTCAAAGTTTTCCCACACTTTTCTGTCTTGCTTCAACTGCCCAAAGTCCAGAGACTGTTCATCATTAATCAGCCTCTTCCTCTCTTCAGAAAGAAACTGGTTCTGAGCTGTGACTAGGACTTCTTCCACTCCTCCCCTCTCAACACTTCTTCAATGTTGACAACAGCTCCCTCTAGAGGGGACACACAGGGACATGTGGCATGGAGAGAAAAGCCTCAGACTGTGATTCAGAGATCGAGAACAGTGAAAATGGGAAAGAAAACAGGATGTATGTTGCTATTTACAAATGGTAGTTGCTGCAAGCGGTTCCATTTGAACATTTAATTAAAAATTACAGCCCATTAAAACATCTGCTCATTATGTCTGGCCAACAGGTCCCAAATCACTCCTTAAACATGCAAAAACAAAGACCGGCAACAAATCTCCTTTATGAGGAGCTGGACAGATGCAATAAAGTATCTAATTAAAAAAAGGCCGACAGATTATTTGCAGACAGATCAAACAACGTAAGGAGGTCACTTGGGCCATATGGGTCACGTCCTCATCCAACAAGCTATTTAGTGCACTTTAATCCACCTGCAGAGAACTTTGTTTTGCCAGGATGGCTGGAGATCACAGTTACTTTATAGATAGATACAGACTTCATAGATTTCTCACTCATTACGTTCTGAACGCCTCTTCCCACTGTCCGCTGTCACCCTCTCTCACACACGTCTCCCTATCGGCCCTTCCCCCACTCTCCTCTGTCCGTCCTGCACTTGACCAAGGACAGGCTGGAGCCACATATTTGTTTAGCTCTCCACTAGAGTCACTAAGGCGGAGGAGGGGAGTGAGGGGCTGGTGAACACCACCCACCAATCATCACCCCGATGGGGGGGGGGGCTCCTCAATGAGAGACTCAACATGTCTGAGGTTTGATGTGATGAGCAGCAGCAATCTGCCCCTTGAGAAAGAAATTCATGAGGTTTCTTTTCTAGCTTCCAGAAAAGTAGTTGTCTTCCATGCCCACCTGTTACATGACATGAAAAAAGTGTATTTAATATTTATTTTATTTGATTCAATCTACTGTTCTGTCCTAAAGTCTATGTTTTTACTGGTTAAAATTACTTTTTACACTGTTGGAAGGTGATAGTGGAGACATAATCTCTAATTTTTCAAACCCACCTCAGATGTAATTATTATTAAAACCTGAGCTTCTTAGATTTTTGTTTTACATGCGAGTGTTTCTCTTCTAACATAGCAGCCTGATTTCTATCTGTGAAGCAGACGCGACTCATCATCATCTTCTCGGAAATGGATGTAAACCAACGTCAGACCCAAGGGAATCTCCAAAGTGATAAAGGATGACCAACGTTCCTGTGTAATTAGGTGACAGTGCTGGTTGAATGGGTTCAGCAGGACGTCCTGTACACTACGCAGTTCCATTGTGTTCACACCAAAGTGACTTATTAATAGCTTTCCAATTACATTTCCATGTGAAAAGCTCCTGGAGTTCTGTCTACTTGGATGTACTGTAACAAACTTTAGAAAGTAAAGCAGGAGCATGTCTTGCTGAGCCACTTGTTCCTGCATTCATCTTCACCTCAGAGCACAACAACTGTTCTGTAGAAACTCCTCCCGGGTCCACGTGAATCCTGCAGAGACACCGTCGCTCCAGAAGCTTTCACTCCCGCTGTCAGCTCTCTCAAAGAGGCATTGTGGGAGAAATTCCCCATCTTAAGTGCTCCCATGTTTGCTTTTGTGCCAGCCGAGCCCACTCCGCTGACCTTTTGGAGACGGACCAATGAGCTCGGACGCCACGTCCTCTGCTGCCCTTCTCCCCTGACAGGAGAGCGGCCGGGACAATGAACAACAAGCTAATTAAAGTGATGACAGCACAAAGGAGGGAGCGCAGGCTCCATCACATCCCTAAAAACTCACCAACAGACTGAAACTCCAGAAACCACACACAAAAAGATTCAAATACGAGAGAAACCCATATGGAGAAACAACATTTTATAGACCAAACAAATCTAATTAATTAGATAAATAGTGGTTTGTTGCAGCTGTAAAGTATGTCAGGAATGTTTTTTGGAGTCTGACCGACCTTGTCAGTCTTCATTAGCCCCTGTTTTCGTCTGGAACATGGTACTTGTGCTGGTTGTGGTGTTAATGAGCGGCGGGCCACGCCAGGCTGGCTCGCTGCCAGGCGAAGGCGGGGCCAGGGGGGGGTCGCTGCTAATGTATAGAGATGCTGCTCCGGGGCCCGAGGTGATCAAAAGCAGCATGATGGGGGAGGAGAGCAGCTTAAATGGGAGGACACGTCCCCTCGCATCAAGTTGTCACGCAAGCACGCAACCCGATACGCTGCCACTAATTACGTGTCAGCCTTTATCAGGTGAGGACAGACGGTCACAACTGGATATCATTATGGACACCGGCTCCCTTTGAAATACACATCACACATCAAGATAAAGTTTTGTCATGTTTTTTAGCATCATATACAAATAACAGCTACTCCCCACCAGTGTTCTGGTGATGTTTGGCTGCACTGATTCTTCCTTTGACCTCACGTTTGATATGGATATTGCAAAAAGTTATCTCATGAGAGAGTCTGTCCAATCCATTAAAGTAGCAGTTTCCAAGGTACACCTAGTCTAATTTCCACCTGAGGTTTCTAAAAGTTTCAGGATCATTTACTGGTCATATTGGGGAGTGGAAATGTCTCAGTGGGACTGAACAAAACAGCATGACGCTCCACTAGGTTAATTTTCTCTCTGTATCGGGGACCCCAACTCAATCACTGAAACTCATTCCACTAATGGACTCTTGAGTCTTTATTAAGGTTGGAAATCCATGTGGTTATTCAGTGAGTTTGCTTTATTTTGTTTTGCTCCAAGTCTTTATCCAATTTGTTCTCCATGTTGCAAAAAATAAAGACCTGACGATCAATGTCGCCTTTGCAATAAAAAAAAAATAATCCAGGGAATGTTTTTAGATGCAGTCAGCCTTTAAATAATAAATCAATCGGCGCTCCCTTAAGGGCAACCTTTTCCCATCTCTGGAGGCTGTGGTCCCAGCTGTGCCGTGCTCCAGGTCCTGGGAACAAAAGCCCAGCGAGCCAGGAACGCCAACCTGCCTGCCACAAAATGATTCCCAGTGAAGATTTTATCTGAAGCATCCAGCGGCTCAGCTTCAGGAAGCAGGTGGTATTTGATCGAAATCTCATACTGAATAGAGGCACGGCATCGACAGATTGGAGGACCAACAGGTGACCACCAACCATGGGAACGGACGACGGAAAATCCAATTTCATGAGAGTCATCGTGACTCCCTCAGTCCAGGGTGTTTTTCCCTGCCTTTGCTACATGTTTGCTGGTGGCAGGCTCCAGTTGCTCCCTACAACACCTTTAAGGTATGTAACATGATGGATGGAAGGAATAATTGCACTGTTAGTCCACAACTGTTTGTAACTCCATGACAGATAAAACTAATTAAATTGGAGTTGAGGCTAGTTCTGAGTCGGACAATACAAGTAATCATAGTAGCAAATCATGAACCTAGAACATACTGGAAGGGTCAGTATATTCTATTCTGTGAATACATAACTATATGAGATACAATCATCGAGGACTACAGAAACCAGAAAATAATATTTTTTTGAGGCCAAGATCAGAGAATGTTGACTTCATTTATTGAAATCGATTGACAAAGTAGTTGTCAATCATTTTCTAAGTCTATTAATCGATTAGTTGTTGCAGGTCTATATGAGACTATCCATACGTAATAACTACACTACACTCTATAAAAGCCAGCACAAAAGTCCTAAGGGGCTGTTTTATAGAACGCACAGGCTCCAAATACATGCTAATAAATCAAAATAAAATCTGTTCCACAGCAGAAAGCTTCTTTCAGGACGATCTGCTGGTTCTTTGCTGATGTAAAAAGAGACACACCAAATTTAAATGTAATGTAAATGATATTACTTATTATTCAGGCCCATCTGTTGAGCTGCGTGGCCCCAGACGCAGGCTGCGCATTGTGCGTGATCCTCTCAGCTGACCTCATTGTTTCTCCGGGCCACGTCAGGACCTCCAGCTTAATGGGGTGACATCAGTGTTTAGGCCTGATTAACGTCCCTCAATGTCATTTGTCATGGAAAGACAGAGAGCACGCTTATCTGGGCCACTCGCCGCAACTCGCCCCCGTGACGCTAAAAGTTTGGAGTCGATGTGGCGCTGAGCACAGATAAAAGGTCACTTTATCCGTGAGATCACAGCAACGGAAATGTTAGCAACTCTCTCGGTAAACAGAGAGAGAGAGAGAGGCTAAACGAGGTGACTGGAACTTCACAATCCTTCATTTACTCACAAGCTCTCCCTCGCTGGAGCTATTCATGAAGAAGAAGCTCTTGTGTTTAGTTTTTTTTTTTTTTTTTGCAGGAGCTGTGCCCCAAAAGAGCCAAACTCAAGGAGGAACTTGTGAGGGAAAAGAAAGGATGAGAGGAAGGAAGAGAGAGCGAGAAATACAGAGAGAGAGGGAGAGAGGGGACTAATCCCATTAGGGTGGCAGCTAAATGATTTGTTCCACTGGGAGAAGGGGAGATAAAAAGGTATGTGTGGAGAAGGAGGGACAGGATGGGGGGGGCTTTTTTAGGGAGGATGACAGCAGCGATGAGACCCAAATCTCATCCGAAAGGAAAACCTTTTGCCTCTCCTCTCCTCTCTCTCTCTCTCCCTCCCTTTTCCCGTTCGTGGCCCCCCGCTTCCTCAATCACAGCGCTCAGAGCTGTCCGCATGGCACTCGAGGCCCGAATTTGAAAGTCTAATTTCCTCCCAAGGGGAAAGTGATGAGGAAATATAAGAACAAAGAGAGAAAAGAGCGCACAGAGCTGGTGACACGCCAGATTCGGCCGCCACGCCGTGACCCACAAAGGATAAATAAAACTTTCCAAAACGAGCTTAAGAAAGTCTCTTTATCTGCCTCTCCGCAGACAATCTGACAACACAAACAAGCTCCAGCTGATTATTAATAAGATCGGACAAAACTGCTGACGTGCTGCACAGGCTACCCCCCTGTGAGGACGACAGATGTCAAACAAAGAACTGGGTATTACAACAAAATTAACACAGACACGCAGAGCCAAAAGCACTGGTTTGAGCCCTTTAAGGCAATGGAGTGGGAATGGAGTATTTCTCCCTGTTTGCTACCGACAAGATAGAAGCTATGGAGCACAGGTGCCATCAGATGCCGTTTTTAAGATCATTTTACAACTAATTTTATGTTTCTACACCAATCTGGCATCCCTTTATGATTATAAAGGGATTAAACTTAACTCTGATTGGCCGTCTTGTGTGCAACTCACATGAATGATAATGTGACTTTACGGTCTTTGTTTTCCACCTGGGAATTGAGTAGAGCCAAAGTTGAAAACTCTGTCTAGGTTTCCTTTGCATGATGGGCTAACAGTAGAAGTCAAAATAGTCAAAAACAAGAAAATAAATCTCTTAAAATGTGGTAAAACAACCGTAAACCTGTTTCTCAACATCGGCAACGCCAACAAAAAGGTGTGATACCCACCCTTGCACGTACACATGGAAAAACACAAAGTGTGAGGTGTGTCCCTCACCAGACACTTGGGCAGTTTCCATTCTCCAAGTCGGGACAACAAAGCATCTCCAGGCCGTCATACAGTGAACCCCAACAGCTTCAGGAAGTCATTAAAAACAAGCAAATGGCTTCAGAGGCTGTCAAGCGCCTCCAGGTGCACCACACACAGTACAGCCTCCCTACGGAGACTAAAGGTTTCAGTTCTGAAGTTGCAGAATAATCAGATTAAACCGAGTGAGGAACATATAACTTTTGAGAAGTTAAATGCTGAATATTTAAAGGATTGTAGGTATTGTTTGGACATGGGTCAGGACCCGGGCGACTCAGTAACACGGCTGAACTCTTTAAAATGTGCCAAACGTCGTATTAGTCTGCATTAGTTTGAGCTCCGTGTCCAACAAACCGCAGGCCGAGTGTTGACCTGCGCCACTGAAACGATTAGTCCATTAACCAATTAGCTGATCAACAGCAAATCAATTGTTTAAGTGGTTTAACAAACACAAAAGACAAGCGGCTTTTCTCCTTTTAGATAATTGGTCAATGGATATCGTTGGGTTTGTTGGCCGATTGTGGGTCACTGGACACTCCACAGACTGAATGCTTAAACAAACCAACCCATAGCGCAAATAATTTGGATTATCAACAGCCAATTAAACAATTAATATGCGACCATTTCTGTATTTCTCTGAAGTTTCACATGTAAAAGCTCTTCTATTACCAGCATTCACTTTGTCTCTTGTTGTACCACGTCACAGTTGCTCACACGAAACCTTTCTTCATCACGGTCCAAGCGTTTGAAAAAATAAAAACGTGCGGATTCCCAGCCGTCGGGGAGCAGAGGAAGCTGTGGGACTAACTAATGACTTCCGCATCATCCTTTTCATTATCTTGGCCTCGGCTCGCGGTCACCGGGGTCAAAGGCTACAAAAACAGTAGCGTGCCTTCGTAGGTAGAGAGCGGCGCACTGTATTGTGAGGGGTGAGGGAGGGTGAGGCTGGGGGGTGGAGGGGGGTGAGGCTGGGGTGGGGGGGTGGTGTCTTCCCAGTGGGAGTCATCCTGCTGGACAATGGCAGACACATTCCACTGGAAACACTGTGGCATTATGGCCGCCCTCTGTTTTGGTGGAAGTGGGGATCCTCCCGGCGAACAAGGGGATTAACTCGCATGGCATTCTGGGAATTTTCACCTTTGGGAACGATTCAGCAACGGGAGGTGGAGGGGTAGTTTGGGGGGGTGGAGAAAAACAATTTGTTCAGTGTTGTCGGAATTATTCAGGATCACTTTTTATTGCTTGTAAAATACTTGTTTTCCCAGAGTTTCATAAAACTCAAATTGTAAGTGTCACAAAGTTGGGCTGTACTTGGAGGTCAGAAACAGCTGAATTTATCAGTTTCAATTGGAATATCATCATGAAGATGAAAAGGATAATAGAAAACTATAACCAGCTATAACACCAAAAGGGTAATGGCATCCCTCTCCATCTTCAAGGAGCTCTTTGAGATCCATCTCTTCCAAGATCATCTCCTCTCCCAACTTGCACTCCAGACCCATCTCCTCTTAACTAGTGCTTAAACTTCACACTTGCACTAGTACTTGCACTACTGTGGTGGTCTAACAACAGCAGTTCCTTGGTCAGCAACAGTTCCTGCATACAACACTAAAAGAGCATTGAAATCCCATGATGATTGCATTTGTTGCAATGTACATCAAAATGAGTACAAAGAAAAGTGTAAGTCTAGATGTTGCTTGTAAACAAGTGAAAAATCGACTTTGAACCTTCAATCTGAGGTGCAGAGATGCAGTGTCAAGCTTGAAACAGATGCTTTATGGGGATGGTTTTGTACATACGGACAATTGGACGGCCCGTTGAGTCTTTACAGATCCTAGCCTCGCCGCCAGTCCCTAATAAACAGACAGACACGGCCCAGAAGGCGCTGTGTGTGAACAAATATTGACCCGAGGGCTGAGCCGCGCTCTGCTATTATTTCAGCCACGCTGGAGGGCAGGAACAAGCGGGCGTCTGCTCCGATGGAGAGCTCCGGTGGCAGATGTCACTGAATATGCAAAGCAGACGGGAGAGGAAGGAAGCGTGGCTGTATCAACAACCAGCGGCTGACAAACGTATGCGACAAAGATTAATTTGTCAGATCTGTGACCGAAAGCTGATGAAGGAACGCGAGACCGTAGCCGTGCCCGGAGTTTTATTAAAGGTCTCTTCCAAACATGAGCTCAGTGGAAAAAGGGTCATCACCACTCTGTACGGCCACATAAACAGCATTCAGGCAGAAAATAACCACCGTGAACAACTTAATGTTATATCAATAAATGCAATAAAAGTCTCGCAGTAGCACGGCCCTATTAGACTTGACTGGTAATTTACCTTTTAAAGCACCACTCTTCAACACTCTGAGCTGAGCCAAGTAACAAAAAGGGGGGAGACTGCTTATTTTATCTGGATAACACTTTATCGACAATTGCAGCCTTTTGGCTGATTCTGGTGCTTTGGCAGCGTTGACGCGAGAGCGTACGGTTACAGTATGTTAAAATCATCATCCTGCAGCGGCCCGTGCCAACGACTCAAACGCCGGAGCCAGTTATTACAGGAGCAAGCAGCAGCTCTCCTATTTGAATACAGAAAGCAGGCCGACTTGCTGCGGCCTGCAGAACTGGTTTGGTGATGAGTATCTCGGTGGCACGCCGCCATCTGTTGAGACTGGTCTGTGATCCACGGAGAAATTGGGAGGAAATTGTGTGTGACACCTGATGAAAGTGATGACAGCGTGATCGTGGACGCGCTGTGGATGGATTCCTATGTGCAATCACACGTTTCAACAGTCGGCTGACAACAATACGCTCGGTGGATCAAATGGGGCGACCTACAATGGAAACCCCCTTTTCACCTTGGCTTTTGAGGGTCTAGTCCTGGCCACAGATGTCCAGCAGGTCCTAAAACATCCGCACATCCTCATTCATATATAGATTTTGGTTACTGAAGTGTGACATGTAATACGAGCGTGACCACTGCGAGGCAGATGTTTCCAGTCAAATGTCAGTGTACTTGCTCCTGGTTCTTCCTCCGTGTGTGATCCTGCATACAAGGCTGTACAGTATGTGTACACACTCCAGACGTGCATCACTCCGATTACCAATTAGCTGCTAAGCTCCTTCAAAAAGCTAACAACATCTGACTGACGACTGAAGACGTGCCTAAGGAGAGATCACATCATTTGTCAAACTGATTGCAAATTGTGGGTGAACTCACGATTCTTCTGATGAAACCGACGTTCCATAGCTTCTATGTATATCAGAGAAGCATTCAACCACCCACCTGCCTTTAAGACTCTAATAGAGACAGTTTGTTATGTGCAGTGCATGCTTGTAATCTGCATATGAAGGGAGGCTGAACCAAAGCAAAATTCTCCTTAAAACGCACAAATGTGTGCTCTCCACTCCTAGAGGGGAGAGGAAGGGAGAGGAAGGGAGAGGAGGGGGGAGGAGAAGGGGTGGGGGGGATCATGGGATAGGGTCGGGGAACTTGTGGCCGGCGTCGCCATGGCGACCTGCCCCACACTTTGTGGAAACTGAAACCTGAGAGGGCGCAGCGCCATTGTGGATCTGACTCCTGCACCGACAATACCGGCAATAAGGATGGAAGACGCACACAAATAACCCCAGAACACACACACACACACACACACACACACACATATAAATAAAATTATTACACACTGCCTCAATCATCCAATGTGCTAATTACAGATGGCTCGAAACATTTCCCCCCCTCTTTAATTAACAGAGCCTCATATTAAAACCCCCCTCCCTCTGTGTGTGTGTGTGTCTGTGTGTGCGCGCGTGTGTGTGTGTGTGTGTGCGTGTGTGTGTGTGTGTGTGTGTGTGTGTGTGTGTGTGTGTGTGTGTGTGTGTGTGTGTGTGTGTGTGTGTGTGTGTGTGTGTGTGTGTGTGTGTGTGTGTGTGTGTGTGTGTGTGTGTGTGTGTGTGTGTGTGTGTGCTGTGCAGACAGCTGGCCCTCCATGTGCACAGTAGCTTCACCCACAGCAGATACGATCACTGGTGTCACCGGGGAGTCAATCTCCACTGTAAACAAAGCCCCGCTGACCGCAAGAGGAAATCATTTACTGCTGCACTTTGACAGTTTGGTGAGAAACGCCCAGCCTTCCTCAAGAAGATGTTTATACACACACAGTCGGAGGTGGCACACAGGTTTGGGATTTGAGGATTACTTCAGAG
Organism: Karalla daura; assembly: GCA_029224185.1. Classification (NCBI taxonomy): domain Eukaryota; kingdom Metazoa; phylum Chordata; class Actinopteri; order Chaetodontiformes; family Leiognathidae; genus Karalla; species Karalla daura. The sequence goes on from CM055192.1 coordinate 21,759,258, forward strand.
ACCGTCTCGCTCACCCGACTGTGCTGTTTCTGAACAATGAGTATGAAAAAAAAGACAAAAACATTAACATTTCTACAACTGGAGAAAAAAAAGTGTCTGATCAGGAGATGATTTCCAATGTAAATAAAGCCACGAGAAATGTGTTTGAAGAGCTTGACAGACTTAACTTCAACTAAGCAGAAGCCTCAATTGCAGCTCACCCAGCTTCTTCTGATGCATTTCACAGAGATTGCGATAAAGAAATTGTATAATCTTATCAGATGCTAAGTCAGGCTCATTTAAGTTCATTTTAGTAATCATAAAACTAAAGCAAGACAAGATCATGTGTCCCTTTTGTTTGTCCTTCATCTCCAGAAGTTAAAAGTTTAAAGCTCAGGGGGAAAAAAATAAAAATAAAAGGAGTTTCTAACCAAAAAAAAGGCTGAAGCTGCCATCCAAACATGATCATTCAGTGAAAATCACTGTGGAAAACACACATATGCCTACACTCTTCCCCTTAGACATATGGCTATGTATCCCTAAAGGCACCAAGGCTCCTACAAACAAAGCAGACTACCATAAAGTTCATGCACAACGATATGTCTCAGTTGTGCTTGTTAATCGTCATTCTCACCATCTTCTTCGAGGAAGAGGTCATGACCTCCACCTGGGTCGAAACGGCCACAGCAGCAATCTCGCAGAGCAATTTCCCCGAGCGTGCGGCTAATAACTTCCACAAGGACGCAGACTTTCTTCCCCGACTCGCACATTAACTTTATCTGATGAGACGTGACCACCGCATCCCCAGCACTGAGCGGGCCAACGGTCATGGACTGGTTCCAGGTGGTCTGAGTGGGTATTTACTGGAAAGTATGTCTCCGCATCCACGCACACACGCAACAGCTCTGCTGGATGAAGCTGTCGGAAACACGATGGCCGAGCGTAAACTCTTGCATGCTGCAACAAGGACTTTTGGTGCGTGACAGGACATCGAGTAGTTAGAGTAAAATAGAGCCTCTGCATAACAAACGTACAATATATTTATATCTGTTTGAAATGTCATCCCACAAACAAACTGCAGTCTCAGGCAATCACGCACATTTCTTGGATCCCTTTTTAAGCACCATAAACCGCACATAGATAAATAAGAAACCAAAACGAGACATGTTAAAATAAGCAGAATTGGCCAGTTTCGAGGCCTAAACGCCTAAAATACGTTTTCACACAGCTGCACGTACCAGCCAGCGAGTCTGAGCCCCGACCTGTAGAAAGAACAGCAGCTGTAGTAGCTGTAGCTGTGACAGACTGCACCCTGGAACCACCTCGCATCTCCTCATAGAGCTGAGGTTTCTCCATTCACAGAATAAGAAGTCATTACAATAGGTTCCTTTCCGAACAACAAAGAACAGACTGTGTCACAGTCATAACACAATGTGTTGTCTATGCTGGAGGTTCGCAGTCATCTCTAGCACAAGGATAAGAGATGCTGTGTTCCCCCGAACGCCCAAACTATGAATAAAACAACGTGTTGCCCTCAGAGGGTAATGTGAATCCAGCCCTGCAGCAGCTTTAAGAACTTGAAGACACCCTAAAGAGTCCAAAGACGTGTTCCCCCTCCACTCACCTTCCTGAGCTCTCAGAGACCCTCTGTGAGTGCATCTCCCCGAGCTGCAGACACAGCCACAGCTCCAGCTCCAGAGGAGTCGTCCCACTGAGGACTGAGGGATTAACACAGAGACGTCACCCGGCACTGTCTCGCACAGCAGAGCACGGGCCAATCACAACACAGACACACACACACACACACACACACACACACACACACACACACACACACACACACACACACACACACACACACACACACACACACACACACACACACACACACACACACACACACACACACACACACACACACACACACACACACACACACACACACACACACAGAGTAACCTGACAATACCAGCCAGCGAGAGGCAGTGTAATATGAGGAGCCCGGAGAGTCACGGGTCGAGGGTCTGGGCTCCTCTCAGCCGTAAACCGTGGCATCCTTGGCACCAGAGCGGACGATGGGAGTGTGGAGAATTTGGGGACGTTTCCAACAACCACTGAGTGAAAGAAGAGATGTACGTAGATAGACTTTTGTTTTGTTTTGTTTGTTTGTTTTTAATCTGAAGTCCATCTCACTATCCAGTGGTGACTCTGGAATCTGTTGTTGCCTCAAGGTTATAGTGGTCATCATCAGTTTCATCAGCAACAAGTACTTCTTTGCTCATAATGCTATTATTTTAAAAGAAATATTAACATCATCACATTTTCCTAAAATGTGAAATTTGCCCCACACTGCTCCTCTGTAGCCATCCTCTGAAGTGACACAAGGAGAATATGACATAGCAATGCTGGGTAGTAATTCACAGTGGATTTTTTGAAATATGTTAGTATTTGATCTAAACATAATGGACATCTTGTGAGCCTGGAGATGCTGCTCAAATTTGCTTGAAGAGCAGAAATGCAGCATGACGTCAAACAAACAAGCCAAGACAAAATGAGGAGCAGCCACTTCTGTCATGGACATGACTTTCATGCACCGAGTGTGATATGAGTTGGAAAACTGAACTTTATGCCACCCAAGAAACATGAAAAACAAGCAAATGAAACTACAAAATGGAAAACCAGACCACAAAACATTCCAACATATAAAACATTTAAACAATCTAATTGCACAAAGAAGCAGATCACAACTTTTCAAAGCTTCATGCTCCAGAAGATGAGCTGCTCAGAGGAGATGTTTAAACTGTGTCTGCTATCTTAATTAAAGCAGCCACAGCTTCAGCTACATATGGTGCACACCCTGTCACTGAGGAGGAGATCATCAAAGCCTCAGAGCCTCAACACATTCATTATCATCAATCTGCAACAAATCTGAGCCAAAGTATCAAAGACAGGTTAGATTTAAGAATCTCACTCTCATGCGTTCAGTTGTTAGAGCAGGGTTATTTTAGTTGGATACTTGCCATTTACTGATATTACTTACTGAAATGCCTCCTTGAGGCACAAAACAAGTCTCACTAAACACCACAGTTTCACTAAATCTTTGCTTTTTTTGGGTGGGGGGCGGTTATAATGCTATGCAAACAATTTGGTGCACACAACATGTCATGTTCAGTGCACATGCAATCCTAGTGAGATCTGGCTTTATTCAATCAGATTGCACTTCTTGTGAAAACGTTTCGACCTGACTGGCAAAGTCTGTGCATGCCTGCATAGCTGAGGGATTATCACAGTATCAGCCGGGGCGCTGAGTTCCCTCTGCACCTGTCTTGTCCTGCTTAACGTACAAGAACCGTGCGGGGTTTCCACTCCTCCCTTTTCCACACTACTTGCCCCCTCTCATTCACAAGCAGTCCTGGGGGGATAATGACAGGCTGCGAGCCGACGGCTTCCACAGACTGACACTTGGTCCCACTGCAAGCAACCAGGGAGGATTTGAAAATACAGGCATGCACAGTTTGGGAGATCTGTTATTTCTGCAGCACCTTTAATGTATGGAGACAAAAGAGGTTCTTGTGCCAAGTTCCTATCACCTGGTTCAGGTGGTCCATGATCAGCACTTTATGCAAAATGCAGTCTATAATATTTCTAGTAAAGTTCATAATAAAACAATGTTCCTTGCATGTAAATCTCAGCATAACGATTGAGCCTTAATGCTCCGTTAATTGAGCCCTAATTCTCTCTGATAATGGATGACTATTGTCACCAACATTGCAGGAAACACATAACTTATTATAGTATGTCATATGAGAAAGGTTTGCCGAAATGCATCCGAGTCATTCTGCACTGAGAGAGAGTGCAAGGCATCTTCACTGGTTAAAGCAGTGAAAGTAACTGAGCGAGGAGGAGTTCCCTGTTCTACTCTTTTTTTTGTGGTCAAATGTCAAAACAATAATTTACAGCAAGCCACGTCAGACAGAGTATCTTCCACTACTTCAGGGCATATTTTCAAGGTGTAATTTAGTCAATTCAGAGTTGTAAGTAGGTCAAGGTTGTATCTACTATCCAGACGGATATCTAAAGGGGTTCAGATTTAGAAAACATGGTAGAGCAGCTTTGGAGAAGTGAACTGAAATTTAGGGTGAATATAATTCGCGAGTAAACAAAAGGAATTTGCGAAGGGAAAACATCAATTATTCCGAGTGATCGTCTCCGATTTTAAGAGCACATGATGACTGAGAGGAGGCGTGAATGAAAGAAAGGGATTAGCATACCAGGAAACAAAACATCTTTGTGAAATACACTTCAAGGTTTAGCCGGGGTTAATCCCAGCTACACGGAGAAATACCTCCACTCATTCATGTTTGTCACGACAGTTTCCCTCCCGACGGAAGCCTCACACAAGCTGAAGCACGCAGGGCCGAGGCATCATACGTGTCTCCACACAGCAAAACCCAGGAGGAAAACCCAGCTACGTCGCAAAACCCTCGACTTCCTTTGAAAAGATGGGCACCCAATGGAAGAGGCAGTTTGCGCGTACTCCTTTAGAGGATGCTAACTTAGCTTAGCATCAAGTATAGAAAGCTGTGGAACTAACTTTTTTCTCATTTTCTACCTGTGTCTTTGTGGGTCCTTGGGTTCCCACAGTCCAACACATGCATGTTCAGATCAAATGGAGACAGAGTGAGTGATGTGTGTGCACTGCAATGGACTAGCGACCAGACCTGTATCCCCTGCCTTTGTCCTACAGCGTGTGTACCATCAGTCAAAGATCTACAATACCAAAGTTCACACTGGAACTTTTTTACAGCGTTCATTAGAACGTCTCATATTAAGATCTGTGATCGATAAGTGCAGACCAGACCAGACCAACCCAGAAATCTCCAGAGTCTCCATCTTGGGTCATCCTGAACCCTGTTAAGCCTCTAAGCGCTGATTTTAATGGATTTCCAAGCAGTTCTGCCAGAGCTTTGATCACTCAAATAATGACTTCCTAGCAAATTTGCAAACAATGCGTGGCCATCCTGGCAGCTGCCCCAGGCCCCAGAAAATCTTTTAGGAGGATTGCCGGGAGCTTGACTTTACGTTTTCCAACAAGGTCCCTATTTAAAACCTGCTGCATTGCCCATGTAGTTTTAGATTTCACAGGTTTTTGCCTATACACGATCTCTAATCCAACCCATTATCTAACTAAACACATTTCTCCGTTAAATGCATACTTTAGCACAGCTGTTAGCGTGGCATGCATTTGGCTGGGCAGCGCTGATTGTTTGGTTTAAGTGGATGTGCTATTCAAAGTAGATTTGATCTTATAATGACAGGGCAGTCACTGAGGCTCGTGTAGGTCTTCATCCCACACTTAAAGACCCCGGCAGCTGTATCAACTCCCTTCACCTCCACGGTCAAAGGCTGATCCCAGCACGGGTGGTTTCTTCTCCTCAGCTCCAGAGAAAATTCTGCTTTTCAAGCCAAAAAACGTCGTATTTTAAGCCCTGAAACATGCACGAGAAGCACAAATGGAGACTCAGGCATCCACAGATGCTCAACCGGAGCTAAAATTACAACTCAGAAGGCCTCTTAGATGAAATTACAGAGCAAACACCGAGGCACGGCTTCCGCAAAAACTGTACAGCCGCAAGAAAAGCAGGGCCAGATTTGACAGCGCAGCGGGATTTCCAAAATGTGAGGACAACCCGCTCAGACAAGGCAGTGGAGTGGAAGTCATTTTCTCTAAACAAACTCTGGTGGGACGGGCGTCATAATCACAGGGAGGTGGAGGCCGGGGGGCAACAAATCAGAGCCCAAGGGGAGGTGGGCGGGTGGGTGGGTGGGTGGGCAGGGGGCAGCTTTGATGGTGTGTGGACAGAGGGGTCGTCTCACCGAGGTGTTAAACCTCTGCCATATGTGCCCCCACGGGCTGTTAGGAGCGTCCCAACGTGGAGCCAGAGTCGGCCGCTTTAAGCCTGATGTACCACCCGCCGCCAGGCCGCGCGTCCTCCAGATCTGCTTATGCCGCGTGCGTGGGGAAACCAGTGCGAGGCTGTGGAAAGCTCTGCAGGATGTGAACAATGTACAGATTTAACGCTAAGCTCGTTACAGTGCGGCAGAGGCCGAGCTCAGAGACGTCAGAGACGTAAACAAGAGGCACGTGGACGCTCTTTCCCGCTCAGAAGATCAGTTCTCAGCAGATTCTATATGAAGCAGAGCTGCGGTTGAAGTGATTATTTCTGCAGTCGATTAGTCTGTTAGTTTGTTTCCAGGGGCCAATCAGTTGTCTGGACTGTAAACAAGTGGAAAGTGGAATCCAGGAGAAGTTTCTTGTATACCTTGTTTCGATAATGACTTTAAGAAATTGAGAGAATCAAAATTCTCTGATCTAAGCTTCTTCTTATTGTTTTCTGGTTTCTTTAGTCACCATGACAGAAAAAAGTGAGGACAAAAATACATATATACATACTTTTTAAATGATACAAATCAGCAAACAGAACTTTCAAAGTGGCCGTCTCTACATGAGAAAGTGGCAGGAACTTGCATTGAACCTCAGAAGTTGCAGATCTCTACGATCTCTACATTTGTGGAACAAAAAAAATCTGATTTAGGCAGATGAACGAAGCCATGTTTGCTGATTTCTGCATTGAGGGATTCTCAGTAATGTGCACACAGAGATAGAAGAGATAGACACCGGCACGGAGAGACACAACGTCCCACATAGCGAGTGGCCACGGTGGGGGCACAGGAAAACAAGAACAAGCTGCCGAGTCCAAAACAAAAATCTTCAGCTCGGCTGCCAAGGACGGCTGAGCTGAAAAGAAAACAGTTTTCCAGCCACGATGTTAAGTCAAAACATGGGCCACTAGGAAGCGCTCTTAGCTTAAGGCAGCACAGCCTAATAAAGCAGCTGTGCAGGAAATCCCACCTTAAAGACGACTTGAATTCCTCTGGTCTGCTCCACTCAGAGCCACAATGTTGGCCATCTGAGAAAATCTGTCGCTCTGCACATGTTCAGAAAGAGCGACCATTAAGATGATTAGAGATTTCCATATCCTTCCTTTGACCAGTTTTAGTTTGATGAGGATGTCATTTCAATACACTGAACCCAATCACACTGACATATTAATCTCTGGTTATCCAAGACAAATGTACCGAACAATACTGGAGTCGAGAGTGGGCCCAGCTGTGGAAAAAAAAAGCACTGAAAAAGAATCTTTTTGAAGAAGATATGATATTTTCTCCCAAAGTGACCGTACAAAAGCTCACCGGGTTCACTGAAGCCGCACCAGGCCGGTGCTTTTCTGACTGAAGGAATGCTTTGTCTGGGCTCCCGCATGAAAGCACTGTTTGTAATCTCTATTCTTATTACACCCAAGTGTAGAAAAATGGATTCAGGGCTACGCCAAAAAGTGCCACAGTGGAAGCCAAAGAATTTCATTAAAGCACGGTGACAGGGCTCATATTCTTCCACCCTTGACATATCAATTCAGAGCTTTATCTCTAAAGGGGGCAAAGTGGAAAAGCCTCTAAGCACAGGAGAAGATGAAGAGCCCTCTGTTTGATCCAAGCTCCTCTCTGGCACAATGGGGACCACCATCCAGGTCTGACTGACTATACCCCCCCCCTTTTTTTATTCTAATCCCCCAAAAATTCTTCAGTGAGGAAAAAAGGTGGATGCAAAGTAATCCAGGAGAGGAGAGGGAGGAAGAACTGTGCTGACATTCGACACCAGGTATAACAACCAGTGGCTTCATTTACACTGCATGAAACAATTCAGAGTGCATGCCCATCCCTTATTGTTTAAGGGGACGAGGATGGATTTTTTTTTACGTTGGCTTTGTTGAATAATGAAGAAAGATGCCACATCTGTGCAGAAACTGCACCAACACCTATACCTAATAGGTATAATACCTAATACAGTTGTAAAATGGACTTTACAGTAAAACCAATGCTCCATAGAGTCTGTGTTAACTCGAGAGAACAAGGGTACATACTCCATTAGGTCATTCTAGATCCCCTTTAATAGTCAAGAACTTTTCTGTGGTTATAAATTGAGGAAAAACCGATATTATCCCTCCTGGAGGTTTGAGGTCAGGATGTGCAGATCCTAGTTTAAGCTGTTAAATATGTGGCAAAGATGAGTCAGTGTGGATCATATAATGGTGAAGGATTACCAAGTCACATGAGAGAAAGAGAAGATTGGTTGTCTGAAAGCTCAGAAAAAGAAAGAAGAAGAAAGAGGAGGAAAAAGTAGAATGAGGAGGAGGCAGCACAGGGAGACTCGCAGGTTAAATCTGTGGTCAAGAACTTTTCCTGGAGCACCTAGAGCTCAAAGTTCAACCGCGCTCCACATGGAGACACTTCCAGACACCTGCAGGCCTCCTGCAGGCTGTCTACATGTGCGGTTGGACTTCATAAAAGCAGCAGATTGCCTCGGGGGAGCAGGTAGACGAACAGCATATGACTTTAAACATAATCCCTGATTAAGCAGCAGCGCTTCATGGGATTGTCTGGAAGCAGCACCTGACCCAGACGCCATCGGAAACTTCACCCGAGGAGGACTAAACAGCAAATCCTGCGTCTGTGATCACACAACTATGTCTTCGAAAAAGAGTTTTAAGACACCTGTGGCATGATTCAACTCACACACGCGTTCAAGGAGAAGCTCCCAAAGCGTTGAACTCACCCTGTCTCCAAGTGTCGCCCCCGGCTTTAAAGTGGCTTTGAACGCAACACGTCCTGCGGGTAAGATTGTCCTCGCAGTTTGGAGGCTCGTAGCAGCGGGAAATCTTCCGGATAAGGTGGAAAGCAGGCGTAGAAAGACCCGGAGAGGTTGTGCTTCAGCGTAGAGCTGCAGGTCGCGTCCCGCAGCCTCTTTGTACTGATACGACGGGGCTGCGCGTCCCACAGACGCGCGCATGCGCAGTCAGAGCCTGGTCTGTAGAAGGAGGAGGGGGTTAGGTGCGGTGGGTAGGGGTTGTCAACAGGGTGGCATCTCTTGAAAGGTTATTGGACTTTTTTGAGAGAGTCTAGGCAACAAGAAAATATTTGGGGGAAAAAGAGAAAATGTTTGTTGTTATTTCAACGTTGTGATGTTGTTGATGTTGGTCCACGTGCAACGAGACACCCCCAAATAAAACACTTTTTAGTGAAACAAATTACGAAGTCACTTGGTATAATAGCAAAGTTTATAAAATGTACAAACTCAAAACTGTCAAAGCTTGATTAACAATACGAAAAAAAGTATGAGAACCGGACAATGGTGCCACCTAGGGGTGAGCGGAGGACAAACAAAAAAGAGCTCTTATCAATTCAAGAAATGAGCTGCTGCAGGTAGATCAAGCCCCCCCCCCCCCCCCCGTACACACACACACCCATACAACCAGACATATTGTGTTGTGAACTCAGTAACTTCACTAGAGGAAAATTGAAGTAAAATGAACATTAAAACAAGTTGGTGAATGTGTCCAATCATCCAATAGCTTCAAGATTCACATTTTTTGGCTGTGCTGGGTCTGATATGACCTGGGGGCTCCTCAGCAAATGTTTTTTATTTATTCATAGGAGGCACAGACACTAAACACAATGTCTGAATTGTCCTCTTGATCCAGATTATTATTGTGAAATAAAAGTTGTCTCGGTCAGGATTAAATCTTGTGACTGCTCATATGCTCAGATTCATCCACAGACCTTAATAAATAAATAAATACATGAATGTTTTCAAACAGGCACCAGGTGTTGTACAATGGCAGGGGAAACAGTAGACAGACAGGCCTGTATGTGAGAAATGTCAGGAAGAGGAGCCAGCTGAGCTGTGGGGGGTCAGGGGCACCAAGACACATGACAAGGGGGAAGATGAGGGAGTCATGGCAGGGGGGCAGTAATAGGATTTACTGAGCTGGGCTGGAACACTCGCTGTTATCTTCCTAACTTTCATATGATGGGATTACTGACCATAACTGATTTACTTTATGAACAGGAAATATAAGGTGAGATGTAAATAATGAGAGCAGAAGGTTCTGATCAAGTAGTAGTGGTAGCAAAAGAAGAGAAAATATTACTAGAATAGCCATATTCTGTGAATCTATTACATATTATAGGAGTTGAACACAATAACAGTTGTAACAATGTTACACATATGTTGTGTATTAGGTGCATAATAACTCTTATAACTGAAAATGAAGTGCAACATGCATCTAAAAAACCATATTGCAAACCTGAGGGTCAGAGCTGAAGCCACACAGCCGAGGCCCAAACATAGTGGACAGGTGAAGAGCGCCACCCAGTGGTGCTTTCGGTTTTACAGCCACACAGACTGGAAGCTCAACAGATTACCACACACTGAAGGTTGTGGTTTCACTTGACTGCAAGAGTAAGTAGGGGCATTTCGCCAGGTAAAACCCACTCTCAAGGCACTTTATTCTTCTAATCCGCTGTGTTTTATAGCCATTGATCTGTCCACTTAGGCTCACAAAGGTAAACAATGTTGATAATTTATGTGACATCCTAATTCCACAACCGAGTGCCATTAATATGCTGTTTTAACTGTGTCTGCTGTCTCTGGGATGGTCTCAGGAATCCTAATGGTTTTATTAATTCCAGTTCATCCCAAAGGTACTGAATAAGGGAATAAGAGGTTAGAGGTCAAATCGACACAGAACTGGGAAAACCAGAGCAGCATTTTCAGCTACTGCAGGTAACCTGAATTAACTTCAGAATGGCAAGAAATAAAGTGAAAACATACATTTTTTCACTGTCTTTTAAGTGTGAAGGAACACGTGCTGAAGAAAATGTCAGTGTGTGTCTGAGTTACTTTTGCTCATTTTGCTCAGTTTTTATAATGTAAATCACTTTGTGTAACATTTTGTTGCATGAAAAGTGTCATATAAATAAAGCTTGCTTGATCAGTCCCCATATTCTCGAGCAGTAAAGAGTCCCTAAAATACATGTAGCTGGATGGGTAGGTAGACAGACAGACAGGAATCCCAAAAGAAATCCTGCTTTTCTCTAAGAGTTGGAAGAGTGCAAACCCACTATCAGAAGTAGAAATGATGAAACTGCACACACACACACACACACACACACTATCAGTGTTTAACCCTGCTGAACAGCACAGGACATCACTTGTGCAACGGCAGCCTGACCGGAGGCATGCACAGCCTCTATTATTCGGCTCACATCCCCCTATTGGTAACTTTATCTCTTTCATCACACACACACACACACACTCTCTCTCTCTCTCTCTCTCTCTATCTCTCTCTCTCATACATACACACACATACACAAACACACTCGCTCTCTCTCTCTCTCATAGTTACACATACACACACAGTTTTAGGGAGACAGAGCATGTTGCTGAGTTATGCATTTAGAATACAAAATATGAGCAACTCTATTCTGATACAGTTAAAATGTCCTCCATTATGTAGCTCCAATCTTAGAGTATTCAGTCACAGTTATAAATTAGTCACATTAGACACTGAAAAAACTTGATAGAATATTTTACAAATTACATTTTTAAGTCATGCATTTTGTAGTGCATTACCTGGAATGTGTTCTTTACAATTCCCCACAGATGCAAGAGGGCCTGCACAGTTAACGCCTGATTTGAAAAGTATCTTCAAGGTGGCCTACAATTATCAAAAACATTGCTTTTATTTCGCAGAACTGAAATTGAAACACTGCCTCACGTGAATGATTACTTGTTTTCTCTCAAAGGTTTTGAGGGAGGTCTTATGAGCAAAAGCTGTTTGCTTTTGCTACAAAATGATGGAACGAGCTGCCTCAGCACCTCAGACCTGGAGCCCCTCTCGTTCTTCAGTTCTCCTCTTAAAACCCATCTCCTCTCCTTGGCTTTTGACATGCACTGAGAAGCTGATTCCATTTGTCCAGTTTTTTGTGCAGCTATTTGACCTGTATTTTATATGAAATTGTTTATGCCTCATAGGAGTATTTATCATGTGTTCATTCATTGTTTACAGCACGTTGGGCCTCTGTAGTTTTTTTTACAGTGTTCAACAAATAAAGATGGACTGGACTGGATTGATGGATAGGATGATGGCTACCAGGGTAATGTGGTGGACCCTGGACGTTGTATACTTGTGGCAGCAGATGACTGCCCTCTCTGAGCCTGAGTTTTCTCTCACTAACGTCACTCTCAGTAGCTTTTGGGGTTTTGTTTTGCTGGGCTCTGTTTCGTCTATGTTGTTTGAGATACAACCTGGCACTTCCACTAAAGTTGAAGTTGAAGGATGTTGTGTCCTGTTGCTTTGTTATTGTAATGTGAGTGTGCTTTTTTTTTAACTTTCTCATGGTGTTGTAACCATGTTTTCATTCTAGCTCCTCTTTAACCCTCCCACAGTACACACACACACACACACACGCACACAAAGCTGGGCAGTGTCTCCATCTGAGCCACACCTCTCCCCAGACTTCCGCCCCTGTTTCAGCAGTTAAAAGGCTGCGCTTCTTCCTGCAGCTCTTACTCCAGGCTGCAGGAGACCACAGCTTCTCGACCCTCATCATGTCCGAGAGAGGAGCCTTCGACACCAACGTGGTGACGGTGACCCGCTTCGTCATGGAGCAGGGTCGCCGGGCGAAGGGGACCGGGGAGCTGACCACGCTGCTCAACTCGCTCTGCACCGCCGTGAAGGCCATCTCCTGCGCCGTGCGCAAAGCGGGCATCGCACACCTGTGAGTAGCGTGTGCACAAACTTCTCCATGCGACATTAAGTATTTTTCTCTGTGGGAAGGGGGAGAAAAGTTTCCTCAAACTCTGTTCCATGCATGCATCCACGTTGGCACCGACAGAGCTGGAGATTCAGGTTCCTCCGTCCGACCAATCAGGAAGCGCATACCTGACGAAGCCACGCCCACTCCGACATGCAACTTATTTTGTTGTTGATTTCCCTCTGTATGTGTAGGTTACCTCTATGTAATGTGCCAGGAAGGAGGATGCATTACATAAGCACTTGTATGCATGTAAGCACATGCATTGTCGTGTTTATTTAGTTGACTTAAAGAAACCATAGTGTAATGATAAATATTACTATATCCTTCAACTAACAGTGGTAGTTAGTAAAAGAGTTTAAGTTATATAGAAGAGGAGACAGTGGAGGGGAAAAGTAGCAGGTAGCATTGATAGGGAGGTGAGAAGTTAAGAGGAGTGATGGAGGGATGTTATCAAGTATGTATGGTTTGTACGGTGTTGTAGATGGTCACTGGGCGAAGGTCCTGCTTCCTCTCCCCTGGCTGTCAGGTGTTAGTCTGAGGTAATTTCCCTCTTATGTATAGTATAGGCTATGGTTATGTCATGTGCAGTCTCACGTTAGCATATGCTTAATGAGGCTAAGTGTTTTCTGTCCTATACTGATGAATTTCCTCACTGTTCTGTGGCTTTTCCCCTGGAGAACATTTGCTCTAGTCATTCAGCAGATGGAATAAATGCTGTGGGATGGGAGGGGGGCAGTACTACTATTCCTAGTAGTAGAAGGAAGAACAAGAGCAATGCTAGATAAGTATAAGTTAGGAGAGGAGATGCTCCAATCAGACTTTGGTCTTCAAGAGCTTCTCAGAGAAGGAGAGGGATGCCACTGCTCTAAGATTGTAGCTAGGAACAGCTTTGTCTTTAATATCTTGCATACATCAATAAATTGTGATGTGTTGGGCCACTTTAACTGCTTATCCTACACCATTTTATCTTTATTGGTGAAAGAAAGTCCATCTTAACACTAAATGTACAGCTTTCAACCTCTATTCATTTGGGGGCATATGAACAGAAATCTTTTCAATGTGATTTCAGTGGAGTAGTTTATCTCCATAGTATTGTCTGTCCTCTGATTTAAATAAAGCAGTGTCATGCAGCACCTGCAGATTTTTTTTCCCCCCATCCAACCTGGAGTCTCATAAAGAGACCGTCATGTGTTTCTGCCTCATACTGGTGCATTTCCTTGTCCTTATTTCCTTCTTCCACCCATAGAAACTGTCCGTACTGTAAATACAGTATCCTGGTTGCACAACTCTATATCTCTCTGCATGGGTCTCAAAATAAACCCCGTCCCTCACCAATGAATACACATGTGCACCATTTTATATGCAATTATTACAACTTCATGCATTTTACTTGCCATAGTAAAAAGACATTGCATCAAAAAATGCAATGTCATGCATCAGTTGCAGGTTTTTGGATGGGTTCTTTTTGCATACAAACTAGAATCTGTGGTTAATGTGATTTTCCTTCAAGAGGAATCGACTATCGACACTAAACTGCTGCCAAACTGGTGTGAAGAAGTGAAATTTGATGCCAGGTCTCCCTCATACTGATTTTTTTTATTTTCTCTCCTCTTCTCAGTTATGGCATCGCAGGCAGCACCAACGTGACCGGGGACCAGGTGAAGAAGCTGGACATCCTGTCCAACGACCTCATCATCAACATGATCAAGTCTTCCTTCACCTCCTGCGTGCTGATATCCGAGGAGAACGACAAAGCCATCATCATAGAGCCCGAGATGAGGGTACGTTTCCATAAAGGGGTTAAAACGCTAAAAGGGGATACTGTATTATGAAGGATCTAGAGTTACTTTTAAGATGTTCAGGGAAAACCTGCTTTTATTGACCTGGGGTCTTCTCTGCTCTAGTGTGCAAAAGGAAAGAGGATCAACCAGTTGGGCCACTCTTTGTTAACATAAATGTCTGTTTCCCAGAACTTTTCCTCATTGAACTGGTTCACTGAGGGAGGAGTCTGTTTTTCAGTTCCTGGTCAGATGATTGTTATCTGAAATTCTTCTCCTCATATGGAGACCTCTGTTGGAAACCTGTGATGTTTTACACGGAGTAGAACTGATTATTTGCTACACTTTTCTTTCTGTTTCAGGGAAAATACATTGTGTGCTTTGACCCTCTGGACGGATCCTCCAACATCGACTGCCTTGTCTCCATCGGTACCATCTTCGCCATCTACAAAAAGGTAAAACTGCAAAAGTTGCCTGAAATATTCCACTGGGATTCTCTTATTATTATAGCTTCTGAAACCTTCTACGCTCGACTCAGGTGAAACAGTTTGTCTTCTGTGAAAGATAAAGGAGGTGAACCAAAACCTGGGCGCAGATGAGCTGTGTTCAGAGATTATAATCTGTACCTACCAGGAAGTGATGCTGTTTTCACCCCAAGGTTTTCTGGCATCTGGGTTTTACTTGTTGATCGAATACAATAACTCTTTGTTCAGAGACAAAAGTGCACTCATCGGATTTCGTTCCCCTTTCTTCCATTGTTATAGACAAAAACATTCTTAGGATTTCTTCACATTTCCTTTGTGTCAATATTATGTAGCGTTTCCATTCTCTTTTATCAATGCACCTCTGCAGACTTTTGCAGACTTTTGCTATTGCGACAATGCTGTATTTTCCACCCACTGCAGGACTGCAGGAGTTTGCATGGTTTCATTCAGATAAGATAAGATAATGCTTTATTAAAAGCATTATCTTATCTTATCTGAATGAAACCATGCAAACTCCACTGACACGAATAACGAATAACGACGTGAATCCAACTCCTGTCTCCGCCTCAGTCCACAGACGATGAGCCCTGTGAGAAGGACGCCCTGCAGCCGGGCAGGAACCTGGTGGCGGCTGGCTATGCTCTATACGGCAGCGCCACCATGATGGTCATCTCCACCGGCCAGGGAGTCAACTGCTTCATGCTCGACCCCGTCAGTACGCGCTGTGAAACGTGAATCTTCTGCCTGTGCAGCTGAGTTTGCAGGTGCCAATCGTCTTTTCTTGTTTTCGTTTGCTTTCTGCTCATCAGTCCATCGGAGAGTTCATCCTGGTGGATCGGGATGTGAAGATCAAGAAGCGAGGCAAGATTTACAGCTTGAACGAGGGTTACGCCAAACACTTTGAGCCTGCAGTCACAGAGTACCTGCAGAAGAAGAAGTTCCCCCAGGTAACACTGCAGAGCGCTATAGAAGACATGCGTGCTTCTACCTGCAGCCTTGGCACATTTCTGAATGCAAAAGTGTGCCTACACTGCTAATTATTTGATTCTTCTTACCAAGATTAAAGAAAAAATTTGATTTAGAAGTGTTAAATTGATCTTGTTCTAAGAGTCAATTTCTGATTTCAATGCTAATGCGACACTGTGTGTGTCTGCAGGACGGCACAGAGCCGTACGGCGCCCGGTACATCGGCTCCATGGTGGCAGACGTGCACCGGACGCTGATGTACGGAGGCATCTTCTTATACCCGGGGAATGTGAAGAGCCCCAAAGGAAAGGTAAAGTCCTACTATACCGTAACAGAAGTATGTAGATATAATAATACGTGTGAAGAAGACATGGTAAGTCCATTGTAAAAACAAAAAAAAATCCTGTGGAGGTCTGCACACATGTGAACAAGACAGCTTGTTGAAAACATTAATGGTTTTGAAAAAAACATTGAAAATTAGAATATAATGCAAATTGCAATCTGCTACAAGTGGTTGTAAGAAGTTCTTAACCCTTCTTATTCATGCTTTTAGTTGCATTAAAGGTTTCTGCATTTCACTCACAGATCATTTGTAGACGATCTCTGGAAGGTGATTTTCCTCAAAAACTATTTTTCTCGTCACTTGCATCAATACTGAAGTGTCACAACGTGGTGTCTTCACCATCCACATCCTGCCACTGTGTGCAAGACTGAGCCGAACTAGATGTTGTCACACTTCACGAAGCTGAAAGCAGCTGACTTCAATGTGTATGAGAGGGGAACACGGACAGCGTATAGAGAAGACTTAAACGCTAAAAAAAGAAACTTTTACTAAACCTGTTTACTGTGTGCAATCAAATTGTGCAATTACAAAGTTGAATACCAATAAAACTATGAGTGGAACTGCTTGGATAAAATATGAAACTGAACAATATTTGAACAAAACAAGGCAACAAAATCCAGTTAAAAAGCAAGATTTTAAAGATATATTTTGTAAGGTTTATTGAAAGAATATGGTTATGTTGGATATTTAACTATTAAAAATAGAATCTCCATTTTGGATCTATGTTTTTTATGTTAGAAGATAGTCACTCTAACTTAAGCTGCTCCAAACTTGTATAATAGGGGCATCAAGTACTAAAGCACTTTTCTGATACGAGAGTTTTTAAATATATATTGAAAACTAGAGCGTTCCCTTCAGATAGTTTGATGAAACTAACCTCCTTCTCTTCCTCAAAGCTGCGGCTGCTGTACGAATGCAACCCCATGGCTTACATCATGGAGCAGGCGGGCGGCATGGCCTCCACCGGCTTCGAGACCATCCTGGACATCCAGCCTGAGTCCATCCACCAGCGGGCGCCCATCGCCCTGGGCTCGCCCGAGGACGTGCTGGAGTACATCGCCATCTGCAAGAAGCACGGGAAGAAGTGAGAGGAAGACGCCTTCCGACTCCTTTCCCCACAACAACCACCAATCCAAACTGTCCACGTCCACAGGAGGGAAGAAGTCAGCTGCCTTGCACACAAAAAGTGACTGATTCTCTCAGTTTATATGCAAAAAAAAGAAAGACCAAAGCTGGTTGTTTCATGTCCTACCAGCACTATTCCTTTGCACTTGTGGAAGCCTGATGGATAGAAGAGGTTTGGTTCAGTGGAAACGAGGACTCGTAAGCTAAAAAGAAAAATCATGCACACATTCCACACAAAAACAGAACCAAAAATGTGCCGAAAAACCAAAGATAAATGCACTAAAACAAACGGAGGAGCCTGACCCTCCTCACTTTACCGCCAGCTGTGCCTTAATTAAGATGAACCTGCACAAAGGACCACACGTTAACCTCTATGCAACTAAACCTGACACCATGTGAACTGCTACTGTTTGGAATGATGAAGTCTCAATAAATGGAAGACAAAATCCCTGTTTTGTGATGTGTGTGTTTGTAGACTTGAAGCCTCTTTACATGTGGCCACACATAAACAAACCTGTGCAGAGAAACTGAAAAGTTGGGAGATGTAGTGTCTGTAACAGTTCAGAGATACTTCCCAGAGTAGCTGACCTTTAAGCTAAAGGTCAGCCGGAGCTCTCAGACCCCTAATGACATTTAAAGCCCACATGAGTCTTCTCCTGCTCTCTTGATATTACAGTATGACACATCCCATAAGTGTCTCGTAGCACAGAAACAAAATGCTGAATTAAAGCAGCCTTAACAATGAGTCACACGGTCTGTGTCAGCAGTAGTAGGAATAAAGCAATGAATACAGAAACAGTTTCAGAAAGGCCTTAAAACCTAGTTCTATTGCTAACATTTACAGCTGGGTGTTTCTGTCGTATTGAATCACTTTTTTAATTGTTTTCCACATGAACCTGAGGTGAAATAAAATTCTTCTATTGTCACAGCATAAGACCTCTCAGGTTCATGTCTAACAGATAAAATGATGGTAAAAATACTGAGGGTCTACCTCAATTCAATTCAATTGTACAAGTTTGTTTCCCTATAGAGTAACTCATATAAGGCACACTGAGCAGTTTTACATCAACACAAGAATGACAACCTAACACAAGGAGTGAATGTCTACTGGGTATAAAGAGCTCTCATGCCCCTGTAAGTGAAGTTCCTGCTGTGACACATGTTGCAAACCTCTTGACTTAATGAATAAAAGTGTTTTTCTTGTGCAGGATTAAACTGTTGCCAGTGTCTGGCTGCTGCTGACACTCGATACCCCCTCAACCATCTCCAAATACACACACACACACACACACACACACACACACACACACACACACACACACACTCACACACGCAGGCTCGCCCTCTCTTCCACTCCACTGCACTCACAAATAGCTCCCCTGGATTGCTGTCATGGCTCTGGGAATGAAAAGGACTTGGCTGGAGAGGAGCCTCCTCACTCTCCGCCCAGCCTGGGCCCCATCCCGACCCGCAGCGCTGCAGCAGCAGGACCCCAGCCCAGCATGTCGGACCAGTCGGCCTTCGACACGGACGTATGGACCCTGACCCGCTTCGTCATCGAGACGGGTCGTCAGGCCAAGGGGGCGACCGGCGAGCTCACCCAGCTCATCAACTCCATCCTGACAGCCATCAAGGCCATCTCCTCGGCCGTGCGTAAAGCAGGCCTGGCGCACCTGTGAGTACACCTGCTGAATCACAGCATAGAGGGGAACCTGGACTTGGCTCCCAGATGTGATTGAGGGGCTTTGCTGTGTGGAGTTTGCATGTTTTCTCCTCTGGGGAGGCTCTAGTTTCCTCCCACACTACAAAAACATGGACACACAACCTCTGAATGTCTGCTTTTGGGTCCATCCAATAGACCTGTGTCACGATAGAAACATGTCTTTCTGGTATTTTATTTATGTGGCATTAGAAACATGAACAACATGGCAGTAAGTGCTTTATATGTGTAGTTCTCTATGTGTAGTGCATGTTCTCTCTGTGTGTCCTCTGGTTTCCCTGCACATAGGTCAATAAGAGACTAAATGATACCTAGGTGTGTGTGTATGAGAATGAATGGTGTGTATGTCTTGTGGTGAACTGATGACCTTTCCAGGGTGTTCCCTGCCTTTACCCTGTGTGCCCTCTTACAGGCTCAGGCTACTCCAGATACTGTCTGGGTATAAAGTAGGTAAGATAACGGATGAATGAATGAATCTTGTGAAATAGGTAGAGTATACTTAAATGAATCCTGGGAAAACTCTTGTTTTATGGCTCCATCTCCCTAAATATGCATCATTCTATTATATATACCATGATAATTTCATTACAAAACTCCATTAGGTAATTAGAGTATATGAGCTTTTCATTGTGCAGAGGACAGGCACACACATATAGGTGTTAGCATTGAACCTGAAGTACCAGTGAGAAGCATATTATATGTAGACATGCAGATCTATGTACAGTATGTACAATAACAGTGTTGCAGAATGTCCAGTATGCACAATGCAGACTATGTTTAGTGAATCTAAAAATATCTAACTGCATGTGCATTTCATGACAATACAGTAGATCTCAGTTGAACAGTAGAGGTGATTACTAAAGGCAAGGGGTCAGAGGTCAAGATCACAGTCTGACATGTCTGACAGAAGATTTAGGAGGGACTGAGTGGGGAAGTAGAGGCTGTGAGACACTGGAGTTGACATGGAGCTGACTCCACTGTTCCTGAACTGTAAAACCACACGCAGCAAGCTCTGTGTGTGATTTTAGGTGCATTTCGACACTTTAATCTGCAGGTGATACAAAGATTATGTAACTTCAATGCACAATCTGAAACCGACTGTGCTGCCTTTTCAATTGTCTTCTCAAAAATGGAGATAAGAGAAAGCGTGATTAGACAACTTCTCTGATTTGGTAAAAACGCAGGAGGAAGTCATACTGGAGAGGAATGAAAAAATGGTCGAAAAATGATTGAAATGACTGAAATGAAAAACTTTTTGACCAAGAGCAACCCTGTCTCTTATATAAGACGTCACCAGGACTAGTAGGAGGTACCCAAACAAGTTGAAGTTTAGATTGCAGGTTGTACAAGAGGTCTTTCCTATTCAGTTCTTACTTTTGGATCACTAAAAATGCAAAATGTCCATATAAAGACAATTGTGTCACCCTCCATAGCTGGTGCATATGTGAGCAGATTGTGAGGATTTTTGCTGCTTGTTTGTGCTTAGAGGAGAAGGAACAATCTGTCAAGTCTTGCATGCAAGTTTGTATACAGTATGGATGCTGCATGAGTATTTTCTTCTTCAAAGTGTTCAACATGAGGGAGAATAACCGGGTCGGTTCCAGCTCATTATACAGTGAATTTCACACACCCAGAAGTTATGTAACCGCACACAAGACATCGTTGTCTGAAGCTAAATGAAGATAATTGAGCAACTCACGGTGGCTGAGGCTGAAGCGTGGCTGCTGATTGGTCCACACAGGCACGGCCTGGCCGGCTCGGTCAACGTCACCGGGGACGACCAGAAGAAGCTGGACGTGCTGTCCAACGACCTGGTCATCAACATGCTGCAGGGCTCCTACAGCACCTGCTGCATGGTGTCCGAGGAGAACAAGGAGCTCATCATCACACCCAAAGACAAGAGGGTGAGCCGAGAGCGAGTCGAGGGTCGGGATCAGACGGGTCTTGATTCAGGTTTCAGAAGACACCTAGAAAAAAAATTAATTAACTGTAAAAAGGGCCGTTAAATAACATCCAGGGTGTTTCTTATTATGGCAACATTTCAAAGCTTCTAGATTGACATCAGGAAACTCTTCATTCAACTATTCTAGGTCCCTGTTTATTTGCATTGTTGAATCAACCCTCTCTAATCAGAGTTCAGGCTCATCAACTGATTTAATGTTAACAACTGAATAATTTCCCTTCAGGGATAAATTCTATAGTTCTATATTATCTTATCTTATCTTATTTTATCTTATCTTATCTTAGTAGATGCCTTTCTAACTTTGAAACACCCAGTGAAGCCATGAACAGATAAATAAAGCTGTATCTCCATTTCAAGACTAATGAAGAATAGCAGCTCAATTCTGCCTTAGAGCTATTTACGTCTTTTTACATAAAAAGATAGAATCGTGTAGAATATTAATATAAATACCTGAGAATAGCATCAATAAAATATAATAAAATGAAGTAAAGCACATGCACGGTTGTTTTTGAATAAGTTCAGAGTAATGTTGTTGTCTGAATGGAGTATTACAATGTCACTTATGATGAATGCTGAGATGAGCCCATGAATCATTCAGATCAAAGGACAAAGGAGCTGTATGCATCAGAGACACATTAGTATCTGAGCCACAGGTGACAGTGTAGTGTATTAACGCAACAGTAGAGACCATAAATGTGAAGATATTTCCAGTACAAGTATTATTATGTCTTCTTCACCTGACTTTATTTTGTCACAGGGAAAGTACGTGGTCTGTTTCGACCCCCTGGATGGCTCCAGTAACATCGACTGCTTGGCTTCCATTGGCACCATATTTGCCATCTACAAAAGGGTGAGTCTGGATATACAGTATAGGTATAGAGACAGATATATGGATATACAAGCTCAACGATTCTGGTGATACAAATCATGGACAAACACATCTGCAAAGATGTTTAGCATGTATACCAAAAGACCACATGGAATATCCTACATTAAATATGATTCACTTGAATGATCATTTCATTGTCAGAGATCTGGTTCATTCACAGGCAGATCCTGTAGTAACACTAATTTGCCACACTGAGGCGCTGCTGTGCAGCTAATGTCAGTCACTCATTTCTGTTCCGTTTTATTGACCCAATGAGAGTAGAAACCACACACCACAGTCAAGAAGAGCAACCACAATATTTCATATAACACACACACACGCACACACACACAAAAACACACACTTACCACACTCGTTCATGCCACTGTTGTCTCTGTCAGAGTGGCAGATCCACTCAAGCATTTCATTTTAATTAAACTCAGAAAGAAATTTCACTGGTACTTCAGTCTCTTCCTGTTTATTTGTATGCGTGTTGTTTTGAATAATTTCAATCACCCTGACCATTTAAGTAAATACACAAACAAACAAACACACAAACTGATCAGCTCAAACAGCTGCATGTGCCACAAATGCGTGATTCATGTTTCTGATGACGTGTTTTGATTTGCATAGAGCCCTTGAAATACAGACACACACACACACACACACACACACACACACACACACACACACACACACACACACACACACAATCCTGTTTTAGTGGTATCTGAGGACCAGAGGGCCTCTCTTGATGTGTGTCTACGTTCCAGGTAACAGAGGGCGAGCCCACAGAGAAAGACGCTCTGCAGCCCGGCAACAACATCGTGTGTGCCGGCTACACCCTGTACGGCAGCGCCACGCTGGTGGCCCTCAGCACCGGGTCAGGCGTCAACTTCTTCACGCTGGACCCCGTGAGTACCCACAGATCTCTCGGAGAGAGAGAGAGAGAGACAGAGAGAGAGAGAGAGAGAGAGGTGGTGAGACCACTGGAGGCCAGAGGCACTTCAGAAGCACTTCATTGCCTCTAACTGTCAATGCCTCTAAGTGTCAATGCCTCTAACTGTGTCTCCTCCTCCTGCCTCTGCTTACTGTCACAGTCCTGCCACTGCTGCTCCTATTGGACAAAACAGGTTTAACAGGTGTCATTGTAAAGACGCACAAAAATGTGCCACCTCATCCTCTTAAAGTAGATTTCATATGATGTGTAGGGCAAGTTTCATCTCGTTGTTGACCTCTCAGCCTGAAGCTTCCAGCTTTTCTTTTATTTACAACATTTATATCAGTCAATTACTTTTATATCACAGCTCTCACTTATTGCACTTTTAACCTTTCACACCCACTCATGCGCACGCCCATATCACACACCACTCCATCCACAAATAGAAACACACAAGGAGAAAACAACTTCTTTTTTTTCCACTCTGGGAAAGCAGCTTTAGTTATTACGGGATGAAAAGATTTGCTGTATGTTTGCAAGTAAACTTGCTGCTGTTGTTGTTGTTGTTGTTGTGTATGAAAAGCCAGGAGTGAGGTGTTTGCTGTTCACTTGTGTTACAACACACACACAATGCGCATTTTGCAGCTTTCTCTCTGGAATTAAATGAACTCTCCACTGGGACTGAGGCCACTCTGAAACACGAGTCAAATTAAATGTTAAATGATGTGGCTCTGGCGGGCGTAATCATCTAATATTCTGGCCGCTGAATCATCTTTTTAATGTGTGTTCAGTGCAGCAAATCAATTTAGATTCTCCACCCAGGGAATAGAAAATGGAAAAGGAGCTGCCTCTAACTGATGCAATGTTTGCAGGTTGTTTTGTATCAATGCTCTGCCTCAATAAGGCCTTGAACATTATTGCCTTGGTATGCATTCTGTCTATTATTTTTTATATAGTTTTTACATAGAAGCAGCTGTAGGATATATACTCAAATATAGCACTTAAGTAAAAGTACACATAGAAAAATGTACTCTGTTGAAAGTACCTCATTAACAGCCTATTTAAGTACAGTTCAGTAGCTACTTGCTTTTAGATGTATATGAAGTCTCAAAAGCATAGTTTGCGCCTAATTATTATTTCTCTCAACCCATATCAATGATTTCTGTGGCAGACACAAAAACTTGAAGTAGACAGCACAGATATTTGCTGCACAACGCAGTGGAGTAAAAGTCACAAGGTTGCAGTAAGAATACTACTTTAGGAAGTTACAGATCAGCAAAAAAAAAAAAAGACATGTATTACTGTAATGAGATGTTTTCCGGGTGTGCATCCCTCAGGGCATCGGGGAGTTCATCCTGACCGACAGGAACGTGAAGATCAAACCCAAGGGGAAGATCTACAGTCTGAACGAGGGCTACGCCAAGTACTTCCACCCCTCCATCAACGAGTACCTCAAGCACAAGAAGTACCCCGAGGTGAGGGCGACTGAACACGGACCGAATTAGACAGCTCACACAGTCGAAAGCACACAACGTTTGGGACGTTTGGGATGTAAATGTTTGTAAACCATGAGCGTGTCTGCGTGTCGCTGCCGGTCCAGACCCAAGACCAGCGACCTCTCCACTCCTCACGTGAATCCTGAGCAAGCGTTTTGTCTCTCTGGTTGAGAGAGTTTAGGAGAGGACAGGAAAAAGCTGTTGGTTTCGGCAGACACGAGATATTTTGAGTGACTCTTAGCAGCTGAAAAAAAGTAGACAAAGTGTTCAAAAGTGTTGTTTTTTTTCTCAAAGTGTCATTCAGGAGATCATGTGTCTGCTGAAACCGTCTGAAAAAGATTTACCATTTTTATAATTCCCTCAGAAATGTTCTCTCACTTTCAGTTTTACAAGTTTTTTCATGAAATTTTACAGCTCAAAGAAAATTAAAGTGGCAGATATACATCTATGTATTTGTATAAATATGTACAAAAGTAGGAGAATAAAAGTTCAATAGGGCAAGATTACAACACTAATCATTGCAAACTGAGATAAGGAAAATAAAATAATACAAATAGTAGACAATAAGTAGATAGTTGATAATAAGTAGATAGATAATAGATAATAGTAAACTATAGATAATAGTAAATAAGTAGCAGAAACAACAGAAGTAAAGTCAGGCTAGTTGAGAAAAAATGAATATACAGGCCCAACATACTGTTAAGAACACGTCCCAGATTGCACATTATGCATTTTAAATGTGTTTCTGCTACAATAAATGAAGGAGTACATTCAAGTTTTGGTGACTAAGCATAAGTGTTCAGTATTTTTACGTTTTCACAATCCAAAAATGAGTCAGTCAGTCCGTTGGTTGGAACAAACATCACAGCACACATGACGTGCAGGTCAAAGTGAAGATGCTCGGTGCTCTTCCACCGCTCGAACCAGGTTCAGCTGACCCGGACGGACACGTGACTGGTGGACTCAGTCCAGCGTGACCCCCCCCCCCGCTCAGACAGGACGCTGGGCGACGGCTCTGTCAGCTGAGCTGCAGGAAGCTGGCTGTTCCTCAGGAAACAGCAGCTGCTCATCTGGAAACTCTGATCCCAACACACACCAATACGCTGTGCACACTCAGCACCTCCGCAGCACTGTCACAACTGTTGTGCAAAAGTATGCAATCGTCTCCCTGTCACCAGGAGGAATGCGTGTGATGATGATCTGTGAAGATCAGCTTTAGAGAGGGTTCCTCTTGATCTTGCAAAAAACATGTCACAGTTTTCATTTTTATCGTATAAACACCAGCCAGAGCTTTGAGATTTAGGTTTCTACTCCACATCAGTGTTGTGTTTTGAGTGTCAGATGCTGGAAATATCTTTGCAACATGAATCCATTCATTCATTCATTCATTCTTTATCTTCACCTACTTTGTATCCAAACAGGGGTCTTTCCCATGCCTATCTCCAGAGAACATATGTCAAATACACCCTGGACAGCTTTTCAGTCTATCTCAGGCCACACACACACACAGAAAGCCCCAGTTCACAAAGTGACTCCAACACACACACATGCTAGTAAAGGCTCAGAAGGAGAGAACCACATAGATATGTTTCTGTTGCTCTCTCTGGCCTTGAGATACATTGAGCCATAAAGCAGAGTGGTAACACTCAGAGGTTAGAGGGCTATTGAAAGGTAGACAGAGTGAATCAGGTCAGGTCGGTCTGGCTGAATGTGTAGTTTAGCTGGAGCTGAGCTACAGTTTGGAGCTGGAATCAAGGAAAACAGGATCTGTGGCACAAGTGCAGGCTGCAGACTGGCAGGTGGTCATAGGTGTTGAGTTCCAGTTGTGCTCGTTCCCGTTTCATATCCCTTTTCACTTTCCAAGTTTCAGCCGCTGAGACCTCGCTGATTATAGTAATGGTGGGAATCCACATTGTTACTCATCTCCTCAGTGTGTCACCTCACACAGGCTTTAACTAGAGCACAGACTCTGCAGGTTAGACACAGGGAGGAAACATGTCTGTGTGGAGATTCCTCTTCTGCCAGGTCATTGTTATCCAAGGAGCTGTAGAGTCTGGCATCTGAACTTGTATGTTCCACTGAACAAGCCTCCAGGATGAGAGGTGGAATGTCTCCAGGAATCTACAACACATCCAGCTGATACATATCTACATCTGCTTGGATCTGAAGCATCTCTATAAGCATCCGCAAAAAATAAACATTAAAAGGATAATGTTACTTTCTGTTCCACATATCTCCGTACAACTTCCTAAATGTTTGACTGAATGATTTTTAATGTGTTTTTTTTTTTTGCTACTTCCTCTACTTTGTGCTATTTTTCCATTTTCTTCTTATTCATTCCAGGAAGCCCCACTTTGCTTTAGCTGTGATCAGCTGGAGCGGTTTCTGAGCATTGCGTAGTGTGGGTGGGCCTGTTTTTGAGGAAATACTATGCATACACACACACACACACACACATAGACACACACACAGAGACACACACCCCTCATGATGACTGGGATGTGACTCATCGAGCACATGACTCTGCATCACGTTATCCTGGTCTGAACACGCAGCACATCCCAGCAGGATTCACACACACTCACATCCTGACCTCTGACAGCTTTGTATTGTTGAACAAGTGACTGTGGTGCACTAAACATCCAAAGTGTGGCTCTGTGAATAGAATGAATCCAGAGTTGTGCCTTCTCTGATCTGCTCAACACCCAGACTCTTCACTCTGTCAGGTCACACATCGCGTCCGCTCTGAAGCGTACAGCGTGTCCCAGCTGGCGTGGACGGACTTTGACCTGTTGACAGTTTGTTTAGTTTTTCCTCAGACTGAACAACTCGTGAGCGAGTCAGTTCTGCTAAAACTGCAACTTTTCTTGACGTATGTGTGTGTGTGTGTGTGTGTGTGTGTGTGTGTGTGTGTGTGTGTGTGTGTGTGTGTGTGTGTGTGTGTGTGTACTGTACCATCCTTTAACCTCCACTACAGGTTAACTTTGAAACAACAAGGTCTGCTCTCCCAAACCGGTTTTCTCTGCCTGGATAAGCAATTTAAAACACCAAACGCTTTTGGCAAAAGTCTGCAAACAATCACCTCACACCTTTCTCAAAGCACACAGTGGTGTATTTCTCCTGTTGGACAGATGTAGTCTGAACTTTCAAAGCTCTGAATTCAGATTTTTGTGTTTGGAAACATGTTTAAACCTCCACAGAAACAATGATAGAGTTCACAGCCCTGAGGCCTGTTTCCATGGAAATGATAAACGCAAATCAAGACACGATATCTCGACTGATTAAGATACAGATGTGCTCAGACGACAGCCCTTAAAAACATCAAAGATCACAGAGGCCTGACGAAGGAAAACAGCTCACCAGAGGGCGAAAACTTCAAGTTTCTAACTTTAGCTTTCTTATGTCTCCACATATTGTGAGCGGGTGCGGTTTCTCTTTCTCCACCGTGAAACCTTGTTGGCGCTGGACTCACTCACTCATTATCTCTGAGGAGAGAGGAAACAAGCCTGTCATCTTAGGACTGAAACATCACTTATGATTCCTCAGACTTGCATGCATGCTTTGAGAAACCAGCATCAAGACCCTGTTCTCAGAGGGGAAATCACGGTCAGCTCTGACCCGAATCCCAGTGTCCTTTGCCTTCAAGTCTATAAGAGGGCACCAGCAGATCCCATGTGACACTGTTAGGTATTAACTGTGTTTGAGGATGAGTGGAGAGCTGGAGCAGCTGCACCCTGATATTTAACGTGCACCTCTCCCTCCTGCAGGACGGCAGCTCCCCCTACGGAGCTCGCTACGTGGGCTCCATGGTGTCCGACATCCACCGCACCGTCGCCTACGGAGGGATCTTCATGTACCCGGCCAATGAGAAGAGCCCCAAGGGAAAGGTACAGAGGGGCCTTCATAGAGGCTCAGGGCTTAAGAGATAAGACAATAAGATGACATAAAACAATCCCCAAAGGGAAATTATTCTCTTCTGCAGCCAAAATTATACAATATGATATATCCACACATCCACCATACACAAGAATACAGTCTGCAGCAGTAAAGAAGTAAATAAGTAGTAAAAATCATAAGTAAATGATAAGTAATAACAGTAACGGTAAGGAAGGTAGCATAAAAAATAATAGGCAAAAGGTATGATGATGATAATAATAATAACAGAAGTAGTAGTACTAATAATAATAATAGCTAAGGTGGCACAAAAATGAAATAATAGAGATGATTACCATGATTCCCTCACAAAGTGCAGGTTTTTTAATGAAAGTTATTCAAACTCAAATGATCCTCAGGATGAATCTGCACAGCAAGATTTTTTTTAAATATTCATTTTTTTCCTGTTTTGGAATTGACGGATAATTTCACTTATTTAGAGTTTCTCTTTCCTCAGATTTAGTCTTTTTTTCTTGCTTTTGTGCTCCCATTTTCTGCAGTGTGGAATGCCTGTAAAGCCTGAATTAAAGAGGATAAGCAGGAGGTCTCTTTTTACTATGAGCCAGCTGATAAAGGAGGCTGTGTAGAATAATGTCAGACTGTAATATCACAACAAGCTGGAGCTCAGCCTCACACATCTGACTGACACACAGCGGGCGACGATGTGTAACCCGAGGCCGGAGTTGTTTTCCTCCTCCTCGGCCTGTGATAAATAAAGCTCAGACACAGTCCGGGCTGCTCATAAAGATAAACTCCAACCCTCAGCCCGGTTCTCTCAGGCAGTGTGACTCTGCGTGACCCGTCGATCTGGGACACGCTGTGGTTATTCCCATCTCTCACAGACGCTTCATTATTAACACGCTCTAAAAAAAGAAAGAAACTGAGCAAAACAATTGATTGAGACTTTAAAATAAAAACAAGTTGGAGAAAAAAAAAAACAGCACACAGTCACTGTCTCACAATGGGCAGATCTCGATTCACTGGCCTTCGACCTATGTGTGTTACGTATATACTGAACACACATTCAAACAGTGTGGCAGGTCAAAGGGCTGCTCGCATTAGTTAAGTAAGACAGGATGAGGAAAAACAAGCAGTGAAAACAGAGAAAAGAGAGAGATACATAACACAAACATATCAGATTGAGACGATGATGCTTCAGCAACATGTAACCCTTTGTTTCTTTGAACCAGAGTCCCAACCAGTTCACATCTGACCTTGCATGTCAAAGCTTTTAGACCTGATATTTTTCATTTGCTCCAGATTTGAGAGAAGCTGTAAGCCTGAATGGAAAGGCAAGGCTAACAGTGGGAGGGGGTTTTTGGTTTTTATGGTTTTACAGTGTTCCCGAGCACACGTCACATTACATTAACGTGTCTGATAACACCTTGAACCTCAGCCCATCTTTGCTCCTGAACCAGTTCTGAGCCAGTCAGCCTGATGTGTTTCTTGGAACGTAACACAGATTTCCTGGTCCCCTGGCGGCACCTGTCTACCAACATCTAGTGTCAGATCCATTCATTCATATTCACATGTTCACAAAGATGTTTACAAAAATGCAAACTGATGAGGAAAATCATTCAGAATTGAACTTTTCGAGACATGACGTTGCATTTTTTTTCTCCTACATTTTATCATCAGAATGTGAATATTAAGAATGATTGAAAGAAAATGGAAGTTGATGAGGGGAAATAGTCTGGTTACCTTGATCAGATAGCTTTAGCAGCTGATCAAATCTGTTTTATTGAAGTGTTTGGAAGATTCAGGTCACCAGCACTTCCTTGAATCTTTATGGAGTTGTCCTTTACTCACCTGTCTGATAACATGCTGTGATGAAATACAAAGTGAAACAGTCTCATGTTAAGACAATTTCCTCCCTAAAATGTGTTTTCAGGGGTGAAAATACTCATTAGTGTTGTGTCTTGTTCTCCCTGAAGCTGCGCTTGCTGTACGAGTGCAACCCTATCGCTTTCATCATCGAGCAGGCCGGAGGCCTCGCCACAACCGGCACCCAGAGGATCCTGGACGTGCAGCCCGAGTCTCTGCACCAGCGGGTGCCGTTCGTGGTGGGCTCCCCCGACGACGTCAACGAGTACCTGTCCTTCGTCAAGAAGCACCAGTAGAGCTGCAGCAGTGTCTATGTAGCTGTAGGTCTGTGTGAGACAAGGGCGAGTTCTCAAAGTCAGATCCCTCAGGAATAATGACTTTACAGTCTATAAATATACGATGCAAAACCTGCAAAAAAAAGGTAGCTTCCTGTACATTCAATTAGCATTTTTGAGAATACCATCATAATTAACACTTACTCTGTCCATTAAAATATTTGTAAAAACTCTTGCTGTTTCTTCTCGATTTGTTCAACCCGCCCAAAAGACAAGTTTACCCTAAAAAGAAAGAGGAAACATCTGGTTTCTTATTGACTTGTGACGGTTAAATGCATATACTGTATGAGTCAGGAAAGAGTTTCACTTCGACCAACGAGCTGGAAACAGTTTTGTCGAGTTGTTCATCACCTACAGCGTTGCACAATTCAGGTCATGGTCCGTCTTGTTCTTCCCTAATGAAGCAGACGCTCCAACAATACATTAACTGGAAGCTGAATCTAATCTGCATACAACAGTGAGAAAAATGACAGATAGAAGTGTTTTGACCTATATAGCAATCAGATCAGCTGTGTTTTCCTCTTTCTACAGTATTTAACCCAATAAGTATAAAATGTGTTGAAGTTGCAAAGTTTCATATTCTGCTCGTTTTCTGGGCTGTCGTTAAACGGGAAGTGAGTGAGGGAGCATTTGTTTTTGATGTAATTAGGTGAACTTAATCTCCCTCCCTGTGGTTCCTGCATTGGAGGATTGCACAACACATTCGCGCAGCTGCCCCGACTGTTTGCTCCACATATCGGCCTGAACGTTGTGTGAAATATGTTCGAGGAGCTTATACAGCCACATGCCTTTTCGCTGACTGTTTTGTCATCAGACTCGTGTTTGCTTAAAGACTAAAAGCAACTTTTCTACAGAAAAGAGAGAAAGCCTCACCAGGTTCAGACTTTTTTCCTCAGGTCTGAAAAGCACAACGTTTTTGCGTCACAGTCTAGTTAATGTGACAGTTTTTATAGAGAATGACCTTGTTGGGTTTAAGGTGATGTTTTCCCACACAACAAAGGGGCGACTCTTCCTCCTCTCTGCCTCCTTATGAATCGATCGCATTGTTACAACAATCAATAATCCTGTGTGAACCCAGTGCCAGGACGTCAGAGAGCACAGCAGCTTTTTTTCTTCCAAGGGGATCGGGTTGAGGGGGGGTGTGAGGGGGGTCACATGACTCAGGGCTTTGCTGCACAGACTGCTTTGCTGCAAGTCAACGCAGCATGTGAGAACAGCACCGGGCACAGAGGATCATTCAGGGCGCCGCGGATGCCGAAGTTACACATGGATATGTCACAAGATTAAATGTCAAAGTTTCAAAAAAAGGAAAAAGGAGAAAAAGGATGGCGGGTACAGGAATAATCTTGTGACTGAATTCAACAGCTGTTATGCTGGAAAATGGCTTTGAGAGAGATGATATTTATGCTTCAACACAGCCTGTTAAGTAATAATGAATAATTGATGACTGAATAATACTAAACTGAAACAGTTTAATCAGATAGGGACAGATTACGTGAAACACTGTAATAGCAGTCTGGTGTTTTCCAGGTTGCCTCAGCTTGTTAACAGTACCTATAATGTTATGGATACTTTTCATTCTTTTGGAGAAACTGGAAAGAGACGATTGCTATCTTGCAGACTGATGCTGCTTTGAGAAGTTCTACAAAAAAACAAAAACCAGACGACAGCAGACGAGGCGTTAGTGTTTCACAACTTTAATTGATCACAGTAAAAGTAGAAAATACAAATCATTTACAATGACCAAAGCAAGTGTTGAGGTCTCACTCACCAAGCAGCATACACATATTTACAAAGAATAAAACACTATCCTAAAATCTTCTTATAAAGTGGCATTAAAAAACAGCCAAAACAGGATGGCGCCATTTCCCTAAAAGACAACAGTGTTTCTCCTGGAAGAACATCCTCGCAGAGCCTGCTGTCAACGCTCCGACCGGAGCTCACTCTACCCCTCTCTCTCTCTCTCGCTCTTCCTCTCATCTCGTCTTCCTCTGAACTTGGACGAGCGACACCAGCTCGGTGCTGCAGAGCTGTGCACAGCGTTAGACGAGCGGGTAGCTGGCCGCCGTGGCGATGCCGCAGTGGTTCTTCCTGTCCTTGGCCATGTAGATGTAGCCCTTGTCGCCCCACTTTTCGCTCCAGCTGGGAGGAGATGAAAACGGACAGACAAAAGAAGAAAAAGAGAAAAGAGAGAAAAGAGAGAGAGGGTCACGGGTTTGATCCGGTCTGGTCTCTCGGTCACGGCTCGGAGCGCATGGTTCGCGTGAAATTTAGTGTTATAGATTTATCCGATACGATAATCTGGACAAATAAGAGGAATTGTGCGGACCGGAAAAAATGTAAACAATTTTCAATGGCGACATCATACAAAAGGCTTGAAACAAAGCTCTGGATTAAACATTATGTATCAGAATGCAATCTTGTTATCGTTTTTCCATGCTTGATGTTATCCTTCCAAACACTGCTATACTTCAAACATAAAAAGTTCCTAAAAGACACAGATATCGGTCTGAATACAGTCTCCAGCTCCACACCACAATTTAGCCTTTCACACTGACCTGTTCTTAACGATCCAGTACTTCTTTCCGTCCACGTCTTCTCCCTCGAAGCCATAACCCACCACCAGCACGCCGTGGTCCAGCTCCTCACTGCTGCACTCCTTCTCATAGTAGATTCCTAAAATACAAGGGCGTTGTTGAGAACTGTAGGCTAAAAACAAGGCTTATCTTTGTCTCTGCCATGCCAGGGACCGACCTGATTGGTAGAACTGGAAGGACTCGTGTCCGGCGTCGATGGCGACGGAGACGGGCCCCACGGCGGCCACGGCCTTCATCAGAGCGCGCTCCTTCCCGCTGGGGACGTCCACGAAGCCCGTGTCGTTGGCAGAGTTGAACTTGGGGTCATAGTGGCAGGGCTGGTCGTCCTGGAGGAAGACCGGGAGGAGAAGCAGAGCTTAAGTTTAAGATGGCAGTCCTGCACAGCTAAAGCTTCTGTTCCTTGTGGTAGAAATCAAGGCTCAGAGGAAGAGGATGATGACTAGACACCGAGTCTATGGTACCGTTCCCACGTACCGTTCCCACGTAGGGGTAGGCCTCCTCGGAGTCCAGGCCGTGGTTGTCCTTGACGTACTGGAAGGCCTGGTCCATCAGGCCGCCGTTGCAGCCCTCGTTGCCCTCGGGCCTGGAGCAGTCCACCAGGTTCTGCTCGCTCAGAGACACCAGTGTGCCGGTCTTCCTGAAATGCTGACCCTCCAGGGCGCCGGTGGTGCTGAAGGCCCAGCAGGATCCGCACTGACCCTGAGAGACAAGGAGAGACAGGGAGGATAAGCTACAGAGCAACAGGAGGCAGAAATGTCATTTCAAGCACTTTTTTTTTTGAGTTTTCCCCCAGTATTCCCAGTTATCTCTCCGTTTTTGTCTGATTAAAACTGCCTCTTGAACAGTTCAAGTCATAAGGTAAACCTAACACTTGTTTTCTAAGAGCATTAACCCCTTTTATTATGTTGCTTCTATGACAGCCTGTTCCTTTACGGCCCTGATTATACAGGCCTACACAACACAGTGCACTGCAGCACTTTGAACTAATGTACAGAGACTGCTCCACCTCAATCCAGTTTACAGTGAGCAGGTCAGACCGGCTTCAGCTTACAGGCTGCTGATATACATACAGGGTGCCACAGGGGGGAAGGGGAGGGGGGGGGAGGGAGGGAGGGAGGGAGGGAGGGAGGGGTGTGTGTGTGTGTGTGTGTGTGTGGAAGACACAGATAGGCTAAAAAACAACCTGCAAGCTGCCATCTTATCTTTCTGTCAGGGGCCAAATGTTTGCCTCAGTGACCTCAGGTGCCTTTAATGGCCCCCATAAACAAAGTAGAAACAACTCTTTGCATGTTGCACATTACGCAAATGTGTTTACCAAGTTTCCGGTCATGTCCAGCTTAACATGGACATGGCCATTATATCTTTATAGTGCATGCAGTGCAACAACAGACCCGCCTTTCATGGGAGGATCACAAGCAGTTTACATTCTGTAAACTAGAGAGATTCAGGGAGGAAAACTGAACCAAAAATGGATTTTTCTATCCGGTTTCCAAACCGGGAGGGTAGAGACATGAAGCGTGTGATTACCTGGTCCTTAACAGGTGTGACGTAGCCTTTGTCCCTCCAGTCCACGGAGCGTGGGGCTTCCAGGAAGTTGGGCTCCATGAACAGGGAGCCCTTGACCTTCCTCTCGGCTTTGTGCTTGTAACCGTTCATGATCTGCCTGAACTCCTCGTGAGTCTGTGTGGACAGAGTCGAGAGTGTCAACAACACAGATAGTGCGAATTAGGGCGACAGCAGCAGATCTGAGGACTCAGGCGCAGACACTAGTGGATTTTCATGCCACACAAACTCGATTCGCCACCCAGTTTGGCTTAATCGTTTTGGTTTTTACTATGTGGTAGGTTCTAATTATTCTTTTCTGTGTTTTTTTTTATCAGCTATTCATAAAACAAAAATCTACATCTGCTTCATAAACCTGACTTTTTTTCCCCCTCCGGTTGCCAGTTTCAAGTGAAACTATGTCTCACCATATCTCCAAAGTGGTTCATGCCCAGGCGGTATGTGTGTTTGCCCATGGAGTGCTCCAGGTTGTGCAGCTCGATCTTCCTCAGGTTCTTCTCCCACACCATCCTCCTCCAGCCCTCCTCTTTCTGAAACGACACACACACATGAAAAAACAATAAACATTTGTTTTTTTTCTAATCTGGCAAGAGAGAGAGAGAAAAGTGGCCTTACAGCGTGGTAGGTCCTGGTGTGCCAGCTCTTCCACAGGTCCCAGTGGTCGTCCAGCAGAGGGTCCAGGCTGGGGGCAGACAGGGCTGCGCTCAGACACACAGCCAACACAGCAGCCAGAGGCAGCATTGTTGCTTCCTACTGCAAAACAAAGAGAGCAGCACACACACAACAGGTCAGGACTCCATGTCCACACAAAGTACTCTGCTCAGACATTACAGTCTGCCACACAGATACAGGTCCCACTGCGGCTTAGCCTCCATATGGGACGCAACTTAAACCTTATTATTATTTGTCTGAGCGATGCATTGTAGAAAACAAGTGTCGCAGAGTCCATTTGCTGCAATGATTCATGCAGGATCCAGGGCGACACACATTCCCCAGGGTACAGTCACTTTCCAGAAAGCCAGGCCCCAAGATCACCATCCTAACATCGAACACCTCGATCCTCCACATGCGAGCTTTTCTGAGATTTGGATCGTTTCAGGGTTGTTTTCCTGGTGGTTTTTTTCGGGGTGTTAACACAGACTTGGCCCGATCCCAACAATGAACCGAGGCTGTTTTGTGTGTTGCGGTGGGAAAGTCACGGGATGTGGAGGCGGCTCAGCGGCGACGAAACTGCGAGACTATACAGCCAGGAAAACGAAAAGAAAACCCAAACTTTAGCCGGTAGCGGCCAGAGAAAATAGCGGTGCATCCAAGCGGGGTTGTTGTTCATGGCTGAATGGTTGTTGTTTTGTTTCTCCGCAGAGAAACAAGCAATGGCTGCTCTCAGCAGGAGCAGGGAAGACGACGACAAAGGGAGCCGAATGAAGCAAGATGGCTAAGGCTGGAGAATGAGCATAAATACGCAGGAATACTTCCCAGGATAAAAGCAGCAAATGGGAATTCAGTTTAAAACAGTATTTTTACAAACGGATCCACGGAGATGTTGTTTATTCTGTGCTGCAATGCGCAAAAATAACCCCCCAAAACAGTAAAAGGCATAAAAGGATTGACACATATCATAAACCTTGATGTCAAGTTTGCATATTTTGCAATCGAGATACATATTTAAAAAATATATAACACTTACTGTAAGCTCTTTAATGAAGAAGACGAGGAGAGAGAAAACAGCCTCCTCTGTTCGGGCTTCACTTAGTTTATATGGAGCAGACGAGCCGCTGGATAACAACCCTGATTGGTCAGATCCTTGTTTATTCCAACTGGTCCCTCCCCGGCGCGTGACGTCACCACGCATGCACGTGATGCCTCCTCGGTGGATGTGTTAATAGCGTCAGACATGACTCCACAAGACCCGAGACCTGCAAAAACAGCTTGAAAGGGTCATTTAAATTGACTTGTTGTTGATTTCTTGCAAAAAATACCTTTGCCTCACTTCCTCAAAGTTAATAAATACACTTTTTATCGAGTGTTAAGAATGAACAGCACAACACAGAACAAAGCAGAGCCAAATGTTATATACATTTAGATCTCACCAAGAGAAATATACCTGTTTGTCAGCAGCAATAAAACTTCGCATTAGAGTGTTAGAATGAGTAATAAATATGTTTTAAATATAGGGTCACTACATCCACATGGATACCTATAACCTGGACACTGTGGCATGTGGAGTGGAGAATACTGCAGAATGATTATGAAGCCAGACTGGTGTTGAAGAGCCTGGCAGCTGTTGGGATGAATGACCTGTGGCACAAGGGGCTAAGGAGACATTAAATGACTACATATTGAGGCACAAAAGCACAAAAGCCAAATGATATCTAACCAAATCAGGATATACAGTGCTGGGTGTCCTGTAGTATTGTATTGTATTATATTGTGTTATATTATAGGTAGATTGTCAAGAGACAAGGAGTCTAATTCTTCACATTTCTTTCTGAAATAACAACAGTTTTTCATGGGAAATGGTGCTGAGAATCTTTGGGTTTTCAGACTAAAGGGTAACAATGGGGTTTGATCCATTTGTGCAAAATGCACTTGCAGACAGTAAAAAAGTAGGAACTGTTTTGGCATCTCAAGACTAGCTAACAATGGCGCTCAACTGATTAAAAAGACATATCAAATGCAGATAAGACCTGTTTAGTGATCAAACCAGCTATGAGATAAGTTGGTTCAGGCAGACGTTCTTCTGCCTGAACCAACAGCCAACAGCTAAATCTTTAGGTCTCTTTTATGAGACTGGTTTAGTCCTGTTTGGAAGACTTGTTCCTGTTTGTAGCATTGATACTGAAAATGGGGAGATACAAGGACAATAGAGGGGGTGATATGTGTAATCACAATCTAGGAACTGGTCAGATTTGACATAGAGCTAGGTCATTACTGTAGTCATTCCTGTAGCACTAACAGTTGCATGAGAAACGCTGAACATTCAGACATACTGTACACCAGTATAGCTGAGGACACTCAAAGAAACTCAATATAAAGTCTCTTGGAGGTCTCCTGACACTTCTCTGTTCTTACTGTTAAAACTTAGTGAGTCACAAGGTTACTACAGTGCATATTAAAGCTTTAACCTGGTTTCCTGGCTAACCTGGTTTCTTATGTGCATATGCAGTACATGGATCGGGCACGAATAGGTCAAGGTCTGCCGTGTTACACAACAAACATTAGCCATTAAAGACATTTATTGGTCTAAGACTGTAAGATGGATGAATGGGTCAAGGGGGCCTCCATATGACATATATAATCAGCTTCTTCTGGGGCATAGGGAGAGAGGTGAAGGAGTGTTTTGCTCAGACATATCAATAGAATCCAACTTGATGACCCAGTTGTATTCTCCTGTATGTTTTTCTCACATATAGACATCTATAGACTGAAGTGGACATAGGTTACTTGTAAGTGTCCAGGCTTAGCACCAGCCATCTTTATTCATGTAGAAAGACATTTATTGTAAAGCCAGAGTTGCATGACTTAAAGTACTTTTTGAATACCAGTAATGACTGGTGTGTACATTATTGCAACGTTAGGATATCAAGACTTTCTGGAGCATTTTGTCTTTGGAGTTGTTAATGCTGCCACATTCTGAATGCAGATGATTCATTTACATCTGTCCGGTGCGTCACATCTTCAGGTTCTCACATGGAGGACGCATGATGTGCTAAATTTTGCTTGGTGCACCTCTCGTGGCAAAGTCTACATGGCGTCATGCTTTACGGCGCTTTAAAAATACAGTATTAGCAGAAATTGGAGCATCCTCAGCAGCTCCTGAGCGACCGGGTGGAGTTGCACACAGAGAAACACATGACAGCGGATGACTGAGCACTTCCTGGATTAGCAAGCAAGCAAGCAAGCGCGGTCAGTTTCCGAACGTATCATTCAAACTTGCGCAGTATTAGTAACATTAGGTAATACTGTTGCTAGGGGTATTTTGGGGATACAAATCCATCCATCCACTTTCTTACCAGCAAACACCACAGAAAAAGGCCTTCATTTCGACAAAGATCGAAACTGAGGTGCTTCTTGCTGCGAGGTGAACAGTGCTCACCACCAGTGCACCATGTTGCACGTACAGAAATGTAAAAAAAAAACACAAAAAAAACATTCGGACTAGAAAAAGAGGAAACGGTCAGTCTCGCTTAAACCACTGAACTCTGCTCAGGTAACACAATGTTCCAAACAGCACTGTTGAAGCTTGCTCGCACATGGTAAAAACCAAAGAATAAAGACAAAAAAATGTGTGTGTTTTATCTGAAGGGTATTCATCTTTCTTCAGAGCATCTTTGTTACAGATCATTAGCGGCGCAGACAAGTGGATTTTGTTACCTTTGGACGGATCCAGACAAGCTGTTCTCCACTTTCAGTCTTTGTGCCAAGCCAAGGTAGTTTATGCTTGCTAAATATAAATAATGAGCTCATACACAGTAGATTTAGTTTTTTCTGAGCAGGCACAACAGTGATTTTTTAGCTTGCCTTTTCAGAGTGTGACACTCTACACTATGACACTGCAAAATAAAACGCCTTTGGTAACATGGGAGTTACCAAAGGCCTCTACTCAGTGACATGCACTGTAACTGGTTGCATATGCAGCTTATCTTCACTATAGCAGGCTTTGACAAAAGGCCATTGATGTACTTTGTTAGCCTCTCACATATCATCTATGCATTCCTCAGATTAGCACTTAGCTCAGCCAATACAGACGAGCTATCAGCTGCTGCTCTGCTCTTCCCACCCACCCACCCACACACACACACACACACACACACACACACACACACACACACACACACAGATCACAGATGAACAACAGAGCTGAGCTGACGTCCACAGCTGTCTATGGACCAGGGTCACCGTCACTACATGCAGGCATGTTGTTGTTTTTTTTTCAGCCTCAGGTGTTTGTTATTGACCTTATTGACCTGGCATCGGATTTGGTAACAACACTAGGTTCAGCGGGGCTTCATACGCTGTAGCACAAAAACAAGACCGCATTTACGCATGTTTTCTTGAATTACGTCTGATTGGTACCGGGACACAGAAAGCAGACTTTGAGTATATTTTATGCATTTTATTGAACTTGAAAATATTCTTAGGCCAAATTACAGCAAAAGCTTTCTGTAAAGTTAGCCTACACCCAGTCCCTGGCACACACATGCTTTGAGAGGTAAGGGCCAGTGTTCCTGGTCAAATACAACGGTTTTAGACAGGACACATTATTGCCTCATGTTGTTTTCACTTATGACGAACTTCAAATTCACTCAAACAAGTTCTGAACTTCTTTTGACTAAAGAGCTCTGAAGTTCAGTGACAGATGTTATCTATTACCACTAGTCCAGTTAAAGGCCTTGTTAAACAATGAAATGGAGTATAGTGCAATAGTAGCACAATAAAGTTAACTCTAACTCTCTCTAGCACAATAATGCAATAGGTTTACTCTGAATATTTAACCTTGAGCCTGTTTTTCTTAAGAAAAAGAGCAAAAAAACAAGTTGTATGATCACTGGCGTCTGATGCAACATTAGGTAATCATATATGTCTTTCAAAGGATTAATAACGCTTTACAATGGTTCAGTGGACTTGGAAGACAAAGGTAAGTGACCTGAAGTAACCACAACAGGAGGGTTCAATAAAGCTTGTAAACACCTGAGGTAAAAAAAAAAAAAGTTTAAGCAAAAATCAAAGTTT